>CANTUT010000713.1:47500-58545 GCA_947687605.1 Reutealis trisperma | reverse complement strand
GCTAAATTGCAACCTAATTCATGAATTATAAATCATGAACTATGTGTATAAGCTATGTGTTTCCTTTCAAAGGAATATGTGATAATGTATGTGCCTTTTCGTTTACTCATTGAGATCATCTATCTCACCCCTTTTTCCTTGTGTGGTTTCAGGTGAGCAAATGTAAAAAGGCAAGGTGATGGCTCAAGCACTCTACTTCACTTGGGGAATTCCTTGTCCAAGTTATCAATAATACAATTCTTTATGAAATTTTGTCATTAGATGTTCCGGGAATGTTGATTGATACTTATCGAGATATATTATTTTCCTTATGAATTTTATATGTAATGATTTATTTTAAGTTTTTCGCAAATTATGGTATTCATCTAAATGTTTTAAATGAGTTAATGAAAGAGGTTTGGTAAAATCCTAGGCATGATTTGTTGATATATGCAAGTGGGTTCTATGGGCGTGGGTGACCTTATGTCTCCCCATGTTCTAGGACCGTCGTATCTCTAAGGTTGGGATGTGATAGTAACACCTTTCCATAGGCACACTGAAATAGAATTGTTCCATGAAGTTGTGGCTCCTAAAGGATCATGAATCTGTGACTTTATGGCAAGTAATGCGAGATAGTCTGTTGCATTTAGGCTCATAGTGGTGGGTTTGCACAGGCCAGAAGGTAGCAGTAGTAAGAAAGTGATGCACAAGAGTAAAAAGCCCATAAGTGCCATTGAAACAATGATTGTTTATCTAGCTGGTTCCTATGACATACTTATAAGTATGAGCATTTTTTTTTTTAGTTGTAAAATGTGCTGAATTGACAAGAAATGACAATCACTTTGTCAATACTCCACTTTAAGACGCAGTTTAAGACTTGACTCAAGTGGAGTTTATCCCTCCAAAATAAAGTAGGTAAAGACGCAGTTTTCATTGCCCGCCAAAGTCTGGAGTCAAGTCAACAAAAATATCAGATGCAAAAGATTTTGATCAATAAAAATTCTTTAGATGCAAAAAGAGAAAATTAGAATAATATTTCCTCTTTGTTCCTTTTCTTTTAAATTGAAATTCATTAATATTGTGGGAAACTAATTTAACAAATATAAATTATGCAAAGGATATAACAAATAAATTTTTATTAGTTTAAACTAAATAAAACTAAAAACTAAATATTGTGAAATGAGGTTGTAATAATGCTCTAACGAATGGTTTAACTAAACTTGTAACTTACAAATGGCTTGATTAAACAGACTTTATGATATTAAAATTAAAACATTTGATAAAGTGAAATTTGCTTTTGATTTTATTGATCATATTTTTAGAATTAGGTAATTTTCAATTGCAGAAATCAAATAAGAAATTCTGTAATTTGATTTACGAGGAAATTTAATTTTAATAAATATATAAAATAACTTGAAAATATCCTAAATACTTTTTTTTTTTTTTAAATTTGCACTTGACAAAAGATTAAAATGTAATAGCAAGACTTGCTTTTCTAGTCAACCAAAAAACTGTAATAAGTCTCTCTAGTGTCGAATCTTTTTTGTAAGTTGTTATACTGTAGACTTGGGTTCTAGATCAAGTGTGCAATGCATGCGCGATATAATTTTTATTTTTTTATATAAAAATAGAAATGAAAACAAAAGTGCATAGATTACTATGTGCAAACCCTAAAATCTTAATCTAACTTCACAAAAATACAAAGCGCCTATTCAAAATCATTCTATGGCATAAATCAACAAAAATGCAGATCAAAACATGATTTCTGCAACTAAATATTTAATGGAAGCTCTTCTAAATCTATCTTTGTGTGAAGTCTCGCCCGAGCATCGGTCCGGTCCGCTAGAGGGAACCGAAATGCTCATTAGGTTTATATTCAAGATAAAACCCTCGGGTTTGGATTTGGTTGATTTTGAAAAATGATTTTTGGAAGTCGCCATCCTAATTTATTTTTAAATGAGAAAATTAAGGAAAAACCCATTTGACTCCAATTCATTAATTTTTAATTTAATTTGCCCATAGATAAAATCACTAGCTTTGAACCAGGTTGAGCTCGGGGACTAGATTTTTGGTTTTAAATAATCAAAATTTGGCTCTTAAGTTTAATTTGACTTGAAAATTGGATTTCATGAATGACATTTATAAGATGATTTTAAAAAAAATGCATGAATATGGCAAAATATGAATGAATGGTGGAAATAAAATATTCACAAATTAATTTAAAAAAAGGGAAAAGAGGATTGATTGGGATTTGGATTTGAGGTTTGAATTTAGATTCCAAACATGCCTACGTACCCCATTGAATACGGATCAAAACCCACGTTGTTCATTCCACGGTTAAGTGGAGGGGTTTAGGAGTTCATCATATTGATTTTGGTTTGGGTGTGTTGAAAGTGAGGAAAAAGACTGATACCTTGACTTTTGGTGGGCAAAGGGTTTTACTAGACCGAAATTTCGTTTTATCAGAACTGGGTGATTAGATGGATTGAAAAATTAATTAATTAATTAAAATAATTAATTAATTAATATGATGGAAAGGATGGATGGATTAATTAATTAAAAAGATTAATTAATTAATTTGGATAAAAAAGTGGATTAAGAAAAATGATTAATTTGATTTTGGAAAAAAGTGATTAATTAATTAAAAGGATTAATTAATTAATTTAGATGAAAGGTGCATTAAGAAAAATAATTAATTTGATTTTGGAAAAAGGAATTATTTTTGAAAAAAGAGTGATTAATTAATTAATTAAAAAGATTAATTAATTAATTAATTTAGTGATTAATTAAAAAAGAGTTTTAGTTAATTAAAAAGATTAATTAACTTGGTTAGAGTGAGTTAATTAATTAATTAATTAAAAAGATTAATTAATTAATTAATTAGAGAGTGATTGGAGGGAGAAGAAGAGAGGAATTTGAGGATAGCAATCTACTCAAATTTAAGAGGTGTGTCAGAATGAGAAGTGAAGGGGGTATTCATAGGAAAAGTGAGTGAGGGTAGTTTAGGAAATGAAAATGTGAAAAGACCATGAGAGGTAGGATTAGAAATGGCTGAAAATTAGACTAAAAGGGAGTAAAAGGGTCATTTTCTGCGCAGATGGGGCCATAGGGATCAAAAGCTCGCAAAGCTTGGTGCGGCACCGCATAAGGCATTTGTAGCACACCGCACAAAGGGCATGCAGTGCCGCACGCCACGTGGCACTGGCACGGTTTTCAAGGTTTTTTTTTTTTTTTTTTTTTTTTTTTTTTTTTTTAGAGATTGGTTGTTGGTATGGAGTTAGAGAGATTTGAATGTCTGGTGGTAATGTAATTGAAGTCTAAAAAATTTTCTTTTGGAGGCGCTACCCCTAAACCCCTGCTCGCTAACTGGTTAACGAGACCACCATAACAGCTCTGCGCAATGTGTTAAACTTAGCAAGTGCTAAGGTTGTGATTGGATGATGAGGGTATAAAATTGAGGGTTCACAATTGCCCCCTCATCAGAATTGGCTTTGAACAAAAGGTGATTCTGATGATTGTGAACATCGAGAAGAGGTACCATGTCAGATTCTGGGCTTTTGTGTTCTTGTCATGTCTTTCGGGCGAAGGACCTTTAACATAAATGAAACTTTATCAATGGCTATCTGTTTAGCCTTGACATTGGTTGCGAAAATGGTCTTGGTGAATTTCAATTAAGGCTATCTATTCGGCCCTAATGTTATAAAACAAAGAAGGTTATGTGAATTTCAATCAAGGCCATCTGTCTGACCTTAAACCCCTACTCGCTAACTGGTTAACGAGACCACCATAACAGCTCTGCGTAATGTGTTAAACTTAGCAAGTGCTAAGGTTGTGATTGGATGATGAGGGTGTAAAATTGAGGGTTCACAATTGCCCCCTCATCAGAATTGGCTTTGAACAAAAGGTGATTCTAATGATTGTGAACATCGGGAAGAGGTACCATGTCAGATTATGGGCTTGTGTGTTCTTGTCATGTCTTTCGGGCAAAGGACCTTTAACATAAATGAAACTTTATCAATGGCTATCTGTTTAGCCTTGACATTGGTTGCGAAAATGGTCTTGGTGAATTTCAATTAAGGCTATCTATTCGGCCCTAATGTTATAAAACAAAGAAGGTTGTGTGAATTTCAATCAAGGCCATCTGTCTGACCTTAATGTTAGAGATAAAAAAGATTTGATGAATTTCAATCAAGGCTATCTGTTCGGCCTTAATGCTAAAGATGAAGAATGTTTGAGGTGAATCTCAATCAAGACTGTCTGTCCGACCTTAATATTGGAGATAGAGAAGGTTTGGTGAATTTCAATCAAGGCTATCTATCCGGCCTTAATGTTAAAGGATAAAGGAGGTCTAAAGTGAATCTCAATCAAGGCTATCTGTTTGACCTTAATGTTGGAGATAAAGATGGTTTGAAGTAAATCTCAATCAAGGGTATCTGTCCAACCTTAATATTGGAGATATAGATGATCTGAAGTAAATTTCAATCAAGGTTATCTATCTAGCCTTAATATTGGAGATAAAGATAATCTAAAATAAATCTCAAGGTTATCTGTTTGGCCTCAATACTAGAGGTAAAGATAATTTGGGGTGAATCTCAATCAAGGCTATCTGTTCAGCCTTAATGCTGGAGAAGATTTGGGTAAATCTTAATTAAGGCTATCTGTTTGGCTTTACGCTAGAGGTAAAGATGATTTCAGACAAGATAATTTAGTGAAAGAGAGCCTCAACTTATGGCGAGTCGGCTCAAGAGATTCTGAGGAAGAGCCTCAGTTTATGGCTAGTTGGCTCAAGATTTTAGTTGTGCTAAAGAAACTTGGGCTTTTGACTGTGAAAGGTTAGGCCTTTCAAAAGGCTCAAAGGAACTTTGTCGGGAGTAGAGGGACTCTGAAAGTCACGCTTTGTTGATTAGATATGGAAAGGTATCATTTAGCTTCAAAGAGGCACAGGTCAGCTTTAAAAGGTATTGGTTAGCTTTAAGGAAGTACTGGTAAGCTTGAGGAGAGGCTACTGAGGCTACTGGCTCAGCTTATGCATGATGATGTATGATTGTAGATGATTGCATAGATGTTGATGCGTAGATGATTGCTTAGATGATGCATGCATGTTTCAGAATTCATGGACCTTTTGCTTGACTTCTATGCCATGCATGATTTGTGGTGATGCCTGTAATGAATGGTAGCATGAATGTATGAGGATGGATTCACACATTTGCTTTGTGAATGCAATTTCTCATATGACTTTTGTGTTCTGTAGAGTCATGCATTTTTGGACTGAAAAACTCGACAATGTTGAGAAACTCAACTTGGGTTAGTATGGAAAAATTGCCATGGTGGCATTATAAGGAGTTCGAGAGGTTACTTTAGATTTCAGAATCTGTTAGCCCCTAGTTTCTATTTTGGTGCTGCCAAGGAAGAGCTGTGCCTATTCTAGAGAGATTGGGAATATGCCTTGGCTGCGACTCAAAGGCAACTCTAGTGGTGCTAGAGTTCAAAATCTGGCATTTCTTGAATTTTTTAGAGTTTTTGATTTGCCTTAGGATGTTGCAAGCCAAATGATGGTTGGTGATGGTTAAGTGAATTTGACCACTATGATTGAGAAGTTCCATGATTCCGGTGACTAGGGGATATGAGGGGTATAGAGGCTCAACATGAGGGCCTTGATTTTTTGTTTGAGTGTCAGTTATGGGTTTATTGATTGGGATGATGCCACAGTAATAGATGGAAAAGAGGCATTTTATGGTTAGAGCTGTACTAGCAAAGACATTGATGAGTCTTAATTGCTTTGTTAAGGATTTAGAGAGATGAACTGTCTTGCTAGTTATTCCCCAGTGATAAAAATTTATCTATTCTTACCCTTTTTGCTTTGGGTGCTTTGTGGATGTCTGTTTCAGATTTTGGGTTATCTCGAAAGCATGGTTGATGGATCATTTTCAGGTGGTGGCCCCTGCTTTTCAGTCTGCTAATGCTTTATTGATACTCGATCAGAGATCAGATACGATGATTGCTTACAACTTACCCCCAGAAGACACATTTTTAGCACTACCAATAATAAAGGATTAAATCTTTCATGACTAGAGGCTATAGGTGTCGAGTGGTTTGCCTGTGGGGCTTAGTTTGAATGCTTTCCACTAGGGATGAGTGTCTTAAGACAGGTGAGGTAGACTCAGGGTATGCCCCCAGTTTTTCTTTCTTAGAGTTTGTGTAGATCACAGCTCCCATTGCTAGAGCTATCAAGTGATGGCTGGCTAAGGAGTTATCATACTGTTTATTTTGGGATTTCACTTAGGATCATAGAGAGGTTAACAAAGGTGGTTTGGCTAATTGAGAAAGAGTACCAAGTTGCCCTGCAGAGGGTGACATAGCTGAGGACGGATGGGTTGCAAGAGAAGCCATTGGTGGAGCGAGGACTACAACATAGATAGAGGGGTGACTCAATCTTTGAAGGAGACTCGGGGATCTACTATAAGTGCAACATCACAGATTGCAGTAGTGACTCAAAAGAAGATTGCGATAGACTTTGACTATGATAAGGACATAAGAGATTTGCATCTCAAGAGGTAGGGGAAAACTAGCTAGACCATGACCTCAGACATGACTTCTTTTTTTTTTTTGAAGTAATTACAAGTTGATAAGACTATACGAAACAAGATAAGCTATAGATGACAATGAAAGGACTATCCTTTATGATGGGTTTGTATTTTGCAAGATTTGATCATTACTAAATGAGACATCTTTTGTTTTTGCTCTAATTTCTGCCTAAGTCTCCCTTTCAGGTTTTCAGCTTAGCGAGCATTCTCTCTTCTTTTTTTTTTTTATTTTTTTATTTTAATTTTTGTTTAGGCAAAAGAATCAAGTGAATGATGTACTAGGCACAAAGAAAATGAGAATGCGATGCAAACAAAATATTTTATATTATGATTTGAACCGCACCCGAATCGGGCTGCCTACATATCCTTTACATCACTTTTCTTTCATTAATTTTTCTCATTTTTTAGGGAGAATCAGGTCCATGTAGTTCTAATTACATATGCATGAGAAATAAAAATGAAATGTAGATGTCATCTTCGGATGATGTATCGTTTCAGCTGATCCAGGTTGCCAAGATGGGAGAATTCACTTTCGTCCACGCCTGTAAAGATAGTGCCTCTGTCAGATAAGATCTTCCTATTTTGTCTTCATTCTCTGTAGCTTCTTCTTGGCAAGCTTCTTGTAGGTCAAGATCTTATAAACTGTGATGCTTGGAGTATCCCTATCATGTCCTCGTCTTTATGCATAATAGCTTATGATCTTTTTCACTATTGTCATGCAGATGTAATGTATGAGATTTTTTTTTCTGTGCTATAATTAGTTTATCCTTTTGCCTTTTTCATTTTTTTTATTTTTCATTTTTTTGTTTCTATTTTTGTTTTTGTTTTTGTTTGTGTTTTTGTTTTTGATTTTGTTTTTTTTAAGATGTCTTTTTTTTTTTTTTTTAAGATGTCCCATTTAAAGATGAATCAGAAAAAAATTAAAGCAAATTAAAAAGTTCAAACTTTTATTGCTGAAAAAAGAGTCCCATTATGAGTACATTAAAGGATAAGCTTTGAAGGCAAAATATAGACTAAAAAGGATAAGACTTGATAGACTCAAATTCAAAGAGAGACAGAAATATATACAAACCCTGACGTAGATGACTTAGACAAGGACTCAAATGACTCGGACATGGACTCGAAGGACTTGGATAGGCGCACAGCAAGGCGAAATTATTCTCAAAGTGCCAATTATCAAGTGAAGCCCGAGATGGTCTTAATGGTTCAGAAAAGGATTGGTGGTGGTGTTAGATTTTGGATTTAGGAGCAATGATGTCTCCACTGTCGATGAGGTCTTGGATTTTATGCTTCAGAGCCTAGCATGCATTAGTTTTGTTCCCCGGTTCTTGATGATAGTCGCAGTACTCATTAGCATTATAACCCTTGGGCAAAGGGTTTGGAGGAGGTCATGATTCTAAGGGCTTAACCATCTTAGCCTCGAAGGCTTTCTTGTAACGACGCTGAGGGGTTTGCCCAGCTCAAAGAAAGTCCTCCTTGTTTTCAAATTCATCTGCTGGTGACAGGACACAATATTTACCTCTCCCTCTCTTTGGGTGGTGTTGGTGGCATAGTTGTTGTTCTTATGATGCCTAGAGGATTCATCTTTGATTCGTCCTAATAAAATCAAATCCTCAATCTTGATAGTAGTGGCAATGAGAGCTTTGAAATTAGGGAGGTACTGTATTTGCAAATACATCTGGTATTGGGAGAGGAGGTTCTTGGCAATGATGTCAATTTGCTCTATTTAAGATGGAAGGTTCACCATTTGAGCCATTATTGTTCTCCACCTTGTAAGGAACGCGGTGAAGGATTCTCTTGGCCCTTGTTTGGTGGTTTCCAAATCTCAATGGGTGACATCCACCTTGATGTTGTAGTGGTATTGCTTAACAAATGCATTACATATGTCATCCCAAGTCTTCTTGTGATTTTTGTCGAGATCTAGTAACCACTTAATAGCGGCTCCGGTCAAGGTTTGCTGGAATAACTGAGCAAGAGGCTTATCGTCCACACTGAAAGGTCTTATGGCACCCACATACATCTTGAGATGAGTTTTGGGACATGTGGTACCATTAAACTTGTACATGACTGGCATTTTGAATTTTGGTGGAACTCATGCATTTGGGAAGAGAGCTAAGGAGTCAACATCTATCATGTCCTCTTGCTTTTTGACGTTCTTGAGCATTTTTTCCATGACCTCAACTTTCTCCATCAATTTCTTAGCTTCAGGAAAGCTAGAGAAATCTTCACGTTAAAAATGATTCGTAGTGGGAGAGGGAGCGGTTGTGTTTAAGTCCATGGTAAAAGAGGTTGGAGTCTCAGGCGCTTTCCCTTTATCGATGAGATCGATAATGGGAGGAGTAAAAGTAGAGGCATGGCTAGTCCTGGCTTGGGCAAATGCAGGCTCAACACGAGTAGGAGGGGGAGTGACAGTGTCATTAGTCATTTCTTTGACCTTATTGATGATGGAATGGTGTTGGGAGTTAAGGGCATCAGTAAAGGTGGCAAACTGGCCATTGAGAGCATTGGTGAAAGTTTTAGCTTGGGTCTGAAGAGCGGTGGTGAGTACAATTTGAAAAGTTTCCTCTTATTTCTTAAGGAGACTAGCGAAGAAAGCACTCATGGCATCTTGATTGAAGTTGAAGGTATTGGCCATTGGTACCTTGAAACAGAAAAAAGATAGAAAAATGGGTAAGAAAACAGAATTGTGAAGGAAAGATGGCATGAATGTGAAGATGTGTCGGGAAAAGAATTCCTTTCACATGGTTGGTCATTGGGTTTATATGTTGACAGGGTGAGTGTGTGAGGTGTTTTTGGGGTAATGGACCATCAGTTTGGGTATTTGAGGTTTTTGAGGGTTGCCTTTGTTGAGCTTCTCATGTTGTGTATGCATGATCATGTTGTGATGCATGCTAAAAAAGTTTCATGAACATGCTAGAGTATTGAGTATTACAATACATGGAACCTAAGGTCAAAGGCTAAGGCAACTATATGCACAAGGGTAAAGGGTGGTTTGATTTAAGAGTCCCCGTCCCACTAGAGCATCGATATACCTAACCACATGTGAGGCAAGGAGCCTTGCGTGAGTCCAATAGTACTAACTGCTTATTACACCACTGAAATGATTGGGGATTCGTCGCAGGGTGGAATGCTTTCGCTATCTCCTGACATACTCAAAGAGAGTTATGAAGCCAATGTTACTCGCCATCCAAAAGTTTTCCTAAAGCTAAGGTTTAGGCAAAGAGCCTTTATTATGCAAAGTGATGCATAAAAGTCAAATTATACTTAATGAGCCAAATAGAGATTATTTTTGGAAAAATTTTTCCTTAACCAAATGGTAATCCTCTTATTTTCCTTTTTATTAAAAAAAGGTGGCAACTAGCCCCCAGTGGAGTCGCCAGCTGTGAGGCCTCGCCCGAGCACTGGCCCGGTCCGCTAGAGGAACCGGGATGCTCATTCGGTTTAGACTCGTGATGGAACCCTCGGGTTTGGATTTGGTTGATTTTGAAAAATGATTTTTGGAAGTCACCGTCCTAATTTATTTTTAAATGAGAAAATTAAGGAAAAATCCATTTGACTCCAATTCATCAATTTTTAATTTAATTTGCCCATGGATAAAATCACTAGCTTCGAACCAGGTTGAGTTCGGGGACTAGATTTTTGGTTTTAAATAATCAAAATTTGGCTCTTAAGTTTAATTTGACTTGAAAATTAGATTTCATGAATGACATTTATAAGATGATTTTAAAGAAAATGCATGAATATGGCAAAATATGAATGAATGGTGAAAATAAAATATTCACAAATTAATTTAAATAAAGGGAAAAGAGAATTGATTGGGATTTGGATTTGAGGTATGGATTTAGATTTCAAACATGCCTACGTACCCCATTGAATGGGAATTAAAACCCACGTAGTTCATTCCACGGTTAAGTGGAGGGGTTTAGGAGTTGATCAGATTGATTTTGGTTTGAGTGTGTTGAAAGTGAGGAAAAAGACTGATACCTTGACTTTTGGTGGGCGAAGGGTTTTACTGGATCAAAATTCCGTTTTATCCGGACTGGATGATTAGATAGATTGAAAAATTAATTAATTAATTAAAATGATTAATTAATTAATATGATGGAAAGGATGGATGGATTAATTAATTAAAAAGATTAATTAATTAATTTGGATGAAAAAGTGGATTAAGAAAAAGGATTAATTTGATTTTGGAAAAAAGTGATTAATTAATTAAAAGGATTAATTAATTAATTTGGATGAAAAGTGGATTAAGAAAAATAATTAATTTGATTTTGGAAAAAGGAATTATTTTTGAAAAAAGAGTGATTAATTAATTAATTAAAAAGATTAATTAATTAATTAATTTAGTGATTAATTAAAAAAGATTTTTAGTTAATTAAAAATATTAATTAACTTGGTTAGGGTGAGTTAATTAATTAATTAAAAAGATTAATTAATTAATTAGAGAATGATTGGAGGGAGAAGAAGAGAAGAATTTGA
>CANTUT010000713.1:5000-42500 GCA_947687605.1 Reutealis trisperma | reverse complement strand
ATAAAATATACTTTAATTTGGTATATTAAAACCTAAAAAAATATTACTTTTAGATTTATTAAAAATAATTGAACGTAAAATTAATTTCTAAAAATTCTTAAAAATTAATATTTGAATACCAAAATATAAATTTTATTATCTTCACATTTAATTTTATCAAATATAAATTCTTTGTAATATCCAAATTTAATAAATTATTTCATGACTAAATAAATAAATAAATATTTTCTTATTTCATGACTAAATAAATAAATGAATATTTTCTTTACATTAAATTCTCATATTTTAAAATTTAAATAAAACGTAATTAATAATATATTCTCAATATCATAAAATCCAAATTTTTAGATAATTATGAAAATTCAAATACCAATTTAGTATATAGAATTAAATAATTATATTTCTGTACAAAAATAAGATTTTCTAAAATAATTCAAAATTCGGATTGTTACAGAACCTAACTCTTATGTTTAATAAAACTGACACTAACAACAAATGAATATACACGTTATAAGTAATGAATATAAACTTATGATCAATGAACTTGACACTAATAACATATGAATATACACTTTATATACTCACCATTAAATTATACTTAAAAATATACAATATTGTATCACAAAAATTTAAAAATATTATAATTATTCAAATGTAAGAAAATAAATTATTTATATCTCAAAGCAAAATATAAAATTTTATTCTTACATATAAATTATATTATATTAAATATTTTATAATAATTATTTTAAGCAGTGAAAAAAAAGATTTTTTGTATGTTAAAAATGTTTTTAATGAAAAGAAATTATTAATAAAATTTGATGGCACAAGAGAGATGTAAACTTTATATATTTAATTATAATGATTTAAATATATTTAATTATAATTATAATGATTATTTGATGAGAGAAAAAATAAATTGATATATTTAATTATAATAATTTAATTGCAAGTATTGCAAATAAATAAAAAAAAGGAAAAAAAGCAGTGATTTGAATAAATCACATGATGTGTGTGTCCTTTGTACAGTTGTATCCTTTTTTTTTTTTTTTTTTTTAACAACTGCTGCACATGAATTATGCTAACTTGACAGCCTTGGTACATGGAATCAGGTCCATATAATAATTTGCCCCTTTTTTTGCTTTTTTTATTTTTTATTTTTTATTAGAGGGCTAATAGGCCGAAATAATATTGCAAGTTACAATAGAGGTAACTCTCTTCTTTTAGTATCTTTCACCAAATTAAAAATAATTCTTATAATTTAGGAGACTTGAACCCGAGATATCCCATTTCTCACATTCTTAAAGATAATGAAAATATCAATTAGATCATACTTGATTAGCCTTTTTTTTTTTTTTTAATTCATTAGAAATTAATATTTTAACCTCTTGACTTTTATACTATTAAATTACTAGTTTGCTACTAGACTTAAGTAACCTAATGACTCTTACCATTCTCTTTATTGGAATTTATGCATTTATTGGTATTACAATCTAAGTGGTTGAAACAATGTTACCAGAAGAGAGAGGAAATGTTAAATTCAAGAATCCAAAAGAAATGTTACCAAAAGGATTCTTGAAGTGGGTAGAAGGGAAAGCAAAGATTTGTGGGTGGGCACCACAAGTGGAGGGTGCTAGTCCATAAGGCAATAGGAGGATTTGTATCTCATGTTGGTGGAATTCTATCTTGGAAAGTTTGTGGTATAGTGTGCCTATAGTTACCTTGCCTATCTATGCAACTTACTATGGTGAGCAATTGGGGCTAGCAATGGAGCTGAAATTGGATTACATGCCAAAACGTGATGATGTTGCCACCGTCGCGTAAATTGAAATAGTAGTAACATGTGTAATGGAAAAGATTGTGAAGTTAGAAAGAAGGTGAAAGTTATGGGCAAAAATGCCAAGGAAGGCTCTGATGGAAGGAGGATCTTCATTCAATTCAATTTTAGAATTCCTAAGAATTTAGAAGATAGAAGTTACTAGGACTAATTATTAGTAATTTTTGCTATGGGCAATTGTTGGTTGTGAAATAGAAAAATAAGGTATATTTTGCCATATATCAAACACTAATTAATAATATTTTCTTTTATCTAGGTATTGGCATATGTGATATATATTTTTTATTTGCTAAATATGTGATGTGATAATCACATATATTGTAGTTGATTAATTTTTGTAATTATAAAATGAATGGCTTAAAATTTCAAATAGAATGGTAGTGTCTAACAAGGAAATCAAATCAGCAAAAACTAATAAATTAGTCCTTCAATTTTACTGTCGATGACAATTGAGGACTAATTAACTTTTTTAGATAAAAAAAAATTCAAAATTTACTGTTCAAAAACACTGAATTCTTGTAATTTAGCTGATACTCTCTTGAAATACACGCGTAACTAAAATCGCGTGAAAATTATTTTTTATATATTATTTTCTTGTTGTAAATCATTAAAATTTATTTTTAAAATAAATTTTACATTTCTAATTATAAAAGTTTCAAAACAGCTGCTAAATATTTTAAAATTATTTTTTAATAAGATTAAAATTATATTAGTCGTGAACCCGTATAATGTGCAGATATTAATTTAATTATTTTTTAAAATAATTTGTATTGAAAAATTAATTTTGGCATTTTTTAAAGATTTTTATATCTATTAATTTATATAATAAATATAAAATAATTTACCAAATAAGTTAATTTGTCCATATGTATCAAACACCAATTAAAAATATTTTTCTTCTATTAAGGTATGGCCATATGTGATATTTTTTATTTGCTGAAAATGTTATTTTATAATCACATTATTGTAGTTGATTTATTTTTGCAATTATAAAATGTATGGCTTAAAGTTTCAAACTTTATGACAGCGTACAACAAGGAAAGCAAATCCCATAAAAATTTTGATGAAATTGTGTACTTAATACAGAAAGAAATAGCACTTTTATCTAATAATAGTAAAAGTATATATCTTTAAAAATATTAAATTTATCCCTTCGATGCTAAAAAATGAAAATTGAGAGCATATTAATGTTTTTTTTTTAAATTATTAAATAAGTGTTTTTCATAGTTATTTTATTTTAAAACAAAGTAACATACTTTGTTTATAAAAAATATAGTTTTTTTAATGAAAAATTATAATTTTATTCATATTTTTTCGTAAAGTAAATTATTTTTTTGCAATTTTACTTAATTATGAAAAATATTTTAATTTTATGAAAATATAATTTATTTTATATTAATTAACAATTTTACGAGAAAAATAAATGACATCATATAGAAAAATATTTAAATTACTTTATTTTAAAATAAAGCAAAAAATTTTATTTATTACAACCAATAATATAGTAATAAATAATAAATATAATTAAAATATTTAAAGTATTGTAATTAAATTAACCTGTTATTTACATTTTACTAATTAAAAATGAGAAATATTAGAATGATTAATGTAGTATTTTAATTTATATACTTATAAACTTTATAAAAAATAATTTAATTTAAAAAAAATATAAAAAAATTATGATTTTTCATAAGAGAGCTTTTTTTTTATAATTACAAAATTATTTTTCTTTTCATAAAATTATTGTTTTTCAAAAAAATAAGTCAATTTTTCATAAAATTAAAGGTTTTTTTTTTGTAACTAAAAAGAATTATGAAATAATAGTTTAATTTACAACAAAGTATAAATAAAATTGTAATTTTTTGTAAAAAAATTATTTTTTTGGCCAACAAAATAAGTTGATTTATTTTAAAATAAAGTAACATAGAAAACATTTATTAAATATTATTATGTGAGTAGTTAGCGTCAAAACTTGAGAAATAAATGGTGGGGGACAACTTGTGAAGTGGGAGTGGGGGTGGGGGCAAGAGAGTTGAAAGGAAAATTTGAAGAAGTGGGAGTGGGGGCAAGAGAGTTGAAAGGAAAATTTGAAGAGCTAATGGCCCCCTCTATGGGCCAAAGAAAGAATAAGCACCTTCCATACGTTCAAACCTGAAACAGAAGTTGATCAAAAAATTTCTTTTCAATGGAGTTATTGTCCTTTTGCTTTTAATTTACGAGGGTTCTCGATGTGTTAACACCTTTCTCATTCAGTAAGAACAACCAGATATTAATGTTTTTAAGGTAAAATTAAGAAATTTTATTTGGTAGATAAAAATTAATAGGAGAGAAAAAAATTAAAAAAATAAATTTTTTAATTGTTTTTGCTTAAATAACAATAATCGTGTCCATTTAAGAGACGCACCTAATAATTAATATTTATACAGAAAAATTTAGTATTTAAGCTTTAATGTCATTTCCATTTTGCAGCTGAATTGCTTCTTTTTATAGATTCTTACTGAAATAAAAAGAAGAGTCTTAGGATATATTGCTTTTTACCCTTTTACTCTAAAGGTCTAATAGAGAAATGAGACATTTCCAAGGCGCAAACTAGAAATTATTGTTGCCTTATTTCAATGGCTAGTCTTTAAGAATTAGCTGAAAGAGCTATTTCTGCTATCGAATTTCATGCATGATGGTTCCTATCTTCTTGCACAATTTCAGTCCCAATAAGTTCATCTTTGATGGAGCACAATATCTTTGATGCATCTTTAATTGCGATCCGGTCTTTGGGTGATTCAGCAGAGCACATCACTCCAGTTTCTAAAATTGAAACTAAGTACTCTTGCATTTTGTATTTATTTTTGCAAATATGGCCTGGATTTCTTCTGTTGATAGTTGCATCTTCTTCTTCACTGAGACTGCATACCAGCAGCGGATCCACAATTCGAGTTACTTGTTCTGGCAAGGCCATCTTTGTGAAATTATGCAGGTTTAGACCATCTTTAAACATGTCATCAGTAGGTCTCTTGCTTGTAAATATTTCCAAGATTAGTATCCCAAAGCTATACACATCTCCGCTTATGGTTGCGTCACTTCCCATGGCATACTCTGCACATTCACACTACAACTTTTAAAATTGAATGTGTAATTATTATTAAGAATAATTTATAGATCTTCAATAAGAAGTATGTAAGTGAAAAATGAGTAAGAAATAAATGCTTGAACCTCTTCTTCCCAACAAAACCACCACCACCACCACAAAGAGCAGCAGATTACTTTGCATCTAGTTCTTTAATAGATCATGTTCTTTTTTTTTTTTAATGAAATTATTGGATTAAAATTCTCAGTAGCAGCACCAAAGCATCTCAAGGAGGCTGCCACACTCATAGCGCCTTCATCATCTTAGTTTAAAAAATTAAAAAACTAATACACCAAATGGGTCAACACTCTTACAAGAGAGGAAAATAAAACAAAAAAGAAAGCAAGAAAAAATCTATACACCATATAGAATGTCAAAAATATAGAAACCATATAGAATAGAGTTTGACACCCATAGTATGCATAATGAGAATTTTGGAAATTTTTAAGGATGAGTTCCATAATTTCATTTGGGTAGTAAGACGCAATCTTTTGCTGGAAATAGTAAAGTTGTATGAATGGGGAAAAATCTTGATGCAGATAACACATGTAGAAGAAGAAAACGAAGAATAGAAAGTTTTACCCGGTGCAGCATAACCAATTGTGCCCTTCAGTCCAACAGAGCTCGTTTGATTTGTAGATGCATTTGCAGTTTCTTTTGGGAAAAATCTTGCTAATCCAAAATCTCCTAGGTGAGCAACCATGTTATTGTCAAGAAGAATATTGCTCGGTTTCACATCACAGTGAATTATAGGCACTTGACAATGCTGATGGAGGTAATCAAGTGCCAAAGCCACATCAATGGTGATATTTAATCTTTGAAGAAAGCTTAATCCCCTTGGTTCTCTGCATTCCTCATTCTCTCTAGGAATTATGTGCAACCACTTGTCCAAGCTCCCATTTGGCATGAACTCATAAATAAGAGCTTTGAAGGAATTACCTTGAAAATCAACGCTGGAGCAGGCTGATACGATCTTGACAAGATTACGGTGCCTAATATTCCTTAGGGCTTCACACTCTGCAGTAAAGCTCTTGGAGGCTCCTCTATAGTTTAGATTCATCACCTTCACAGCAACAATACTTCTATCTTCTTCTTCATCCAAAACTCCTTTGTATACTCGTCCGAAACTTCCTACTCCAAGCAAATTGGCTGAAGAAAAGCCATTAGTTGCTCTTAGTAGTTGCTGATAGGAAAGCTTCAAAAATGGATTTAGGGAAAATAATGCCGAAGAAGGCTTTTCATTTCTCTTTTTTCTAAACCAAAAAAGTAGAGCAGAAAATAGCAAAATAAATCCAAGAACCCCACAAAGTATTAGGAGTAGTTTGAGTGAGAGGTTTATTTTTGATTTCTTTGATGTTTTTAATTGGCATGGTGGCAAATGCAATTCAGTTATGCCACCGCAAAGCTCTTTATTCCCATCTAGCGAAATTGCTGTTGCATTCCTAAAAACTCCTTCTGTTGGTACTTCCCCTTCAAAGTGATTATAAGACAGGTTCAAGGATTCCAGAAAGGATAAATTCTGAAAATATTTTGGAATTTGGCCATCCAGCATGTTATGAGAAAAATCCACCTCTTTAATGCTTTTCAAAGAATTCAGAGATTGTGGAATGCTTCCATTAAATGAATTTCCTCTTAAATTTAAATATTCCAAGCATACACAACTACCCAGGCTGACCGGAATCTCACTATAAAATTCATTGACTGAGATATCCAATGAAACTAGATTCTTCAAGTTGCCCTCTTGAAGGGGAAATGAGCCTGTGAGATGGTTATGAGACAGGTCCAAGCCAATTGATAGGGTTGTTATGCTAAGAATTTCTTGGGGAAAATTTCCAGTGAGCCTATTATGATCTATACTCAAATCCAACAAATTCTGACATTTTCCTAGTGATGAGGGTATAGTGCCTTGCAAATTGTTGGATTCCAAATAGATTCTACTGAGTCTAGTTAGATTTCCAATAGAAGCAGGGATTGTCCCCGCAAGATTATTTCCATTAAGGTACAATCCTTGTAATTTTGTAAGCTTGCCAATAGATTGGGGAATGAAACCAGTTAATTGATTATACTCCAAACCAATATCTTCTAGATTGACAAGATTTCCTATCCCAGATGGTATGGTGCCTGATATTTCATTCTGTCCCACAATAAGTGCATTCAGTGTGATTGAGAAATTGGCTATAGAATAGGGCAATGTCCCTCCAAATTGGTTCTTATGTATATCCATATAGTTGAGTTTAGTACAGTTGGTTAGAGAGGTTAGGAAAACTAAATCATCAGCTAACCCAAGTCCGAGATTGTTAATACTTAAATCTAGCAACTCGAGATTCTTAAGGCTACTGAAGTCAATGGACACTTTCCCTGAAAAAAAATTGTCCAAAATATCAAACGCCCCAATATTTGACGCATTGGCTAAAGAATCTGGGATTGGACCTGAAAGATTATTCCCGGCAATATTAAATTGCTCCAGGTTTGGCAGAGTGAGGGCTAAGTTTTGTGGTATACCTCCACGTAGTTGATTGAGTAATAGGAAGCAGACTCTAAGGGAAGAGATGTTAAAAATTGAAGGAGGAATTGTACTAGAAAAACTATTTTCCCCAAGTCCTAGGAAAAATAAGCTTCTTAGTTGGACTAAGGTATGAGGAATTCTCCCTTGTAAGCTATTCACTTTTAAAGAAATTACCTGAAGATTTGAAAGGTTCCCAATGGAAGGTGGCAGTTCTCCTGTTAGATAGTTGTTGAAAATATATAGCTCCTCAAGCTTGGATAAGGAGCCGAATTGGTTTGGTATCTTCCCGGTGAGTTTGTTGCGAGCAACAACTAAATAATTGAGATTGTGGCAATTGGACAAATTTGGTGGCAAGGTACCAGTGAAAGAATTATTGAACAGGATAAGAGTTCTTAGCCTGGAAAGTTGTCCAATTTCATCTGGAATTTCACCACTAAGACTGTTGTTTCCAAGATCAATTAACCTTAGGAAACTGAGGTTCCCTATTGCGGGCGATAAGGAACCTCTCAAATGTTGGGAACTGAGATTCAGCCGTGTAACCCTTTGATGCCGACGACCACATGTAACACCTTTCCACAAGCACATTGAAACAGAATTGTTCCATGAAGTTGTGACTCCTAAAGGATCATGAATCTGTGACTTTATGACAAGTAATGCGAGATGGTCTGTTGCATTTAGGCTCATAGTGTTGGGTTTAGACAGGGCAGAAGGTAGTAGTAAAAAGAAAGTGATGCACAAGAGTAAAACCCCCATAAGCGCCATTGAAACAAGGATTGTATGTTTGTTGTCAATTATAAATATGAGCAATTTTTTTAGTTTAGTTGCAAAATGTGCTGAATTAACAAGAAAATGGCAATCAATTACTCAAAAATCGACATTTGTTGATTTTTCAACACTCCAATTTAAGACTTGAGGAGTATCCCTCCAAAATAAAAGGTAGTTTTCATCAAGTTGCATATACTTTCTACGTTCATTAATTTCTCTTAATATACAAGTATATATATATAAAAGGATTTTCTCCTATTTATTTTGATCAATAAAATTTTTTAGATATAAATTTTTTTATATACTTTCTACGTTCATTAATTTTGTAAATATAATTAGATAATTATATTATTTAATTAATAAATAACCATATTATCCATTATGAATACATAATTAAAAAAAAAATTTAATGAGAGACTTTTACATAAATGTGTTTTTCCCCTTTCCATACATTTATATGTAGTAGGTATAAATATAGATAAAAGGATTTTCTCGCATTTATTTTGATCAATAAAATTTTTTAGGTGCAAAAGAGAAAAGTAGAGCAATATTTCCAATTCGTTCCTTTTCTTATAAATTGAAATTAATTAATATTGTGGGAGGCATATTTAAAAAATATAACATCATACCAAGGGGATAATATCTCTGAATTCTTTATAATACAATGTTTTAAAACTAATCATTGGGAAATGAGGTTGTAATAATGCCTCTAACGAATAGCATAAGTAAACTTTTAATTTACAAATGGCTCGATTAAACAAATATCCATTCTACATCAAAATTATAACAATTGATAAAATGAAATTTAAAAGATTTAAAAGGGCCAGCAAATATCCATTCTACATAAAAAAAAAAAAAAATAAATCCTCCCTTGACAAAAGATTTAAAAGGGCCAGCAAGACTTCCTTCTGGAGTCAACCAAAAACTGTAGCAAGTCTCTTCTCTGTAGTCTCCGCTCTTTTTTGCCTTTTTTTTATTTGATTCATTGGAAATTAAATATTTTAATCTCTTGACTTTTCGATGGTTGAATTGGCATTCTGCTATTTTCACTTTTGTCACCTCTCTCAATTTAATGAGAAGCAAACTTTCCAAAAGAAATTTAATTTTTTATACAAGACACCTCAAATCCAATTAAAAGGGTAAGTTATGCAGTGACGAGACTCATATATTATATTAAGTTTCAATATTTTCTTTTTTTTTTAACAAAGACATCATATATTGGAATATAAAATCTACACTGATATCATGTCAGAAATTTTGAATCCAATCTACAAATCTAAATTATTGGATGATGAGATTCAGATATTATATTAAGTTTTAATATATTTTGTTATTTTTCTACGTGAAATTTTTAATTTTAATATTTTAATTTTGCAATACCAACAAGTAAACATGTTTATGACCATAATAGTCCATATGCACTGCGTGTAAGTAGGCCAATTTGTTGATTTTTCAAACCTAGACAGTATTATATAGATTGAACCTATTATATTACTAATTTAATAGAATAAGACGCCACAATTAGTAATTCATATGTTTTTTTAGTTTACTTGCAAAATGTGCTGAATTGACAAAGAAATGACAATGAATTTCTCAAAAATTGGCATTTGTTGATTTTTCAACGCTCCAATTTAAGACTTGACATGTATCCTTCCAAAATAAAGTTGGTAAAGAGCAGTTTTCATCAATTTGTATATACTTTCTATGTCCATTAATTTCTCCTCGCTAGCCAGAGACTGGAGTCAAATCAACTTTACAGATAACATCATGCTAAGGGTACAGCATCACTAAATCTTTTAAATGCTACAATTTTTTTTTTTTTTTTAAGTTTTGTTTAGGTAAAGTGATTATTAAATTCATAAATTTAATAAAATTTATAAATTTATATCCATAAATTATGAAATTTATAGATTTTTAAAAATTTTACCATTTAGATTGAGTACAAAATCAATGGATTGAATATGAATAATCGTAGAATATTATAAATTTATTAGAAACAACCTTAGAATAAAAGAAATTATCACAATTATTGATATACAAAACAAAATGGATTTTAACTTTTCCACCTACGAGATGGAAAATTAAAATCTTCAAAAATGAAAGATTTTGGAAGGTGATGGATCTTTCAAAATTCATAAATTTTGATTTTTTTTTTGATTGTCAAACAGTAAATTCAGTTTAAATCTATAAATTTTATAAAATTGCTCATTTTAAATCTCTCGTAGATTTAAATTCAATAAAAGTAAAAAAATAATCATTTTGAAATGAGGTTGTAATAATGCTCTAACGAGTGGCTTAAGCAAAACTTGTAGTTTACAAATGGCTCCATTAAACAAACTTTATAAGTTAAAAATCAAAACAATTGATAAAATGAAATTTGCTTTTGATTGTATTGATCTTATTTTTAGAATTAGGTAATGTTCAAGTACATAAATCAAATAAGAAATTGTGTAATTTGATTTATGAGGACATTTAATTTTAACAAATATATAAAATGACTTGTAAATATTGTTGTAGTTATAATTTAAATATGGAGGCACCGAATTTGTGCCTCCATATTTGACAATGGAACATGGCTTGCATTTTGCAAGCTGTGTTCCATTTGGTTATTTGGTTGAGAGCCTATATAAAGGCTCCCTCTCCCCCTTATTCATCCATCCCAAAATCTCAATTTGAGAGATTTTTTAATGTGAGAAAAATATTAGAGAGTTAAATAAAAATATTTAGTGTGTGTTTGTCCTATTTTCAAGAAAGATTATCATTGTTATCTCCCTGTTATTTAGAGAGAAGGTTGTAACTTTTATTATTTCTCATAATGAAATTCTTCTATCTTTGCTCATGGTTTTTACCCTAATTTGTTTGGAATTTTTCACTTAAAATCTGTGTGTCAAAATTATTTTTATTATTTTCTCAAATTATTAGCTGCGTTCTTGCACTAATCCAGTCCTAATTTTACAACAAGTGGTATCAGAGCTATTGATTTTAATTTTTCTTGAAAAATAAGAGTATACTTTGTGGTTGTAGTTTTAATTGATATTCTATATTAGAAAAATTTTTCTTGGAAAATTATTATTGTGAATAGTACTATGAGGTATTATACAATTTGGCATTATTCACGGGAATGCTAGAAAGAAGTGTGATAATGTGAAATACATGTCTAGGAAAAGTTTGGTTAAGGAAAGACTTGGTATTTAAGTATGTCCATTGTGACCCACCTCTCTTTCCTGTGAACTTATCTTGTTTATTGTTCACGGATTACGGTCACTATTTCAGTATACAGTTACTATTTTCGTGAAATAGTGAGAGTTAGATTTGCTCAAAAGTTCGTGATAGAAGCAATGGCGGCAAAATTTGAGATTGAAAAGTTTAACGGGAGAAATTTTTCACTGTGAAAATTAAAAATGAAGGCTATCTTGAGAAAAGATAATTACCTGGTGGCCATCAGCGATAGGCTGATGGAGATCACAGATGATAACAAATGGAATGAGATGGATGGGAATGCTATTGCAAATCTTCATCTGGCAGTTGCAGATGAGATATTGTCTAGCATAGAAGAGAAAAAAGCAGCAAATGAGATTTAGGATAATCTCACAAAAATGTACGAGGCCAAGTCACTCCACAACAAAATTTTCTTTAAAAGGAAATTTTACACTCTTCGGATGTCAGAATCTACTTCAGTGACAGAGCACATCAATATGATGAATACGCTATTTTCCCAACTCACATCGTTGGGATATACAGTAAATTCACAAGAGCGTGCTAAAATTCTACATCAAAGTCTACTAGATTCATATGATCAACTCATCATTAATTTTATAAATAATATTCTTATGGACAATCTAGTTTTCGATGACATGGCAGCTGCTATTCTTGAAGAAGAAAATCGACGCAAAAATAAGAAAGACAGATTAGCTAGTTCACATCAAGCAGAGGCATTGACAGTGATGAGAGGGAGATCAATGGAACATGGCTCAAGTGGGAGCCAAAATCATGGTAGGTCCAAATCAAGAAGTAAGAAGAACATGAAGTGCTACCTATGAACCCTCTATTTTGTACCTTCAAATGACCGGCATTTGATCACGAATGCATAAAATTAGACTAGGCTCAAATTAGATTAAAGACGGAGAAGAACGAACTGAAAAATGGAATGCGGCAACCCGAGGCCCACTGCGGTAACTCGCAGCCGGCTTTGGTTACCGCAGAGGCCCCTGTGGTAGCCAATTGGCTACTGCAGCTAGCACTGTGATAACCACAGAGCTCTCTGCGGTTACCGCACTGAGTCCTTTTTAGAGTCCTACCCGAAAACTGTTAATTTTTAGCCTCAAACTTCTCATATAAATACCTTGCACCTCATAATAGCTAAAAACACACAATTACATGCTTCTATGCTCTCCATAAAGCTTTTTAAACCATATTTCTAAGCTTTTCACTCATCAAAATCCTCTTCCTAAACCTTCAAATATCTAAAATCTCATTCCAAAAACCTCCTCCATCACATAAAACCTCATTCATAAGTTTCCTAATCATCTCAAAACCTCATTCACAAGGCTCCTAATCATCTCAAGTTCTATTCTCAAGTTTTCTAATCAAGAAAAGGTTTAACTCAAGCCATTTCTTTCAAAGGGAATTCATGGTTTTCAAGCAAAGTTGTGATCCAAGTCTCAAGCAATGGTGTTCGCGCTATTCAAGAGTCCTTCTTCCAAAAGGAGTGCTCGTGATATACCTAGGCTAAGGTGGAAATAGATCCGGTGCTAAACTTGCTCCCTACGTCCCTCGCTGATGGAAGCCAAAGGTAAAAGTTCTTTCCTTTTCCTTTTCAATTTCAATTTCAAGATCTAAATATGAAAAAATCTAATTTATAAAAATCTAACTTAATTAACAAATCTCTAAGCCCTTTAAAATCAATCAAAACATGATAACAAAGGCAATGACGTAAGAATCTCTCCTTCGCAAGAAGGAAGAACTGTGTGGGGTTTGATTCCCATTCAAAGGGATACGCAGGCTTATCGTCTCTAAGGCATTCAACTCCACTGAAATTAATAACTTCTTCTCTTTATCACCTTCTTCACATAGTTTAGGATTTAAATTACTTTTTCTTAAATAAAAATCAAAGTTTTAGTTCTTTTTATTATAATTGTTTTAATGCTCTCTTTCTTATTTCAGTTGTTTAGATTATATTTGGGGAATGTGTGCTTTTCCTAGAACCTATAAGGGCTAGAGGAAAGATTCCTTGTTTCGATATTTTGACTTGTAATAGTTCTAAATAGTTTTCCTTTACTTTTCTATTTTGTAATTGTCATTATTTTATATTGCCATGCATTTCATGAGTAATATTTGTTTCATGCATCATATTATATCTATTCATGGATACATGAAAACTTCTTTTTTATAAAAACTATTTTGTAATGAAGCCAAACTAATTTTTTATTGTTTTAACCAAAACCTAGTCCCCGAACCCTCTTTGGTCATTTAAGGATTAGTGTTTTTCCTTGGGATAAATGGTATAATTTTGGAGTCAACCAAATTGGGTTTTTCCTTTAATTTTCCCAACTAAAAATGAACAAAATTAAAGTGGCGACTCCTTTTACAAATAACAATTTGCAAAATACAATTTTTCTGAACTCATAGCGGGTTTCAATCGTGATATTTCTCCCAAATGGGCATTTTTGATTCCCTTTAGTGGATCGGACCGGGTGCTCGGGTGAGGCCTCACAGTTGACGACTCCACTGGGGACTTTAAAATCTCTTTTTTAAATAAAGGATAAAGTAGACTACTCTTGGTAAAATAAAAGTTTGGCTTTTATTACAAAATGGCTTTTTCACGCATCACTACGTTGGGCTCCTTGTCCAAAACATTAGTTTCTTAGGAAAACAAAGGATAGAAAGTAATATCGAGTGTGCAACCTTCTTTAGGTCTGCTTGCCGATATTGAAATCATCTAGCCTACAATGTATCCTCTAATCCTTTTAGAGGTGTAACAAGTATACACGTACTGTTGGACCCACGCGAGGCTCCTTGACTCACATGTGGTTAGGTATATCACATCTCTAGTGTGATGGGTTCCCTTCAAACCACGCTTACCTTTTCATGTAATGACCCATAGAACCTTCCTTTAGGATTGAATGTACCATAATGCTAAACTTGGTATGTCATTATCATAAAACCTTTTTTCATTCATGCATACATGCATGCATCATGCAAGAATCCTACTAAAGTGGAAAATCTGAAAAACCACCCAAACACTGCTAGTCCCTATACAAACCCATATCAAATTCCTAAACCCATGTTTACCCATGGTACCTTCATCCTTATCCTACTGCTGTGATTAGGATTTCATGATCTCACCTTGTCCTTATATTCACCAAAGCTAAAAACTGACCTAGCTTCATCTTTTTCATCTAAAGGTTCAAGAGATGTCAACTGGATTAGGGAAAGAAGTTGCTGCTATTGATGGAGTTGACGACTTGATTAATGGGCTCTTTGCTAGGTTCACTGAACAACAAGAGGAAATACTTAAAAGGCAAGAAGCTCGTTTCCAAAAACTACTTCAAAATCAAAGGAGGATCATTATGGAAGATGTCGAAGAAATGATAGGCCGGACCACCATAAACCAGAGTGTGACTGATCCAGACCCAGCAAATTCAAAATCCACCTCGTATCCTATTTTTAGGGGTCTCCTTCCAAATTTGACTTAAAAGACAAAGAAAAGGCCACGGTTGAAACCATTCCATCACCATCTGCTCTCAAAACCACCCACTTTTTCAACTAGTGCCCATTGAGCTACTAGTGCACAACACCACATCCATCTCCCCTCCAGCTGGTTCTTCCTAAGGAAAAGAAATTAACCCTAAGTTGAAGGTATTCATGGATAAGATTGAAGTTATGGAAAAGATGCTTAAGAACTTAAAGAAGAGGGAAGACATGGTTGACACAAGCTCCCTCAGTCTGTTTCCTAATGCAAGGGTACCTCCTAAGTTTAAAATGCCAAATATTGATAAATTTGATGGAACTACCTGCCCTAAAACCCATCTCAAAGTATATGTGGGGCCCATGCATCCTTTGGGAGTGGATAATGAGCTCCTTGCTCAATTATTCTAATAATCTTTGACTGATACAGCTGTGATGTGATTTGTAGACTTGGATGTGGCTAAAAAATAGACCTGGGATGACATCTGCAATATCTTTGTCCAGCAGTATCACTACATCATTGAGGTCGATGTAGATTGATACAGCTGTGAAGTGATTTGTAGACTTGGATGTGGCTAAAAAACAGACTTGGGATGACATCTGCAATATCTTTGTCCAGCAGTATCACTACATCATTGAGGTCAATGTAACAAGAAGAGACATTGAAACTACCAAACAGTATGCAAAAGAATCCTTCTCTTCATTCCTTATGAGGTGGAGGAAAAAGGCTACCCAAATGGTGAACCGACCTCCCGAGCATAAACAAATTGATATTATTGTTAAGAAACTCCTCCTAGTTTATCAAGATAGACTGCTTACTCAATACTTGCCTAACTTTAAAGCCCTGATTTCCACTACCTCTAAGATTGAAGATCTAATCCAAAGTGGGCACATAAAAGAAGAATCTGCATTTGGGTCAAGATAGAAGAAAGCGGCACATCAAGGAAATGTAACTTCCTCGACGAATCAGAAAGGAGGGGAAGTAAATGCCATCGCAATTAAGAAGCCACTCAAGATTGAAAGGCACCAATTCTCTGATCTAGGGGGTGTACCTATGAGCATCATTTACAAGAAATTGCTTGAGGCAATAATGGTGCAACCTTTCGAACATGGACCTGTCCCTAACCCATTACCCAAAAACCACAACCTAAATGAAAGATGTGATTACCACCAAGGGCCAAGGCATAAGACTGACGCATGCAAAGCCTTAAGACACAAGATCCAAGATCTAATCGATTCAAACGACCTCTTACCACCTAAACCCAGACCTAACATCACCACCAACCCCTTACCCAACCATACATGAATGCAATTACTCTTCATAAAGGAGTTGATCCTGTCTTATTGATAGAATCAACTGTTAACTACTGTTGTGTGTTAGACCTCGTCAATTTACTTGACGAGATTGATGCCATCACTCGAAGTGGCAGAATCATCCAAAATCCAAACCCACCAATCCAAAACACTCAATCCATCCCTCCACCATTTAACAACATAAAAAAGAGTCTTGAACCTGATGAAGACCCCATACTCAAGCAGTTAAAAAAGACTTAAGCAAATATTTCAATCTAGAGTTTGATCCAATCCTCATATCCTCATCGCCAAGCTCTTTGCAAGGCACTAAATCAATGTCAAACTCCTATTTATATCACCCCCGAGAATCGTGTGGCTTCAATCATTAGTGCTGTTAAGGGAGTTTCAATATCATTTGGAGATAATGATTTGCTAAGAGGGGACTCAGACCATAACAATGCCCTCTATATAACATTGATAACTCAAGGAAAAACCGTGCCCATGGTTCTAATCGACAATGGCTCTGCACTGAATGTGTGTACCTTAAAAGTGACTAGTTGTCTAGGCCTGGAAGTAACAGACTTCACCCCTTCTGATCAAATAGTGAGGGCCTATGATAATACTAAGAGGGAAGTACTTGGGGTTGTTACATTGCATTGTCACTATCGGACCCACAGCCTTTTCCATTCCCTTCCAAGTAATTAATGTTCCTACTTATTTTAACCTACTTCTTGGAAGACCTTGGATTCATCAAGCTAAGGCAATCCCTTCATCACTACATCAGAAAGTCAAATTTCCTTATGGGAAAGGGATTGTTACCATGAAAGGGGACATGTATGACAAGGTTGACACTCTAAACCTTGTGCCCATTTTAAAAATTCAACCTAAATTATCCACTTACCCTCTCTCAGGCTTCTCTTTCATCCAGTTCCTTGAGGGTGAAGAAGGTCTTGGAAGAAATCAGCAAGGCTTAAAGTCCTTTATGGACTATCTAGTTGCAATGCCACTGTTTGGGCTAGGATATGAGTCTACTGAGGAGGATCTGATGGAAATAGAGGAACGGGCCAAGGAAAGAGCAGCAACCCTTAAACGAGGTGAGGCTTATGACTAGCCTATACGCCCTTATTTCAAAACCCTCAATGGATATTTTGTAAAAGAAGGTGACACAGTTCCTTAATGTGGCTTTCCCAAACCCTGGATCTGTCTTATCACTGGAAAATTAATTCCTGGTTTTGAAATTTTCTTTGATGTCAGGCTTTCACTAGAGGATTATGAGCCCATATTCATGCTAAGTCAAAATTGGGAGGAGAACATGAAGGCAAGTCTCTTTGATGAAGTCTTTATGCTTACTTTAGAGGGGGAGGAACCTGACCCATCCACCCTAATCCAACCAAACAAGACTGAGCTGAATAATTGGTATTTTGAGGAGAGCCCATTCCATCAATTGAGACAGAGTTTCGATCCCAGTCTGAGTTAGAGTCCGAGTCAGAGTCCTAATCAGAGTTAGAGTCTGTGTCTTCAGTTTCTTCTGTTCTTAGTGATAATAATGTAGTTGAGTTTGATGTAAACTAGACTTATTCATGTTCGAATTCAATAAAAAATCTGCCCTTTCCTCTTATGAGCCCGTGTCTTCATTTTTCTTTAATGTTCCAAATTTTAAATCTGACTTAAATGAGACATCACATCAAAAAAATGAAATAAATGAAATAAAAGATGATGCAATCAAAGAGCCAATAAATGCTGGCACACATGATAGTCCAAAAACTACATTCATAGCATCTGCATGCATAAATAGGGGTCAAACAGAGGAAAAAATCAAAGAATTTTAAGATTGTTTCGCATGGCATCCTAAGGACATGACGGGTTTAGATCCAAGTATAGTTGTTCATAAAATTCCAATCTACCCTAATTCCGAGTTAATCAAATAGAAATTGCGAAGACTCAAAGCCGAATGGTCCATACCAATTAAAGAAGAAATTATGAAGCTACTGGACTATAACTTCATTGAGCCCATTAGCTACCCCTTTTGGCTTACCAACATTGTGCTGGTTCCTAAGAAAGATGGTAGAGTTAGAATGTGTGTGGATTATAAAGATTTGAACAAGACTTGTCTAAAAGATGACTTTCCTTTGCCTTATATTAACCTTCTAGTGGACTGGATGGAAGGATCCGAAATGGTTTTTTTAACCGATCTGGCTGTGGGATACAATCAAATAATGTTTTACCCCCCTGATAAGGAAAAAATGGCCTTCATCACCGAATAGGGTACCTATTGTTATAGAGTTATGCCGTTTGGATTTAAAAATGCGAGGGCAACATACCAAAGGATGGCAACCATAATCTTCCATGACATGATGCACAAAGAGATTGAAGTATATGTATGATATGGTGGTTAAGGGCAGTACTATTGAAGAACACTTGGAAGCTTTAAGGCAATTCTTCCTTAGACTTCGCCAATATAATCTTAAACTCAATCCTGCTAAGTGTACTTTTGGTGCTTCATTTGGGGTATTCCTAGGCCATATGGTCAGCAAGAAAGGTATAGAGGTCAACCCTGTAAAATCAAAGGCAATTTTAGAAATGCCACCTCCTAAAACAAAAAAGGAGATCAGAGGTTTCCTCGGATGACTCCAATACATTAATCGATTCATCAATCAATTGGCTGATGTATGTGGGCCCATCTTCAAGTTACTTAGAAAATGAGTCTCAAAGCAATGGAATGAAGAATGCCAAAAGGCCTTTGATCAAATCAAACAATATTTGCTAAACCCACCAGTGCTGCAACCTCCTAGGCCTGGGAAATCGCTGCTGCTCTACTTATCTGTGACTAATGAAGCAATGGGGGCAATGCTCGCCCAGAATGCCCTTGACTCTAATAAGGAAAATGCCATCTACTACTTGAGCAAAAGAATGCTGTCCCATGAACTCCAATATGGCTATATAGAAAAGCTATGCCTTTCCTTTGTGTGACTTTGCCATAAACTGCAACATTATCTTAGTTCCTATACAACTCATATTCTTGCTGATAAGAGCCCTTTGAAATTCCTTATGGAGAAACTGGTTCTTGACAGTAAGATGGCAAGATGGATGGTAGTGTTGGCAGCATATGATCTCAAATATGTACAGCGCAAAGCAATCAAAGGAAGCATAGTAGCAGACCAATTAGCTGCGGCCCCAATAGATGATGAATGGACTGAGCCTGAATTCCCCGATGAGGATATCCTAATGATTAGCAATGAAGTTTGGAAGCTTTGCTTTGATGGGGCATTAAATAACAAAGGGTATGGCACTGGCATTGTGTTCATTACACCAAGTAGGGAAAACATACCTATAGCCATCAAGCTAAACTTTGAAGTAACAAGTAATAAGGCAGAGTACGAGGCATGCATTTATGGCCTTGAAGCAGCAATAAGGCTCCAAATCAAGCACCTTGAGATTTATGGAGACTCGAATCTGATAATGTCCCAAGCTTTAGGAAAATGGAAAATCAGAGAAGAGCGTTTGGTTCCTTACCACAAATGCTTAGATGAATTGGCAACCAACTTCTATGAATTATCCTTCCATTATCTCCTAAGAATAAAAAATAGATTCGTTGATGCATTAGCGACACTCACCTCGATGCTCGACATAAGCTATGGCTTCATAATTAGACTAATCACAATTGAAGTGAAGCATGAACCAGGGTGCATAACTCATTGCCTGAATATGCAAGTCGTTGATAGCAAGCCATGGTTTTGGGATATTTTCAATTATATTAAGAATGGGCTTTATCCTGAAGGGGCCTCTAAAATAGAAAAGAGGACTCTGAGGCAGTTGTCTAAGGGATTCTTTCCAAATGGGGATGTGCTCTACAAACGGACTTGGGATAATATCCACCTAAGATGTGTCACTGATCATGAAATAGATGCATGGCGGTGATGAAGGCCCACACATGAATGGTATTGCTTTGGCCCCCAAAATCACAAACCAAGGATACTTTTGGCTTACCATGAATGAGGATTGTGCCAAGTACATGCAAAAATGCCATAAATGCCAAGTTTATGCTAAGCTTCAGAAGCAACCTCCTGTACCTTTATCACTAATCACCATGCTTTGGCCATTTGCTGCTTTTTAACGTCATTGGGAAGATAAGCCCAAAATCCTCAGGCAAATATGAATAGATCCTAGTGGCAATTGATTACTTCTCCAAATGGGTTAAAGCTGCACCCTACCAAATGTTAGATTCCAAACGAGTAGCTCAATTTATTCGTACCAACATCCTTTATAGGTATGAAGTCCCATTTGAAATAATCACTGACAATGGATCCCATTTCCAAAAAGAAGTCACCCAGCTACTGAAAAAGGAGAAAATCCAACACCACAGGTCTTCTCCTTATAGGCCTCAGACAAATGGTGCAGTAGAAGCCGCAAATAAGACTCTCAAGAACATACTTCAAAAGATGGCTGATAATTATAAAGATTGGCATTTACATCTAACTTATGCTTTATGGGGATACAGAACGTCAGTACAGACTTCAACCGGCGCTACACCATACTCCTTGGTGTAAGAAATGGAAGCAGTCCTCTCAATCAAATTAGAAATAAAATCAGCTCGGATCATGAAAGAGAGCCAGTTGGATGAAGTAGAATAGGCAAAAGGCTACCATGAACAGCTTAATGCCATTAATGAGAAAAGGATGGATGCCTTGTATCGAATTCAAGGTTACCAGCAAAAATTGGCAAGGCATTTCAATAAAAAGGTTAGAGACAGAGGGCTACAAGAAAGTAACCTTGTTTTAAAGGAAACCAGAGCACCTGTTCATGATCTAAGGGGAAAATTGAGACCCAATTGGAGTGGCCCATTTGTGCTAAAGAAGGTCTTATTCGGAAGAGCAGCTATCTTAATGGATTTGGACGGCATAGAGTTTTCAAGTCCATGCAATCTGGATCAGTTCAAGATATATTTTGCATAAGCATCCTTGTAATTCATGCATTGCATTTGCATCCATGTAAAAACAAAAACTACGTGGACCTGATTCTCCATAAAAGAAAAAAAATGATGATGATGATGAAATTGTTGTAAGGAGATACGTAGGCAATCCATGTGGGTTCGGTCCAAATCATCAATAAAATTTCATTATGTGCTACACATTTGTTTGGCTCTTATTTGCATCTCAAAAAAAAAAAAAAAAAAAAAGGATGTCTCATTTGTCTTATTTAATCTTTGGAACATTGAAAAAGAAAATAAAAGACATAAACCATCAAACCAATCTTACAAGCCAAAAGTCTTCCTAGAAAGCATAACAAAAATGAAACAAAAGGTCAATCATGACTCTTATCTTCTTTCTCCTCTATCTCCTCAATCATTGCAGCTCTCCTAGCTTTCTCAAACCGCCATGAGTTTGCTATCCACCAATCGATATACTCCAAAGTCTTGTCATAATAATGAGAAAGAAGGATGAACAGCATGAAAACCTCTCGCCCATCCATTCCTAATGGCTCAGGCTACAATTTCAGTAACAAGGACAAACTGGAACAAAGCACCATTTGGGGGCACGCCTTGTCTATGGCCCATTTGGTGCATGAACCGATTTATCTTATACCACTCACATCTCTAAAGCAATTCATCAGAATCCAACTCAAGAAGCCATTTAAGCCACTCCCTTTCAGAGTCTTTTTTTATCACAATAGTATGGGTCCTATACCAGGAAGCAGAGTAATCCACCTTAACAGGAGGAGCCACTATCCGAAGATGGTCTCTTAACCAAATCTGAAGGATAAGGGGACTGACAGTCCATCGATCACTTGAATCATATGCCCTATCCAGACTCATAATAGTCTCAGCAAGGACAATGGTAGCAGTAGATCTTCCCTCTCCCATCTGAGGGATCAAATTAGCAACCTAGCATCACCCTAACTAGTGGGGCTAACGAAGATATATCCAGCAGTCAAACAAAAAGAAAGAGCCCGCATCCTCAAATGAAACCACTTATCATCCTCAAAGCCTTTGGGATCATGAAATTCTGCAACTACAGCAGTTAAATCCACCCAATCCTCCACCACTATGGGACTAGCCACTTCTTCACTAAGATCCAAAAGTCTTCTAAAGAAGTTGAAATATCCCACTCTCTCGATAGGAGTAGCCAAAAGAGCCTCAGGATCAGATCCGGGCAATATAGAAAATTCCTCGAAAGTATGACACATTTCTTCCATACTTGCCCCAAACTTGAAGACATGGGCAGCAAGATCTCAAAAGCGTATACAGGCATGCAAAAAATCCCAGTCAATTTTCACTCTCCTCAAAGTGGGCATGGCACTTACTCCATATCTTCCTAAATTTATTCTCTCCACTTTAGTGAGATTCTTGCACCATAAGAACATCGCATGACTGAAATATGGCTCCATTGAGAAAAGAGTTTTAGAGGAAAATTTTAAGAAAAGAGTAAAGCAAGATGCTTAAAAGTATTGAACAGTGTTCAATGGTTAATAGAATGAAGTTTTAAGGAGTGGAAGAGCCTATAAATAGCAGAAAACTAAGAAAATCAACATCAAAGATGGAACCCGCTGCAGTTGCCGTACCTGGGCTATGATAACCACAACCCTCCCTGCGATTGTCGCAAGCCCTCTATGGTATCTATTTTGGCTACCATAGGGGCACTTGCGGTTGCTGCAGTCCTTTTGAGGTAATCATAAAATCCTCTATATTGACGCAATGCTTTTTCCACCTCCACCCTGCAAATTTGGAGCTACGGCAAGACTTCTTAGCTAAAAAAAAAAAAAAAAAGAGCCTTATTTTAGTTAAATTTAGGAACTGCATTTATGTATACATACATGATCAAGATAGAAGTACATCTCATAATAAGTAAAACTGTTCATGACATCATATTTAGGAAAAAATGTCTATACATATCATAGCATCACATTTTAGAAAACATCCATACATGTCATAACATCACACTAGGAAGAACATCCATTACATCCATACATATCATCCATAAGACTAACAACTCAAAGGAAGGAAAAACAGAGTGTCTAACGGTGTCTGCACCTCTCCCTCCTCTGCTCACGTGGAGACTCATCCCCCTCATAGCCACTAGCACCTCTACCTCTACCTCTACCAGCATCTCTGCTACCTCCTAGCTCCGCTCGAGTCAAAGTAGATGACAGAGTAGCAGTCAAATGACCTATCACCCTCTGGGCCTTACGAGCCCAATCCATAGGCACTTACAAGATAAAGAAAGTTAAGCGACTGAGTAAGAATCTAAAGTCATGGTAGAATCAGGACAACCTACCTCAAAAGTATCGACTGGAACCTCAGGCCATCTAAATGGCCCCACTATAGAAGAATCATACTCAACCAGCTGCCCTTGCTCAACAGAAAAGTACTGATAACATGTAGAAGGCTATAGACTCTGATGCCAAATGTCACCACTAAATGATCCTGAAGCTACTCCAGGGTCATGAATAGTAGTAGTGGGGGCAGGAGTAACCCTAGAAGGCTCTACTCTATTCAAAGGATCCCTCACCGAAGGGGTCTAAGAGGAATTAGCAGTCGATCTCCTAGGATCAAAAGCAGAATCCCTCCTAGGGATAATACCAATGGCAGAAGTGGTCATAATCTGCATCGTAATCTAAGAAATGATCATAAGGGAGGCTTGCCAACAACGCCTCATCATCTACAATACTCGATCCATGTCTCATATCAGCTGGGAGAGGCAAAGGCACAACCCTATCACCAGTAATCTGCCCTCTGACTCTTTCCCTAAGGTAATATCTTCTCTCATCCCTAAAGCAGAGAAGTAGTCTACATGAGGAAAGCACATAGTTGGAACCCATCCACTCTATCATTGACAATGGCAAGCGATCATGATAGGTATTCCACTAGACCTACAAAACAGAAAGTAAGTCCAAAGCAATTAAAAGTAACAGAAAGCCAACTAGCAAGACAAATACCTGGTGTACACCCAACTGGCTGAAATGGGTCTGAAAACTAGCAAAACCCATCCTGTTGAAGCGACTATGGTTACTATAACTCCATAAGTACCCCCAAGGCACTCTGTCAGGAATCGAATTCCTTAAGGGTGGAGATACCCAAGAAAAGTATTCGTAAGCCCAATACTGCAAAATAGATAGTAGTTAGTCAAGATAATAATGAAGTACAATACATAAAGCAAAAATGAGAAAAGAATGCATGCTCACCTCCCAAATAACATGAGTACCACTTAGGCTGGAGAAGGTGTTTCAGGAGAGATCAGACATCTCTCTATATATCACACACAAAGTAGCACCTCCCCAATCATACTCATAAATCTAGGTCAGGTCCTCTAGTGAAGCTAAGATGCTGAAGTCAATGGTGTCTCGCCTTGTGTGAAAGATGGAACAACCCAAGATCATCATAAGGTACAAATGAGCTGCCTGCTCAGTGGTGTAGCCCCCATATTAATCTAGATCGCTAATCCGGTTATGAAGCTAGACTCTTGACACATGAACATCAGTGCGAGGAGGGTCAAAACCTAGTAGCTCAGTCATCCTTTGACTATCCAATGTGGTCCAGGAATCGTAAAAGTCTAAAGCCCGATGACGGAAAGGCAAACCAACAAGCAAACGAAGATCCATAGGAGTCACCGTCAACTCCCCACATGGGAAATGAAAAGTGGTTTCCCACCACGTCTCTATTAAAGCCCTCAACAAGGCACAATCGCCCTCATAAGAACACTCCAAGTCTAGCAGACTGAGCAAACCAGAAGGCTTGATCATAGCTCGCACATCAGGATGGCGATTCAGGTAAGTAGAAACCCTCACTAGGTTACCTCTACCTCATCTCAATCTCAGATCACATGACTTCACATGAAATGCACAGAAAATAAATTTTTGCATGCATAAGAAACTAGAGTTTTCTTCACTTTTTTCTATTTTATTTATTTTATTTTTTATTTCTTCTTAATTATCATAAAGCATCATTATAAAAAAAAAAATCATCACTGCATAATGAACCATACTGCATCATATTATTGCTTGTATAGAACTAACTCAAGTGCAGGAAAGAAAATAAATACCTCCATACTGCTAGTAAAGCTTGCATGATCTCTAGGCTCTTGCAACAGAACCTCGGGATTTGCATCACCTAAGGGCGCTGAGTAGCTTCTCACATGCCTTAAACTCAAGGAAGCCATCTTGATTAAAGACTTTTAGAGAGATAGAGTCTAAGTAGAGAGAGAGAGATGAAATGGAAAGTGGTGAAGATGAATGGAGAAAGGAGAGGTATTTATAAAAGAAACTGTGGGCCCCACCTCATCATCTCCTTTCAGTTCGCATAACTAAGTTGCCAGATTTCACCATAACAAATCTATTTCAAGTCAGAATTCAATTCTTTCCAAACAAACAAATCTGCAAGATTTTTATTTGTGCCTTAGAATAGAAAGCAACTCAATCGGAGTCTAGAATCTTTCGTAATTGCAGAAAGTTTAGAAATTTAAAATGTCCAGAAAAATTGGAAAACAGTCCAAAAGAATTCAAAAAAGCCCAAAAATAGACATGGCACCTCGACATAAGTCTTAAAGCTGACCAAGATCTCAGTCATCTGAAAACTTCTAGAATTTCCCTGGTTCACACTTATCTGACTTGGCCTCCTGTCCGGCCAAATCTAATAAGGAGGTAGCTGTGAACCCTCTATTGTACACCTTTAAATGACCGCATTTGATCACTAATGCATAGAATCAGACTAGGCTCAAATCGGATCAAAGACGGAGAAGAACAGGTCAAAAAATGGAATGCGAGCCTCTGCGGTTACCACAGAGGCCCCTGCGGTAGCCAATTGGCTACCACAGCTAGCACTGTGATAACTGTAAAGCTCTCTGCGGTTACCGCACCGAGTCCTTTTCAGAGTCCTACCCGAAAACTGTTAATTTTTAGCCTCAAACTTCTCCTATAAATACCTTACACCTCATAATAGCTAAAAACACACAATTACATGCTTCTATGCTCTCCATAAAGCTTTCTAAACCATATTTCTAAGCTTTTCACTCATCAAAACCCTCTTCCTAAACCTTCAAATATCTAAAATCTCATTCCAAAAACCTCCTCCATCACATAAAACCTCATTCATAAATTTCCTAATCATCTCAAAACCTCATTCACAAGCCTCCTAATCATCTCAAGTTCTATTCTCAAGTTTCCTAATCAAGAAAAGGTTTAACTCAAGCCATTTCTTTCAAAGGGAATTCATGGTTTTCAAGCAAAGTTGTGATCCAAGTCTCAAGCAAAGGTGTTCGCGCTGTTCAAGAGTCTTTCTTCCAAAAGGAGTGCTTGTGATATCCCTAGGCTAAGGTGGAACTTAGATCCGGTACTAAGGTTGCTCCTTACATCCCTCGTCGACTGAAGCCAAAGGTAAAAGTTCTTTCCTTTTCCTTTTCAATTTCAATTTCAAGATCTAAATTTGAAAAGATCTCATTTTTGCTAATTAAAATCTGACCTAATTAACAAAGCTCTAAGCCCTTTAAAATCAATCAAAACATAATAACAAAGGCAATAACCCTTCCTTCGCAAGAAGGAAGAACTACGTGGAGTTTGATTCCCATTCAAAGGGATACGCAGGCTTGCCGTCTCTAAGGCATTCAACTCCACTAAAATTAACAACTTCTTCTCTTTATCACCTTCTTCACATAGTTTAGGATTTAAATTACTTTTTCTTAAATAAAAATCGAAGTTATAGTTCTTTTTATTATAATTATTTTAATGCTCTCTTTCTTATTTTAGTTATTTATATTATATTTGGGGAATGTGTGCTTTTCCTAGAACCCATAAGGGCTAGAGGAAAGATCCTCTGTTTTGATATTTTGACTTTTAATAGTTCTAAATAGTTTTCCTTTACTTTTCTGTTTTGTAATTTTCATTATTTCATATTGCCATGCATTTCATGAGGAATATTTGTTTCATGCATCATATTATATCTATTCATGCATATATGAAAACTTCTTTTTTATTCAAGCTATTTTGTATTTAAGCCAAACTAATTTTTTATTGTTTTAACCAAAACCTAGTCCCCGAACTCTCTTTAGTCATTCAAGGATTAGTGCTTTTCCTTGGGATAAATGGTATAATTTTAGAGTCAACTAAATTGGATTTTTCCTTTAATTTTCCTAACTAAAAATGAACAAAATTAAAGTGGCGACTCCTTTTACAAATAACAATTTACCAAATACAATTTTTCTGAACTCATAGCAGGTTCCAATCGTGATGTTTATTTCAAATGGGCATTTTTTATTCTCTTTAGCGGATCAGACCAGGTGCTCGAGCAAGGCCTCACACTACCATTATGATAAGAAGGGTCACCTGAAGAAGGATTGCTGGAGTTTAAATAAAAATTCTAGTCCTCATGGAAAAGTAGCATCTACCTCAAATGAAGGTGAAACTTTGTGTTATGAAGCAGCGACGACTTCAGAAGGCAAAAAAAGATTTGCTGATGTATGGCTCATTGACTCTAGAGCCTCATTTCATATGACCTCTCAGAGAGAGTGGTTCTATCATTATGAACCTATCTCAGGACAATCTGTATACACAGTTGATAATCATACCTTGAAGATTGTCAGTATTGGAACCATCAAGCTATAGATTTATGATGGTACAATTCACACTATTCAAAACGTGCAATATATGGAGGGCTCGCAGAAGAATCTATTGTCTGAAGGACAACTGGATGATCTTAGGTGTAGAATTGAAACCTAGAATGGGATTAACAAAATAATTCATGGTGCGCTTGTACTTATGAAAGGACAGAAAAAGGTTGCAAACTTGTATATAGTGATAGGAAAGTCTATGCAGAAAGGAGAAGCATCTGTTGCTTCAAGTAGTTTGAATGACAAATCTGGAATGATGTGGCATTACAAACTTGTGCATATGTCTAAATAAGGAATGAAAATTCTTGTAGAGAAAAATCTACTTTCGGGACTCATAAAAGTGTCCTTACCCTTTTGTGAGCATTGTGTTACAAGCAAACAGCATAGAATAAAATTCAACATATCAAATTCTAGAAGCAAGAAAGTTCTAGAATTGGTTCACTCTAAAGTATGGCAAGCATCAGTTACATCCCTGGAAGCAACGAAGTACTTTGTGTCCTTTATAGATAATTATTTAAGGAGATGTTGGGTGTTTCCTATTAAGGGCAAGGGAGATGTGTTTTCAGTTTTCAAAGCATTCAAAGAGCAGGTGGAACTTCAATTTAGGGAAAAGATCAAGTTTTTTAGGACAGATAATGGAGGAGAATATACTAGCAATGAGTTTGCTGACTTTTGTAATCAAGAAGACATTAAGAGACAGTTCACTATAACATATACTCCTCAACAAAATGGAGTGGTAGAGCTGATGAACATAATCTTATTGGAAAGAACAAGGGTCATGTTGAGAGCTGCAGGTCTAGAAAAAATATTTTGGATAGAAGCAGTCAACACTGCTTGTTATGTGATCAATCGATCACCATCAATTGCAATTGAGTTGAAAACACCGATGGAGATGTGGACGGGAAAGCTAGTTGATTATTCAAGTCTCCATATATTCATAAGTCCTGTGTATGTGATGTGCAACACCTAAGAGACTACGAAGTTAGATTTAAAATCCAGAAAATGCATATTTCTGGGTTATGCTAATGGAGTAAAAGGGTATCGCCTATGGGATCCCACTACCCATAAGGTTGTCATTAGCAGAGATGTGATATTTGTAGAAGGAAAGCTGCAAGAGAAAAGTGATAGTAGCAGTTCAAACGAAGGTCTAGTACAGGTGGAAAAAGAGTTTAATTCAAAGGATTCTTCTAAAGTAATACCAGAAATTGAGGAACAAGAACCAGTTGAGTCTAAAATTATAGAAGTTCGATAGTCAAATCATGAAAGAAAAACACCAGCCTGGCAGTCTGATTATTTTATAGAGAGCAATGTTGCATGCTGTCTTCTAACAAAAGAAGGGGAGCCATCAACTCTACAAGAAACAATGAATAGTTTAGATGCATCTCAGTGGATGGAAGCAATGCAGGAGGAAATGGAAGCTCTTCATAAGAATAAGACTTGGGAGCTTGTGCCGTTACCATAAGGAAAAGGCCTATTAGAAATAAATGGGTCTTCAAGATCAAATGAAATAGTGATGAACAAGTGGAGCGGTATCGTGCAAGACTGGTTGTAAAAAGGTATGCTAAAAAAGAAGGGATTGATTTTAATGAGATATTTTCTCCTATGGTTCGACTTAATACAGTCCGAGTAGTTCTAGCAATATGTGCAACTCTTGACCTACATTTAGAGCAATTAGATGTAGAAACTGCATTTATTCATGGAGATCTTGAAGAAGAAATATATATGAAGAAAAAGAAAAAGAGAACTTGGTTTGCAGGTTGAACAAATCTTTGTACGGTCTCAAACAGGCGCCGAGGTGTTGGTATAAGAGATTTGATTCCTTCATCATGAGCCTTAGATATAACAGACTTAATGCAAACCCTTGTGTATATGTCAAGAGGTTTGGTAGAAATGATTTTATCATCTTACTATTATATGTAGATGACATATTGGTAGCAAGCCCCAACAAAGATCATGTCAAAGATTTGAAGGCTCAGTTGGCTAGAGAGTTTGAAATGAAGGACTTAGGACCGATAAATAAGATTTTAAGGATGCAAATTCACCGAGATAGAAATAATAGGAAGATTTGGCTTTCTCAAAAGAATTATCTAAAGAAAATCTTACGGCGCTTCAACATGCAAGATGGTAAGTCAATTTCTACCCCACTTCCTGTTAATTTCAAGTTATCCTCCAGTATGAGTTCTAGTAGTGAAGTAGAGAGGATGGAGATATCTTGAGTACTATATGCATCAGCAGTGGGAAGTTTAATGTTCACTATGATTTATACAAAATCAGACATTATTGTGAGGCCTAGCCCAAGCACCGGTCCGATCCGCGGAGGGATCGAAATGCTCTTCGAGAGAAACTCCACGATTGGAACTCGCAGTGAGTTCGGAAAATTGATTTGTGTGATTTGAAAGTTGAAAAGTGAGTCGCACTTTAATTTATTTATTTTAATTGGGAAAATTAAAGAAAACCCAACACGATTGACTCTAAAATTTGATTTTTATCCCAATTGAAAAGTGCACCAGTTCACGAGTGACCAAGGAGGGCTCGAGGATCAGGTTTTGGTAATTACACAATTTAAGAAAATATTATTTTCTTTAGCTTGGCTTGAAATGCAAAATAACTCTTAAAATTGAATTTTTGTGTATGCATGAACAAAAATATAATGATGAATGAACATATATATATATATGATGTGATGGAATGATAATAATAAATAAATAGGCAAGATAAATCCTACTTAGTTATTACAATATCAAAACAAATGAAACAAAGGGGATCTTTCCTCTAGCCCTTATGGGTACTAGGAAAAGCACACATTCCCCAAAATAAACTGAAAATAAAATCACAAAATAAAGGACCAATGCAAATAAAATCAAAGCAAAAAAGAAAACAATATTGATAAAAAGATTTTGGAGTTGATGCCCTTCAGAATGGCAGCCTGCGTATCCTATTGAATAGGAATCAAAGCCCACGCAGTTCTCCCTTCTTATGAAGGAGGGGTTTTAAAAACGTGTTGGTTTGCTTATTAACTTAATTCTAATCCTTAAATTAATAAGTTTTTTTAGATCTTTTCAGTTTTAGACCTAAAGAAAATTCTAGATCTGAATTTATAATTTTAAAATGGGAAAGGGATTATACCTTCACTTTTCTTGGCTTTCGTACAAATGGAACTAGTTTTGCTCCGGATCTCAACTCCACCTTGAATTCAAAGGAAGCTTGGAATCTGGATCTAGAAGCGGCAAATATGTGAGTATAAGAACGAAAGTATACTTTGAAATTGCTCCGATCGCTTTGAAATGCTCTAGAATGCTTTAGAATCTCTTGAAAATCGTTGGAAGTCATGCCAAATGAGGCTGGAGGAGGCTCCTATTTATAGAGCTAACAGAGGAGGTGCCGGCGGTATGAACGGCAGCGCTGGTGCAGCGCCGGTGGCAGGGGCAGCACGGCCAACACGCCGGCCGTTCAGGCGGCACGCCAGACGTGCCGCCATACCGGCGGCATGACTTTGATGCCGTGCCGGCAGCACGGCCTTTTTTTGGCGGCACGGGATGCGTGCCACCTCCTGGGCGGCACGAAAAATGTGCCTCCCAGCGCCACACGCGCGGCTTAGTCTGTTTCAGGCCCATTTCAGCTCCGATTCAAGCTCTACTTGATTCTGTGGATTTGTAATTGAAAGACAGTCCACTGGAGGTGAAAAGATTCAGGAAATTTATTTTTCTACGGGGCGCTGCCCCACACCCCGCAAGGGGCGCTGCCCCCTTGACCCCTGCCTGCTAACCCATATGCGTAGCGCCTTATTCCTAGTAGGTGTCAAGCTGCAGTCGAATCAGGAGGTGCAAATTTGAGGGTTCACAATTATACATATAGTGGGAGTAGTTAGTAGGTACATGGCAAATCCTAGTAGAGAGCATTGAAATGTTGTGAAGAGGATTCTAGGATATATTAAGGGGACCTCAGACAATAGAAATAGCAGTTTATTGGTTTAAACAAAAGATATAAGAATAGTGTAGTTCCAAAAAGAATATAAGTTAGGGCAATAATCATAAAGAAATTATCATTGGATAAACAAAAATGGTTTGGACCAATTATCCTTTGGCAACCCAAGCTTAACAAGGAAATCATAGAAATTCATTTTAGAATGGGATGGACATGGGTTTCAAGAATGTCAAAGGCTCAATAAATTTATTTTTACTTTTCATTTATTATTCATGAATTTTTATACCTATATATAAATTTATTGACACAAAATTTAACTGGGAACAGGAATTCTCGCAGGTGTAGACACTATATTTTGACCAATAAGTTTTTAAATTTTAAAAATTTTTTAGTAAATTAATGATCATTTTAATTTTAAAATTTTTTTATCATTTTCATGTTTTTCTTTAATTTTTATCTCAAAATAGGATTTTTTTTTTAAATTTGCAGGTTTTTCTATTTTACTTTAATTTTTAGAGGGGTATAGTTATATTTTCTTTATTTTTATTATGAACTAAATTGTAAATTAAATTTTGAAAGTACATATAAATGAAAATTATTTTTCAATAAATTAAGGAATTTGTGCTTTATATTTGAAAAAAAAGAAGAAAATAAAAAAAATGAGAAAAGAAAAAGAAAAAGAGAAAAAAAGAAAACTACTACAATTACTGCTGCTGCTATTACTACTAATAATAATAATACAAGAAAAAAAAAAAGCCCAAAAGCTGGACCCAGCTCCCTTACCCAGTTCTCTCAAAACCCTCTCTCCCTCTTTTGCACACCCACTAAAAAGAGAAAAAGAAGTTACTGCTAACCATCTCTCTCCCACCCTCTAAAATCCTAAGAGACTCTCTCTATCTCTCACATAATCATAAAAAACGAACACGTAGCTCTCACCTTCTCTACCTCACCCTCTATCACTAATCTTTCTCTCACCACTCACAAAAGAACTTAGCACTATGAGGCTTTGCTCAAGCACTAGTTTGATATGCTAAGGGTTTGAAATGCTCTTTAGGAGAAACATCATGATTGGAATTCACTATGAGTTTAGAAAATTGTATTTTTGTAAATTGTAATTTATTAAAGAAGTCGCCACTTTAATTTTATTTTGTTTGGAAAATTTAAAAGAAAAACCCAATTTGATTGACTACAAAATTATACAATTTATCCCAAGAAAATGCACTAGTTTACAAGTGACCAAAGAGGGCTTGAGAATTAGGTTTTAGTTAACAATTCAGGAAAAAGATCTATTTATAATTTGGCTTAAACACAAAACAACTTTTGTAGAAAGAAGTTTTTATATATGTATAAACAGATATAATATGATACATGAGAGAGATATTATTCACGCAACACATGGCAAATATTAAGTAATAATAAAGCAATATAAAAGAAATCTACTTAAAACTATTACAAATCAAAATGATAAAACTATTACAAATGAAAATGATAAACTTAGGGGATATATCCTCTAACCTTTAGGGATATATCCTCTAACCTTTATGGGTTTTAGGGAGATTGCACATTCTTCAAATCTAATCTAAACAAGTAAAATAAGAAAAAAGTAATAATCCAAACAAACACAATAAAGAAAATAAAGAATAATAAGAAAAAAAAACTAAGGTTTTGATTTTCATTTAAGAAAAATGATTTTAGCCCTGAACTATGTGAAGAAGGTGATAGGGAGGAAGAGTTGTTAATTTTATTAGAGTTGATACCTTAAAGATGGCATGTTCGCGTATCCCTTTAAATGGGAATCAAACTTTATGCAGTTCTTCCTTCTTATGAAGGAAGGGTTGTTAAGTTGTAGCCTTTGTTATCATGTTTTGATTGATTTTAAGGGCTTCAAGATTTGTTAATTAGATTATATTTTAATTAAGGAAAAAATAGTCTTTTCATATTTAGATCTTAGGGAGAGAATTCTAATATTAAATTCATATTTGAAAAGGAATAGGAAAGAACTTTACCTTTTGTTTTCTATGACAATGAACATAGGGAATAACTTGGCATTAGATCTAAGTTCGACCTCGGCTTTGGAATAGCATGAGCTCTCTTTTTAGTAAAAGAACTCTTGATTAGCACAAACTCTTCTTGAAGAGAAAGACTTGAATCACACCTTTGCCTGATTAGGAGATTTAAAAAATAGGATTTTGGGTGATTTGAAAGATTGGAAGGCTTAGGAATAGGGTTTTGGATGATTTGGGAAAGATTAGGATACTTAAAAATAGGGTTTAGGGAGCTTAGGATGATTAGGAAGCTTAGAAATAGGGTTTTGGGAGCTTTAAAAAGAGGTTAGAAGCATAAAGCAGTGTGTATGTGTTGATAATTATTTGGTCAAGAATTCTGACAATAGTGAGAATTATAGAAGTAATCCCACTAGGCATGCCAAAAATATTGTTGACAAAATAATTATTGTCGATGGTTGCCTTTTAATTGAAATTTGAGGTTGAACATGCCAAAGACTCTTAGGGGTCTCACTCGTACCTGACTTTTAATCGAAACAACTATGTAAGAGACAAAAGGATGCTAGTCTCTTAAGGAACTGGGTTCACTGATACAGCTTCACCAATTCTCATGCAAATACTAAAAGAAAATATGAAATTTGTAACTTTTAGTTTTGTATTACTGCATTGTAAAGTACATTGAATACAAAGATTCTAGAACTTTTTGAATTTGTATTACTGCACTGAATAGTATATTGAATACAAGGATTTTGAGATATAATTTGCAAGTGATGTAAAATAAAAGTCACGGAGGCTTGGACAATTTGAAAGTAAATAAAAATTGTAGAAGCTTGAAAGTTGATTGTTGCTGTTATTGATTGATTGATTGTCTGTTTGTTTTTTATTTGGGGGGTACCTTTGTAGAGTCTTCTTGCTTTTATAGTTCTTGATAGGTGATTGATTCCCTTGATTTCAGCTCCACTTCTCCACTAAGCCACTTTCTTTTCCTTTTGCCCCAAGCTGGATTTAGCCTTTGTGTTATGTGCTAGTAGCCGCTATTTTCTCAACCAGTCTGTTAGTCCCATGTGCAGCACTTCACAATTCAACTTTCCTTCTACAAGTCTCTAAATTTAATTGATAATTTGAGCTATCCTCCCAAAGGTCTGCTAAGAATTTTTCTCCATGGGCTCTATATCCTCAATTTAAGGGCCTAAATTAATTAATCATTATCTAGCCAAATAATTCACAGTCCCTATAATTAGGATGCCAACAAATGCCCCCGTAGATGCTAGGCTAAGTCTAAGCCTTGCATCTATTAAGTATATAAATCTTGGGCTTTAGTCCTTATGATCCATTTGTTCACCATGAGAGCCCAAGTGAAATTCCACCCATATGACTTAGAGTTCCAACAAGAAGAGATGAAATCCTAATGTGCTTCTTCCATCTCACAAGTTAATCAAGCCTCTAGTTCTTCAAGTCCCCTTCCAACTCAAACTCCTACGAAATCTCTTAGTTCAAATATTACCATTCCCTTCTCTATTTTCACTATTAATTCCTTCACCATAATATCCTCTTACAACCTTCTTTATCCAATTTTTTCTACCCATTCAAATTCTGAAATTAATTCAAATTCCTCATCCCAAACAACTTCTTCATCTTTTCTAAATCTTTTAAAATCTCATATTTTTCCTCAAAAAAATCTTTTTCCTAACTTAAATTCTTCAGCAAACCCATTTACTCTTCAAACCCTAATTTTCAAATTCTTATTATTTCAAAATCCTCCACCTTTTACTGCTACTTATTCTCAGGTATACCCATCTTTTATTATTTTCTTTCTTTCTCTCTTTTTTTTTTTTTAATTATTCTCTCATCTCTTTTTTTTTCTTGTTTTTTTTTTCAATCTCTCTTCCTTGATCGGATTGGTAGCCATGGGATCCTTCACTTCGGTGGGTCTATTACCATCCACCGCTTTAGCTACCCATTGCTCGTGGACTTCGTTTCCTCCATTAGAAGCGTCGATCAGTGGTTCTTCCCTTATTTTTTTTTTCATTCATCATTTTTTTTTCTTTTAGGTTGCCAACCCACGCCATCAACCGTGCCAATGCCTACCTGCTCGCCGATGGACAGGTTAGGACTTGTTCCCTGCTGCAGTCCCTTGTCTCCTCGTCCAAGTGCGTGATCTGTTCTTGCTCTTTCTTTTATATATATATATATATATATATATTAACATATTTTTTTTTCTTTAACAAATATTACAAGATTTTCTAGGAAAAATAACATAAAAAATTTAAGAAAATATATAGATATAAGAAAATTTTAGATAATCTATTTTAAAGTTTTAAAACTAAAATTTTGAGGAAAAGAAATCATGCAAAAAAATAGGTGATAAATTCTAATTTTTTTTTTCAAGTATATATATTTCTAAATTATAAACTAAGAACATAAATATGTTTAAATAAAAAAACAAATATGTATAAGTACCCCAATTAACAAAAATATTTGTATACACAAGTTTATATATACAAGATTTTTAAAATTCAAAATCATGTGTATATAAGTTATTGTATATATGAATATTTCAAAAATAGTTGGCATTATTTAAAATTTTAAAATAGAGAAAAATCAATTTTTTTTTCTTTTAGTAAAACTTATTACAAAGTAGACTCTAATTGACAAGACTGTGAGCAGCATTAGCAGCTGGATCAGCACCTGCTCAAGGGATTTTGGTCGGGCTAGCACAAGGGACTTTACTAAGACTTAGCCAATCTATCAAAATGGAACCTGTCTCCTCTTTCTCTCAGTCCAAACATGGTAAGTCTTGGTTTGGAGTTCAAAAATAGATGAGGTTTTTGGAATGCACCAAGTATTGGGATGCAGAATTTGTATATATATAGGGTGATTTGTTGGAGTCTTATTATGGGATTTTGATTTTTTTTTTTTACAGGTATGGAGAAATAAGGATGTGGAGATAATTTTATGATTTGGATAGAGGCAAGTGTGCTTCTAGAATATTCATTTTTCAAGGGAGACCATGCCAAAATTTCTGTAAAAATATAAATGCAACTTAAATACTTTAAGTTAGAATTTAACATACTTGTCTCTCTGGCATTTGACAGTTTCTTCCTCCGCTCCAGCGATTATCTCCACCACTCCTTTGGTTACTTCGTTCGAAGGGCAGACTCAAGTAATTCCTTTACCTTTTATTTTACAAGTCATGAATGCTCTTTTATCTCTTTAACCCCCCCTTTTTTCTTTTTGTGGAGCCTGAGAAGTGCCAAGTTATTAGTCCAGTAGATTTGCCAATCCTCCTACTTCTCTATTTCCCTTGGCAAAAAGGAAGAGTTAATTTTGGGGAACTACAAGAGACCTACTAGTCAAGTCAAGTCTTGGCCAAAATTGTCTAAAAATTGAGTAAAATGGATCCAACGATTGGCCCCCCATTATGAATAATAGTGGAAAAATCAAGGCATCTACCACTTCATCCAAATGACCACAGTCTCAACACCTATGTGTTTAGATCTCCATTATGCCGCTCTTCAATTTTGGTCACCAAGCTATAATTCTTTCATCCTACCGAGTGGTCCTATGTCTATTACTCAGAGGGATATTCTTTCTCTCACCAGTCTACCAGTTACAGGGGATGATGCGCCCTCTATATTTGATGTGACTCACTTACAACCGCACATCTTCCTGTAGGGTTACTTCTCTTACACAGCTCTTATAAACCATGTCATCGACCATCCCTTTGCTTCCAGAGATCAAGATTATGTCCTCTTTATATGGGTGCTATT
>CANTUT010000712.1:12500-387160 GCA_947687605.1 Reutealis trisperma | reverse complement strand
GATTGGGGTGATGCAGTGCTTAGCACTATGTACCACGAAATGGTGGAGCTATCTTAAAAAAATATATTTTCTGTTAGTGGCACGACACCCCTCTGGGAGGTATGTTTCCATATTCTAGCTTGTATTTTGATTTGCAACTTTGATGATTTTTTATTGTCTATTGCATGCAGCTTTAGGCATACAAGTACTTTGCTTTCATAGCTCCTGGATTGATCAGACAAAGGCTGGGGGATTTTCCTACCGAGAGGAGATGGGTGGAGTCTAATTAGGGTCTAGCTCCAATAGTCACAGTGTCCTGAAACTCCAAGCCTTCTTTGACAATTTGACAGAGCCTAAGGTTTTCCACTAATTACTTCACCTTCTCTATTATTTTAATATTTGAACTAATTGCTCATCTTCACTGTGACAGATCTCGAGGCCTTTCAGAGAGTTGCGGTGTCTTAGTGTTGACAGCATAATTTTTGCCGAGCACATCTCAGAGGTAGCTTCTATTACACTCGCCCTATCACGACTTGTTTTATTGAGTGAGAGAGTGTACTTCCAAATCATCGACTCCTGGTGCGTCCCCAAGCCCCCCAATGTACGTGAGATATGGGTCGATGATCTATCCTTCCCTTATGCTTTGTAATGGCAATGAAGGGTGCATCCACCAATACCCTAGCTAGAGTTATCACGACTTTTGTTATGCTTTTTTGATGCGTGAGATCATATTGAGGGGTCGCTCTTCCATTAGGTTTGCCCTCTGAGGGAGCCAATCATCTAGGCGACTTCTGAGGTACATGAAGGGAGCACTTCTAAGGGACCTATTCCTGATGCAGGTAGGGGAGCTAGGCTGAGCTCGAATACCGATGTAATAAACTAGGACATAAATTTCTACATCCTCAAGCAAATTTCATACTATGGTGCAGGTGGCTCACTGAGGATGTGGCAACTTCCTGATGTTATTTGCCCAGATGTGTGAGACATTCCTGAGGATGTCGAGGTATGATTTTGTCCTATATTCAGAAATGATCTTCATATAGAGATGGCATTTATACTCACTTATGCCCAGAGTTCTTGACACCTTGTTTGCAACAAGTACCCCAGAGTTTCATTCACTAGACTTACAGAGTTTCTCACAGGATGGAGGCTGCCCTCGGTGGGATGCTGACACGTTCAGACATTTTTTATGCTTATGAGGTTGGTGATGAGGATGTTCCTCGGAGGCGCAGGAGATGAGGGCATCAGTGACTCTATGACCACAATGCTGCCTCTGACTTTTCTTGTATTTTTCTTTCTATGTAGCCTTTTAGGGCAGCCATGTCACCTGTTTCCTATGGTGGGAAGTAGTACTTTTGCACGGGTGATATCTACGTAGTGATATGCTATGCTTATGTTATATATGTTATGACTCTATGAAATCTTTCGATGCTTCCTATCCTATCATGCATGTTTGTGCTATGGATGTATTAAGAATGAAAGAAATGTGATGTATTTGGGTTTTGACTTCTAACGACTCTTTTCTTCTCTCCCTCCTTTTCTTTGTTTAGAGAAGATACTAATTTTCTAGACTTTCTGCTCTAAGGAAGAGAGAATGGTCATTTATCTTTTGCATCAGGGGTACAAAATTGCAATTCTAGGATCAAAAGAGCGAATGTAGAAGCATTGCTATAGTGTCACACTGTGTGAAGCACATACGGTGCCACGTAAGGACTGTGCAGCACCGCAAAGGTTAATTGTAACTGACCGTAAAAGTGATTTGCGCCACCACACAGAGGTCCTGCAGCGTCGTGTCAGGCTTTCATGGTAGATCCATTTGGCTTACTGCTTTTTTTGTGTTTTCTGACTTGATGTGACCTCTGGGGCCTATATAATGGGAGAACTCTTGAAACATATCCATCCATTTTTTTTATTCGAAAGTCGAAACTCTGTCAGTTTGTCGACTTTTTATTCTTTTGCTTGGTTTTCCATTTCTCTGTTCACTTCCTTTTTGTATGGAGCCATATTTTATTCATTATATGCACATGTGGATGAGAAAACTCGATAAAGTGGATAGAATAAACTTGGGTAGGTATGGGATCTTGACTATGGTAGCATTGAGAGGAGTTTGGGTGGACTGGGATTTTTTGAGAGAGTGTTCTCAGTTTTGGAATCCGGTGGCCTAAGTCTTTCAGTTTGGTGTGGGTATGAAGGAGCTCTACCCTATATTTGAGGAGTTCTATGCCATACTTGGTAGTGATATGGAGGCGGCCCTAGTAGTACTCAAGTTCAGAGTTAGGCACTATAGAGTTTTCTAAGAATTTTTAGCTCTGCCAGTGGACACAGCCAGTTAGATAGTGGTAGAGGGGCAAGTGAATCTGACTACTATTATTGAGGAGTTTTATGATCCTGGCGACTATAGTGATTTAGGGGTATAGAGGCTTAGGATGCGAGCCTTGGTTTTCTGCTTGATGGCTGGATATCTATTTCCCTGGCCTGTTGGTTGGGGAAATGCTAGAGTGACGAGTCTGGTTGTCGCATCCCAACTTTGGAGACATGACGGTCCTAGAACATGGGGAGACATAAGGTCACCCACGCCCATAGAACCCACTTACATATAAACAAATCATGCCTAGGATCTTACCAAACCTCTTACGATAACTCATTCAAAACATTTAGATGAATACCATAATTTGCGGAAGTCTTAGAGTAAATCGTTACATATAAAATCCATAAGGAAAATAATATAAATCTCTATAAGTATCAATTAACATTCCCGGAGCATCTAAAGACAAGACTTCATAAACATAGTATTATTGATAACTCAGATCAGGAATTCCCCAAGCGAAGTGGAATGCTTGAGCCATCACCTTGCCTCACATTTGCTCACCTGGAACCACACAAGGAAAAGGGGTGAGATAGATGATCTCAATGAGTAAACGTAAAGGCGCATACATTATCACATATTCCTTTGAAAGGAAACACATAGCTTATACACATAGTTCATGGTTTATAACTCATGAATCAGGTTGCAATTTAGCAAGGGTTCAATTTGGCATGTTTACATAAATCACACTTATAACACGTAGAGTGAAGGCTACTGCCATAATCACTCGAACACATAGAGTGAAGGCTATTGCCATAATCATTCGAACACATATCACATAGAGTGAAGGCTATTGCCATATTCACTCGAACACATAGCTGATGATTACTCGCATCGGTACGAGTAGCACATAGCCGATGATTACTCGCATTGGTACGAGAAACACATAGCCGATGATTACCTACATCGGTGCGAGAAGCACATAGTGAATGATTACCCACATCGGTACGAGAAGTACATAGCCGATGATTACTCGCATCGGTACAAGGATTTCTGCATAAAGGGTAAAGGTACCATAGCTAGAGCTAATGGTAAACACAATTAACAATATCACATAAGGCAACAATAACATGTAATTCAATATCAATAGTGGTTTAGCTTTCAAAAAATGATACAATGATAGTGTAGTTCCAGAAAGAATATAAGTTAGGGTGTTAATCATAAGAAGTTCTCAATTGGATAAACAAAATAGTTTTGGACCAAATGTCCCTTGGCAACCAAAGCTTGACAAAGAAATTATATAATAAAATTAAAAATGGAAAGAACTTGGGTTTCAAAGATTACAAAGGCTCACATAGCATGTCATCACATATTTGTAACATAACAAAATGTTACTTGCACTTGTAGCATGAACATAGTGTTTACTCACACTTAAAGAATGAAAACAATGTTTACTCACACTTGTAACAAAAGCACTGCGTTTACTCACCTTGGGGTTCCTTTGCTCCTAGTACTAGTAGTCCCTTTTGCACTTCTAAGGCTCCTCAAACTCTAACATAATATTTGATTTAATACTTAGTATTTATTTACTCATGATGTTCCTATCCCATAACTACCCATACACATATAGCATACACATTAGAGTTCACTCATAGGTGTACTCATCACTTGCACAATCACATTGACTTAATAGTCTTGCATACTTAGGCCTTATAGGCTCACATGAAAACACATTGCAATCATATCAATACCTTTTTAAGGTCATCACATTATCATTACCCCAATATCAATTCACTTGTCAATTATCTTAGTTCACTTTACACTTCCATACATGTCAACTTAACAATTAATCCTTCAAACGTCATACTTAACTCTTATGATCCCTTTCACTTCATTAACTCATAACCATATATTCATCATCAAGTCATCATGACATCTAGTTCCAAATTCCTCTATCACATTTGCATTCTAACCACAATACGAGGATAAGATACCTTAAGTATACCATAATGCATTTAGCTCATCTAGGATCATACCTTCAACTAACATACAATTTCATCATTTATTACACATATATACATGTCAACATTCACCAAGAACATCACATAAAATTTATAAACATTTGGACACAATTGTTCATGTTGGCTGAATGCATCATTAAGGTGAAAACCAAATTCTTCTTCTTTTCGTGTTTTCCGTTTATTTCAAAAATATGTAAAAACATGGTTTGAACCAAGATTTTTCATGTAAACATAACAAAAATCATTTTAGAACTTAAATCCATAAGAATCAGCCACTATTGGTGCCATTAATATATAAAAATTTAATCTTTTGCATTATAGTGCACAAAACATAAGTTTTCTTGTTTTCAGTATTTCCCGGTCATTTCAGAAATATGCAAACAGGTTGTTTAAACCATTATTTTTCATTTAATCATTGAAAATATTAGTTTAGAACACATTATCTCACAAATTGGCAGCCATACATAAGGTTTATACAAAAAATTCCAAGTTCAAAGGCTTAGGGGAAAAATCATGAGTTTCCGCGCTTTGTGCGCATTTCGTTTATTTCAACAATAAATAGACACATGATTCGAGTCATTATTTTTCATCTAAACAAAACAAATATCATATTAGAACACCTATTCATACAAATCAGCAGCCATATGACCATGAAAGAATAAAATTTTCCAACTTCCAAGTTCTAACACGAAAACCTTGAATTCCTTTGTTTTTTGAAACTTTTTGGTCATCGCAGAAATATGCAGAAATATTATTTAATCCAATATTTTTCATCAAAACAAATCAAAAATCAGTTTAGAATACAATCATGCACAAATTTCCCCGCCCCCCCCCCCCTCCCCCCCCCCCCCCCCCCAATGATGTTTATGCAATAAAATTGTGATTTTAAGTTATAGAATTTACCTTTGGATAAATCTTGCGGAAAGATTCGTGTTTTCGGTAGAAAATAAATTTTCTCTCCCAAAAATTCACTCAAACAGAATTGAATCTATAGAAATCAGTAATCAAACAGCTCAAAATAATTTTCCCATAATTTATTTCATAGAAATCATTTTAGAAATCGAAAGAGATTAAAAACTTACGATTATGGTCACGAAATCACGAAACGGTAAAGTGTTTTCGATATTTCGGTAGAGAGAATTATTTTGAGAGGTTTTTCTGCTAGAATACAGAAAGAATGAGGGAATGGCTGCTGGAAAACCCTTGCTGGCCAAAAATTTGAATATATATTAGGGTTGGAGTGGAATTTCCACTATTACCCTTAATGAAATAGGTTAGGAGCATTTTTGTGTAGTGGGCTTTTGGGTATTGGGCCTTTTTCTTTAAAAATTTCAGCTGAAGTATTTAAAAATAAAAATAATATTTTTCTTTTTAATTCTGGAGTATTTCCCTCAAAATATTTATTTAAAAAAATATTTTAAAAATACCTATAAAATTATTTTATGCTTAAAAATTGTTTTATGCATGAAAATTCATTTTATTTAAAATAAATTCTTTTATGCAAATGCACTTCATGTAAATCATTTATTTCACAATAGCAACACATATTATGCATATTAAAATTAATTTAATATGCCACATACTCATCAATCACTTAGATCACAAACATTCACACAAGCACACACTTAACCTTATAGATTCTAATTCAAGCAATTTATCACGAAAATTCCTAGGGTGGGTGTGGGTTGTTACACTAGTACTACAGATGGAGCAGGGTCACTCTATTATTAGGGCTATATTGGTGGAGACACTATTGAATCTCAACTACTATGTTCAAGGACTAGAGAGATGGACTATATCTCCAATAGTGCTTTAGGTGAGAGAAAGAAATTTTTTAGCTTTTATCCTTTCAGGAGCGGATATTTTGTGCGTATCTGAATTTTATTTTGGTTTATTTTACAAGTGTGGTTGATAGACCACTTGAGGGTGGTTGCTACTCTAGCCAGGAGTCCATATACAACCATTCAGTATCGGATGCAGCTCATCTTGTTGAGGCAAGGATCAGTCAGAGAGTCGATTGGATGGCTCCTAGAGCTTGCCCTAGAGGATATACTTTGGTACTATCAATGGTATAGGATTAGGTCCTTAATGAAGATGAGCCATGGGTGTCGGGTGGTCTGTCTACTCAATTTGGCATGGACATCATTCTAGCAGGGTATAAGGGTCTTGAGGCAGATGGGTTAGACTCAGGATGTGCCTTCAGTTGTACACTTTTTAGAGTCTGCGAGGATTATAGCCGCCATTGCCAAGGCCATCAGAGGATGGTGGATGAGGAGCTTTCATATGGTGAGGCTAGAGATTGGTTTTGGTAACACTGAGAGGTACTGCAGTTGATTGATTGAGACCATCTGGCTAGTTGAGAGAGAACACTAGGCTGCATTACTTAGAGAGACTGAGAGCGATGAGATGGAAGAGGCAGTTACTAGGGGTACTAATGACCAGAGGATTACCGCCAGGATAAGGAAGGTGACCTGACCTAAGAGGGAGACTACAGGTTCCATAAGGAGATTGACTCTACAGGGTGCAGTGGTGACTCAGACTGTGGTAGAGGTGACTTAGAGAACCGTCCAGGGCGATAATATTTTGGTCACACAGAGGAGGACTATAGCAGTGAGTGCACAGAGGAGGATTGCTATTACTAGAGCACAGAGGAGGACTCTGAATTTGACACAAGGAAGGACTATAGCTAGTGCCTGAGGAGGTACTGGCCTTCAGAGGAGAGTTTTAGACATGACTTTAAGGAGAAGCTCTAAAGTTACTGAGACATGGGGTAGACCGGCCAAAGCTGTTACTGAGAGCAATTCTAGTGTTATGAGCACTCAGGCTACTGACATTATGGAGGGGGACTTAAAGACCAGGATCAGAGGAGTTACAATTGAGGAGATAATGGTAGGATCTAATTTTGAGGGAGATGTTCATCCTAGGAGGAGGAGAAGGAGGATTGACTAGGTAGAGGTAGTTGTCTGCCTATTTTTTGGTAGTTATTCTGACATGAGCTACAGGTTTCTTTTTTGTAAACTCCTGTAAGTTGATATAACCACAGGATAAGCCATAGGTACAGATAGAGGCTATCCTTTTTATGAAGATGGATTGTATGCTCTTGTAAAATCTTCTCATCATTATATGAGATACCTTTATTTTCGCTCTAATTTTTGCCTAAGCCACCCTCGTGGGTTTTTAACTTAGCGAGCATTTTCTTTTCTTTGCTTATTATTTATCATTATTTTTTTGTTTAGACAAAAGAACAAAATGATGAATTAGGCATAGAGGAGATAACATTGTGATGCAAACAAAATATTTTTACATTATGCTTGTGGACAGCACTCGAGTTGAGCTGCCAACGTATCCCTTACAATTATCATCACCATTTTTTTGTTATTTTTTTTCAAGGAGAATTAGGTCCATATAGTTATAATTACATTACTTTGAACAGAAAAATAGATAAAAATGATGCAGATTTAGACAATGTATCTTTTCAACTGATCTAAATTGTAGGGATTAGAGAACTCGTTTTCGTCCACATCTGCAAGAATTGCGCCTCCGCCAGACAAAATCTTCTTTAGTACAAATGGCCCAGCCCAGTTTGGCCTGAATTTTTCCCTTAGGTTATGGACTGGGACCCTAATATCTTTCAGAATCAAATTTCCTTCCTCTAGGCCCCTATCCTTTACCCTCCTGTTGAAGTGTCGAGATAGCCTCTGTTGGTAGCCTTGGATTTTATACAAGGTAACCATTTTCATCTCATTAATAGCATTCAGTTGCTCATGATATCCTTTGATCCAGTTTGCTTCACTCAACTGGCTTTCCCTTATTACCCTAGCAGGTTAGATCTACATCTCAATGGGAAGGACAGCCTCTATTCCATAAACCAAGGCATATGGGGTTGCCCCTATCAGAGTACAAATGGAAGTTCTGTATCCTCGTAAAGTAGTAAGTAGCTATTCATGCTAGTCTCTATGCTTCTCAATAACCTTATGCAAAATAGTCTTTATGGTCTTGTTGGTGGCCTCAACTGCGCCATTGGTCTGTGGTCAACAAGGAGAGGAGCAGTGATATTAAATCTTTTTTGCTTAGAGTAGGCGAACTACCTCCTTTTGAAAATAGGAGCCATTATCCGTGATTATTTCGAAGGGGGTTCCAAACCAATAAAGGATATTAGCTTAGATGAACTGTGCCACCTTCGTAGCATTTAGGACTTAATACTGCGCTATGTGAATCCATATTGTAAAGTAATCTATGGCCACCATAATGTACTCATGTCCACTAGAGGACTCTAGAGAAATTCTCCTGATGACATTATGCCCTAGGTAGCAAAAGGCCATGGTGTTGCTATCAGATTCAGAGGAACAGGGGGCCGATGTTGAAGCTTGGAAAAGATCTAACATTTGTGACATTTCTGCACATACTTTGCACAGTCCTCATTCATGGTTAGCCAAAAGTAGCCTAGATTTGCTATTTTTTGTGCCAAACTACACCATTCATGTGTGGGCCTTCCTTTTTGCTATGGACTCACTCTATAATTTGTTGGGCTTCTTCTTCAATCACACATCACAAGTGGATGTTGTCCTAGGCTCTCTTATATAACACATCACTATTAGGTATAAAACCAAAAAACAGTTGCCTTAAGGTTCTCCGGTATGCTTTTGAGGCTCCTTCTGGATACTTACCATTCTGGATGTAACTGAGGATGTCCTAAAACTAGGGTTTAGCATTAGCTAACTAGAGATTCATGCACATGGTATAATATCCAGGTTGCTATTTTACTTCGATAATAATAAGCCTGTGTATCTCATTATCTCTCATATCAATCATCGAGGCTAAGGTGGCTAGAGTGTTAGCAAATTGATTCTTTGCCCTCAACAGGTAGTGAAAGGAGAGTTCATGAAAATTCTCTGCCAAGTCATTCAAGCATTGATGGTAAGGAACCAAACACTCTTCTCTAATTTTCCATTTACCAAAGGCTTGGAAAACAATGAGGTTAGGATCGTCATAGACCTCTAAATAGTCTATCCTCATGTTAATGGCCACCTCTAGACCAGCTATGCATGCCTCATATTCTGCTTCATTGTTGGTTACCTCAAATGCTAACTTGATCGCCATAAGTAAATGATCTCCTTTAGGGGTAACCAAAACTATGCTAGCTCCATAGCCTTTACTATTAGAGGCGCCATCAAAGAATAACTTCTATACTTTAGGATCTATGATCAAGATATCCTCATTTGGGAACTTAGGCTCAAATATTTCATCCCCTATAGGGACAGCAGCTAGCTAGTCAGCGATTATGCTTCCTTTAACCGCTTTTTTTGGGACATACTTTAGGTTAAATGCTGTAAGAACTGCCATCCATCATGCCATCTTACTATCAAGAACTACCCTCTCTGTAAGGAATTTCAAGGGGCTCTTATCAACTAGCACATGAGTTGTGTATGAGCATAGGTAGTGCTAGAGTTTATGACATACCCAAACTAAGGCTAAGCGTAATTGCTCAATCTGGTTATACTTAAGCTCATGAGCCAGCATACGTTTACTCAAGTTGTGAATGGCATTCTCTTTATGTGAATCTAGAGCATTATGAGCAAGCATTGCATCTATGGCTATTGAAGTTATTGATAAGTAAAGCAACAATGGCTAACTTAGCCTTAGAGGTTGCAATATTAGCAGGTTCAGGAGGTAGTCCTTGATTTTGTCAAAGGCTTTTTGGCATTCTTCATTCCACTGTTTAGAGGCTCTTTTCCTTAATAGGTTGAAGATCAGCCCATAAGTATCTGCTAGTTTTGCAATGAAGTGACTAATATATTATAGGTGACCTAGGAAACCTCTAATCTCCTCTTCAATTTTAGGGGGAGGCATTTCTATAATTGCTTTTGACTTTGTTGGATCTACCTATATACCTCTTTGGCTGACTAAGTGTCCCAGAAATACACCCTAAAAGGTGCCGAAAAGGCACTTAGCTGGGTTTAGCTTGAGATTATATTGCCTGAGCCTAGTAAGAATCAGTCTAGAGCATCGAAATGGCCTTCAGGAGTTTTAGACTTTATGATCATGTCATCCACATATACCTTGACATTTTTGTACATCATGTCGTGGAATATGGTAGTGGCCATTCTTTGATAAGTTACACTGGCATTCTTCAAACCAAAAGGCATTACTTGATAGTAATAGGTGGCCCATTTTATCACAAAAGATGTCTTTTCCTTATTAGGAGCATAGACTTGGATCTGGTTGTAGCCCGCATAAAGGTCAGTCAAGGAGACCACTGATGCACTAGCCATGCGATCCACAAGTAAATCGATATGAGGCAAAGGGAAATCATCCTTTGGGTAGGCTTTATTGAGGTCCTTGTAATCAACACACATCCAGACCTTTCCATCCTTCTTAGGAATAGGCACTATATTGGCCAACCATGAGGGGTAAGTGATGGGTTTAATAAACCCATTATCTAGCAACTTGGTAACCTCCTTTTTGATCTTTAGAGACCATTCTGTCTTCATTCTTCTCAACTTCTACTTTACAGGCATCATGTGCTCATAAGTTGGGATCTTGTGAATTGTTATGCTCGAGTCTACCCCCACCATGTCCTTGGGCTCCCATGTAAAACAATCCATGAATTCACGAATTTTCTCAACTAATACCTGTGCGTTAGAATATGCAGATGCAATGTGTGTAATTTTAGGATTCTCCTCTGTGCCATAATTGATTGGTTCTTTGCCTTTTTCATTTTTTTTTCTTTTTTATTTTCTTTTTTAGATTTCTCATTTAATGATGAGTCAGATGAAGTAGAGCATAGACAATCAGGAAAGTAAGCAGAAAACTTGTTCACTTTATTGAAACAAAGGTCCTATCATCATGGTTAAATTATTTTGAAAGGACAAACTAGGGAGACGGGTTACAAAATTGGACAAGAAAGTCTAAAAGGTCTCCACAGACTCACACTTAGACTCAAGGGACTCAGAATTAGAAGACTTGGATGAGGACATAAAAGGACTAGTGCTCTTCTCGAAATACTAGTTATTTAGCGGTGCTTGGGATGGTTGAATGAGCTTGGTGGGATCAAGTTCTTAGTGGTTTGTGATCATATGGATGGTCTTTAAAAGAGAAGGCTCCATGCTTGCTTCCTAATCCTCCTCCAATTGATAGATGGGCTTGCACTCCTCTAGTTTGAGCCTGATATCAAAGAAAATTTCAAAACTAGGGATCAATTTCTTAGAAATAGGATAGAACCATGGTCTAAGAAAGCCACAGTAGGGGAAATCTTCTCCCACTTTCATAAAATACCTAGTAAGAGTTTTGAAATTGGGGCGCATAGGCCAATCAAAAGTCTCACCTTGCCTTTTGGCCTCAGCTCTCAGTTTGGCTTTTTCCTCCAATTCTACAATATCTTCAGGTTTAGGCACGTAGCCAAGACCAAAAGGAGGAGTGGTAGTGGGACACTTGGGAAATTGGGTGATCCCTTGTTGGTTTCTTCCAAGTGCCAAACCTATAAAATAATCCATTTTCTTCATCATATTAGCTACTGCCACATTACTATATGGGTTAAAGTCGAATGAAACAAACTCTTTACCTTCCCCTTGAATGAATTGGATGGTATCAAATGAGAAGCTGGACAGAGGAATGGCAAAATGGTTTGGGATTAATTTCAAGGTGTGAGGCCTCACCCGAGCACCCGGTCTAATCCGCTAGAGGGGATTGAAAATGTCCATTTGGGAGAAACATCATGATTGGAACTCATTATGAATTCGAAAAATTATAGTTTGTAAGTTTGTAATTTGCAAAAGGAGTCGCCACTTTAATTTTGTTTATTTTAGTTGGAAAAATTAATGGAAAACCCAATTTAATTGACTCCAAAATTATACCATTTTTCCCAAAGGAAAAGCACTAATCCTCGAATGACTAAAAAGGGCTGGGGACTAGGTTTTGGTTAAAACAATACAAAAAAATTAGTTTGGTTTAAATACAAAATAGCTTTTATGAAAAGAAATTTTTATGAATGCATGAATAGATATGATGTATGAAACAAATATTACTTGTGGAATGTATGACAAATATGAGGTAATGATAATCACAAGATGCAGAAAAGATAAAAAAGTAACTACTTAAAACTATTATAAGTCAAAATATCAAAATCAAGGGATCTTTCCTCTAGCCCTTATGAGTTTTTGGAAAAGCACACATTCCCCAAATAATCTAAACAACTAAAATAAGAAAGAGAGTATTAAAACAATTATAATAAAAAAAGAATTAAAATTTCGATTTTATTTAAGAAAAGCAATTTTGAACCTAAACTATATCAAGAAGGTGATAGAGAGAAGAAGTTGTTAATTTTAGCATAGTTGAATGCCTCAGAGACGGCAAGCCTGCGTATCCCATTGAATGGGAATCAAACCCCACCCAGTTCTTCCTTCTTGCGAAGGAGGAGTTTTTAAGTCATTGCCTTTGTTATCATGTTTTGATTGATTTTAAAAGGCTTTAGAGATTTGTTAATTAGGTCAGATTTTAATTAACAAAAATTATATCTTTTCAGATTTAGATCTTGAAATTGAAATTGAAAAGGAAAAGGAAAGAACTTTTACCTTTGGCTTACATTGGCGAGGAATGTAAGGAGCAAGCTTGGCATCAAATCTAAGTTCCACCTTGGCTTCGGGATATCACAAGTACTCCATTTGGAAGAAGGACTCTTGAATAGCCTGAACTCTTGGATAACACCTTTGCTTGAGAACCATGAGTTCCCTTTGAAAGAAAATGGCTTGAATATGTCACATCCCAACTTTGGAGACATGACGGTCTTAGAACATGAGGAGACATAAGGTCACCCACGTCCGTATAACCCACTTATAATTATACAAATACTGCCTAGGATCTTACCAAACCTTTTACATTAACTCATTTAAAACATTCAGAAGAATACCTTAAATTGTGGAAGACTAAAATAAATCATCACATATAAGATCCATAAGGAAAATAATATATATCAATAAGTATCAATCAACATTCCTAGAGCGTCTAATGACAAGACTTCATAAATTGGTATTATTGATAACTTGGACAAGGAATTCCCCAAGCGAAGTAGAATGCTTGAGCCATTACCTTACCTCTTCACATTTGCTCAACTGGAACCACACAAGAAAAAAGGGTGAGATAGATGATCTCAATGAGAAAACAATAGGGATTGTACAATAACACATATCCCTTAGAAAAGGCTTTTAGATCATAACTTATAGTTCATGATTCATAGTTTGCAATTTAGAAAGGTTCACAGAAATCACACTTATAACACATAGAGTGAAGACTACTGCTATAATCACTCGAACACACAGAGTGAAGGCTATTGCCATAATCACTCGAACACATAACACATAGAGTAAAGGCTATTGCCATAATCACTCAAACACATAGCCGATAATTACTTGCATCAGTACGAAGATCCCATAGTCGATGATTACTCACATCGGTACGAGTAGCACATAGTCGATGATTATTCGCATCGGTATAAGGAGCGCATAGCCGATGATTACACACATCGGTATGAGGAGCACATAGCCGATGATTACTCGCATCGGTATGAGAAGCACATAGCTAATGATTACTCACATCAGTATGAGGATTTATGCATAAAAAGGGTTAAAGGTACCATAGCAAGAGCTAATGGTAATCATATATAACAATAACATTTAAGCCATCAACAACAATTATCCCAATAGCAATAGTAGTTTATTATTTTGAAGAAAAGATATAAGAATAGTGTAGTTCTAGAAAGAATATAAGTTAGGGTGTTAATCACAAGAAATTCTCATTAGATAAACAAATTAGTTTTGGACCAAATGTCCTTTGGCAACCCAAGCTTGTCAAAGAAATCACAAAATAATATTTAGAATAGAAAGAACATGAGTTTCAAAGATCACAAAGGCTCACATAGCATGATATCAAATATTTGTAACATAACAAAATGTTACTTGCACTTGTTGAATGAATACAATATTTACTCACGCTTGTAGCATGAACACAGTGTTTACTCACCTTGGGGTTCCTTTACTCCTAGTACACGTAGTCCCTTTGCACTTCTAAAGCTCCTCAAACTCTAACATAATATTTGATTTAATACTTAGTATTTATTTACTCATAATGCTCCTATCCCATAACTACCCTATGCGCATATAGCATACACATACACTTAGAGTCCACACATAGGTGTACTCGTCACTTGCACATAACATGTTGATTATGAAAGTCTTGCATACTTAGGCCTTATAGGCTCTCTCAATATCACATTACAATCACATTAATACATTTGTAAGGTCATCATGATATTATTACCTCAATATCAATTCACTTTAACAATTATCTTAATTCACTTTACACTTTCATACATGTCAACTTAACAATTAACCTTTCAAGCGTCATGCTTAACTCTTATGATCCCTTTCACTTCATCAACTCATAACCATATGTTCATCATCAAGTCATCATAATATTTAGTTCCAAATTTCCCAATCACATTTGCATTCTAATCACAATATAAGGTTAAGATACCTTAAGTATACCAAAATGCATTTAAGCTTATCTAGGATCATACCTTCCACTAACATGCAATTTTATCATTTATTATACATACATACAAGTTAATAATCATCAAAACACATTACATAAAAATTATAAACATTGGGACAAAAATTTTTATATAGGCCGAATGCATCACCAAAGGAAGAATTAAATTTTCTTTCTTTTTGCACTTTCCAACTATTTCAGAAATATGTAAAAACATGGTTTGAGCTAAGATTTTTCATGTAAATACAACAAAAATCATTTTAGAATTTTAATTCATATAAATCGGCCACTCTTGGTGTTATTTATACTCAAAAATTCAACTTTTGAATTATAGAGCATAAAACCATGAGTTTTCTTGTTTTCGGTATTTTTTGATCATTTCATAAATATGTAAACAGGTTGTTTAAACTATTAATTTATATTCAATCATAGAAAATATTAGTTGAGGACACATCCATACATGATTTATCAGCCATAGATGGGATTTATATGAATAAAAATTCCAAGTTTAAAGGCTTAGGTGAAAAATCATGAGTTTTCGCGCTTTCTGCGCTTTTCGTTCATTTCAGCGATAAACAGACACATGATTCAAATCATTATTTTTCATCTAAAAAAACAAATATCATATTAGAGCACTTCCTCATACATATTGGTAGCCATATGTTCATTTAAGAATAAAATTTTCCAACTTCCAAGTTCTAACACAAAAACCTTGAATTCCTTTGTTTTTTGAAACTTTTCGGTCATCGCAGAAATATGGAGAAATATTATTTAATTTAATATTTTCCATCAAAAACAATAAAAAATCAGTTTAGAACACAACCACACACAAATTTCCCTCCCCTTATGATGTTTATGCATGAAAATTGTGATTTTTAAATTATATAATTCACCTTTGGAGAAATCTCGCGAAAAGAATCGTGTTTTCGGTATAAAGTAGATTTTCTCTCCCAAAACTCACCCAAACAGAATTAAATTTGTAAAAATCAGTAATCAACTAGTTCAAAATAATTTTTCCATAATTTATTTTATAGAAATCAGTTTAGAAATCGAAAGAGAAGAAAAACTTATGATTACGGTCAAGAAATCGCGAAACGGAAAAGTGTTTTCTTAATTTCGGTAGAGAGAAATATTTTAGGAGGATTTTTCTGCCAAGATATAGAAAGAATAAGAGAATGGCTGCTGGAACCTTGGTTTGGCTGAAATTTAGATTATATATTAGGGTTTGGGTGAAATTTCCACTAACACCCTTAATGAACTAGGTTAGGAGGCTTTTAGTGTAGTGGGCTTTTGGGTGTTTGGGCTTTTTATTTAACTTAGGGGCTTGATCAGCTTCATGCCTTCTGTGTGATAGGAGTTGGAATTTGGTATAAGGCCACCTCTCCTTAATGTGTTCGAGTGATAGAGTAATAGCCTTCACTCACTATGTGTTATAAGTGTGATTTCTGCAAACTTGCCAAATTGAACCCTTGCTAAATTGCAACCTGATTCATGAATTATAAATCATGAACTATGTATATAAGTTATGTGTTTCCTTTTCAAAGGAATATGTGATAATGTATGTGCCTTTTCGTTTACTCATTAAGATCATCTATCTCACCCCTTTTTCCTTGTGTGGTTCCAAGTGAGCAAATGTGAGGAGGCAAGGTGATGGCTCAAGCATTCTACTTCGCTTGGGGAATTCCTTGTCCAAGTTATCAATAATACAAATTTTATGAAGTCTTTTCATTAGATGCTCCAAGAATGTTGATTGATACTTATTGATATATATATTATTTTTCTTATGGATTTTATATGTAATGAATTATTTTAGTCTTCTGCAATTTATGGTATTCATCAAAATGATTTTTAATGAGTTAATGTAAGAGGTTTGGTAAGATTCTAGGCATGATTTGTTTATATGTAAGTGGATTCTACGGGCGTGGATGACCTTATGCCTCCCCATGTTCTAGGATCGTCATATCCCTAAGGTTGGGATGTTATATTATAGTCTCTTCCACCCCTTAAAACTTCATTCCATTGACCCTTGAATACTTTTAAGCATCTTGCTTTGCTCTTTTCTCAAAATTTTTCTTTAAATTTTTTTTTTCAATGGAGCCCTATTTCAGTCATGCAATGTTCCTATGGTGCAAGAATCTTACTAAAGTAGAGAGAATAAATTTAGGAAGATATGGAGTAAGTGCCACGCCCACTTTGAGGGGAGTGAAAGTTGACTAGGATTTTTTGTGCGCTTGTATACACTTTTGGGATCCTGCTACCCATGTCTTCAGGTTTGGGGCAAGTATGGAAGAAATGTGTCTTACTTTCAAGGAATTTTCTATGTTGCTCGAGTCTAACCCTGAGGCTCTTTTGGCTACTCCTATTGAGAGAGTGGGATATTTCAACTCCTTTAGAAGACTTTTGGATCTTAGAAAGGAAGTGGCTAGTCCCATGGTGGTGGAGGATTGGGTAGACATAACTGCTGTAGTTGCAGAATTTCATGATCCTAAAGGCTTTGAGGATGATAAGTGGTTTCATTTGAGGATGCGGGCTCTCTCTTTTTGTCTGACTGCTGGATATATCTTCGTGAGCCCTACTGGTTGGGGTGATGCTAGGGTTGCTAATTTGATCCCTCAGATGGAAGAGGGAAGGTCTATTGCTGCCATTATACTTGCTAAAACTATTGTGAGTCTGGATAAGGCATATGATTCAAGCGGTCTATGGACTATCAGTCCCCTTATCCTTTAGATTAGGTTGAGGGACCATCTTCAGATAGTGGCTCCTCCTGTTAAGGTGGATTACTCTGCTTCTTGATATAGGACCCATACTATTGTGATAAAAAAGGACTCTAAAAGGGAGTGGCTCAAATGGCTTCTTGAGTTGGATTCTGATGAATTGCTTTGGAGATGTGAGTGGTATATGATAAATCGGTTCATGACCATAATCTTTGGTTATAGGATGGTTTATCTTTTGGGTTTGAGGATGGTCACTTTTTATCAAGCTATTAGAGTTATACGCCAGATGGGCTATAGACAAGGTGTGCCCCCAAATAGTGCTTTATTTCAGTCTGTCTTTATTACCAAGATGGTGGCTCGAGCCATTAGGAATGGATGGACGAGGGGTTTTCATGCTGTTCATCCTTCTCATCATTATGACAAGACTTTGGAGTATATCGATTAGTGGATAGCAAACTCATGGTTGTTTGAGAAAGCTAGGAGAGCTGTAATGATTGAGGAGATAGAGGAGGATGAAGATAAGAGTCATGATTGACCTTTTGTCCCTTTCTATTATACTTTTTAGGAAGACTTTTTGGCTTGTAAGATTGGTTTGATGGTTTTGATTTTATGTCTTTTATTTTCTTTTTCAATGTTCCAAAAATTAAATAAGATAAATGAGATATCTTATTCCTTTTTTTTTTTTATAGATGCAAATAAGAGCTAAAGAAATGTGTAGCGCATAATGAAATTTTATTGATGATTTGGACCAAACCCGCACAGGTTGCCTACGTATCTCATTACAATAATTTCATTATCATCATCATTTTTTTCTTTTATGGAGAATCAGGTCCACGTAATTCTTGTCTTTACATGGATGCAAATGCAATGCATAAATTACAAGGATGCTTATGCAAAATATATCTTGAGCTGATCCAGATTGCATGGGCTTGAAAACTCTATGCCGTCCAAATCCATTAAGGTAGCTGCTCCTCCAAATAGGATCTTCTTTAGCATGAACGGGCCACTCCAATTGGGTCTGAATTTTCCCCTTGGATCATGAACAGGTGCCCTAATTTCCTTTAAAATAAGGTTACCTTCCTGTAGTCCCCTGTCTTTGACCTTTTTATTGAAATGCCTTGCCAATTTTTGCTGGTAACCTTAAATTCGATACAAGGCATCCATCCTTTTCTTGTCAATGGCATTGAGTTGTACATGGTAGCCTTTTGCCCATTCTATTTCATCCAATTAACTCTCTTTCATGATCCGAGCTGATTTTATCTCCACCTCAATTAGGAGGATTGCTTCCACTCCATGCACCAAGGAATATGGTACAGCACCAGTTGAAGTGCGTACTGACATTCTATATCCCCATAAAGCATAAGGTAGATGTAGGTGCCAATCCTTATAGTTGTCAGCCATCTTTTTGAAGTATGCTCTTGAGAGTCTTATTTGCGGTTTCTACTGCACCATTTATCTGAGGCCTATAAGGAGAAGACCTGTGGTGTTGAATTTTCTCCTTTTTTAGTATCTAAGTGACTTCTTTTTGGAAATGGGATCCATTATTACTGATTATTTCAAATGGGACTCCATACCTACAAAGGATGTTGGTATGAATAAATTGAGCCACTCGTTTGGAATCTAACACTTGGTAGGGTGTAGCTTCAACCCATTTGGAAAAGTAATCAATTGCCACTAGAATGTATTCATTTTTGCCTGAGGATTTTGGGCTTATCTTCCCAATGACGTCGAGGCCCTAAATAGCAAACGGCCAAGGCATGGTGATTGGTGATAAAGGTACAGGAGGTTGTTTTTTAAGCTTAGTATAAACTTGGCATTTATGGCATTTTTGCACGTATTTAGCACAATCCTCATTCATGGTGAGCCAGAAATATCCTTGGTTCGCGATTTTACAGGCCAAAGCAACACCATTCATGTGTGGGCCTTCATCACCACCATGCATCCACTCCATGATCTATTGGGCTTCTTATTTAGTGACACATATTAGGTGGATATTATCTCAAGTTCTTTTATAGAGTACATCCCCATTTGGAATGAATCCCTAAGACAACTGTCTCAGAGTCCTCTTTTCAGTTTTAGAGGCCCCTTCAGGATAAAGCCCATTCTTGATATAATTAAGAATATCCCAAAACCACAGCTTGCTATCGATGGCTTACATATTCAGGCAATGAGTTATGCACCCTAGTTTATGCCTCACTTCAATTATGATTGGTCTGATTATGAAGCCATTGCTTATGTCGAGCATCGAGGCGAGTGTCGCTAATGCATCAACGTATCTATTCTTTGTTCTTGGGAGATAATGGAAGGATAACTCATAAAAGTTGGCTGCTAATTTGTTTAGGCGTTTGTAGTAAGGAACCAAACACTCTTCTCTGATTTTCCATTTTCTCAAAGCTTGGGACACTATCATATTTGAGTCTCCATAAATCTTGAGGTGCTTGATTCAAAGCCTTATTGCTACTTCAAGGCCACAAATACATGCCTTGTACTCTGCCTTGTTATTTGTTACTTCAAATTTTAGCTTGATGGCTATGGGTAAGCTTTCCCCACTTGGTGTAATGAACACAATGCCAGCGCTATACCCTTTGTTATTTGATGCCCTGTCAAAGTAAAGCTTCCAAACTTCATTGCCAATCAATAGGATATCCTCATTGGGGAATTCAGGCTCAGTCCAATCATCCTCTATTAGGGTTGCAGCTAATTGGTCTGCTACTATGCTTCCTTTGATTGCTTTGCGCTGTACATATTTGAGATCGTAGGCTGCCAACACTATCATCCATCTTGCCATCTTAATGTCAAGAACTGGCTTCTCCATAAGGAATTTCAAAGGGCTTTTGTCAGCAAGGATATGAGTTGTGTAGGAACTAAGATAGTGTTGCAATTTGTGGCAAATCCAAACAAGGGCAAGGCACAACTTTTCTATATAGCCATATTTGGGTTCATGGGAACACATTCTTTTGCTCAAGTAGTAGATGGCATTTTCCTTATTAGAGTTAGGGGCATTCTAGGCAACCATTGGCCCTTATTGCTTCATCAGTCACGGATAAATAAAGCAACAGCAGTTTCCCAGGCCTTAAAGGTTGCAGCACTAGTGGGTTTAGCAGATATTATTTGATTTGATCAAAGGCCTTCTGGCAGTCGTCATTCCATTACTTTGAGGCTCCTTTTCTAAGTATTTAAAGATGGGCCCACACATATCAGCCAGTTGATTGATGAATTGATTGGAGTCATCTGAGGAAACCTCTGATCTCCTTTTCTATTTTAAGAGGTGGCATTTCTAAAATTGCCTTTGATTTTGCAGGATCGACCTCTATACCTTTATTGCTGACCATATGGCCTAGGAATACCCCATATGAAGTGCCAAAAATACACTTGGCAAGGTTGAGTTTGAAATTATATTGGCAAAGTCTAAGGAAGAATTGCCTTAAAGCTTCCAAGTATTCTTCAACAGTGTTGCCCTTAACCACTATGTCATCGACATATACTTCAATCGCTTTATGCATCATGTCATAGAGATCATAGTTGCCATTCTTTGGTATGTTGCCCCCACATTTTTAAGTCCAAATGGCATAACTCTATAACAATAGGTACCCTATTTGGTGATGAAGGCTATTTTTTCCTTGTCAGGGGGTAAACCATTATTTGATTGTATTCTGCGGCCAGATCGGTTAAAGAAACCATTTTGGATCCTGCCATTTAATCCACTAGAAGGTGAATGTGAGGTAAAGGAAAGTCATCTTTTGGGCAAGCCTTGTTCAGATCTCTATAATCCACACACATTCTAACTCTGCCATCTTTCTTAGGAACCGACACAATGTTGGCAAGCCGGGAAAGGTAGCTGATGGGCTCGATGAAGTCGTGGTCCAGTAGCTTTGTAATCTCTTCTTTAATTGTTATGGACCATTTGGTTTTGAGTCTTCACAATTTCTATTTGATTGGCTTGGAAACGGGGTAGATTGGAATTTAATAAATGGCTTATGCTCATATTTAAACCCATCATGTCCTTAGGATGCCATGCAAAATAATCTTGAAATTCTTTGATCATTTCCTCTGTTTGACCCCTGTTTATGCATGTAGATGCTATGAATGTAGTTTTTGGTGTATCATGTGTGCTAGCATTTATTGGCTCTTTGATTGCATCATCTTTTATTTCATTTATTTCATTTTTTTTATCTGATGTCTCATTTAAATTAGATTTAAAATTTGGAACATTAAAGAAAAATGAAGACATAGGATCGTAAGAGGAAAGGGCAAACTTTTTATTGAATTCAAACATGGATAAATCCCAGTTTACATCAAACTCATAAGCTGGACACTCAAGGTTAATTACATCACTAAAAATAGAAAAGATTGAAGACTCAAACTCAGACTCATACTGGGATTTTGACTCAAACTCATATTGGGACTGGAACTCCATTTTGGATTTGTGGAATGGGCCCTCCTCAAAATACCAATTATCTAGCTCGGTCTTGTTTGGTTAGATTAGGGTGGATGGGTTAGGATCCTCCTCCTTTAAAGTAAGTATGAAGACTTCATCAAAGAGACTTGCCTTCATGTTCTCTTCCCAATCTTGAGTCAGCATGAAAATGGGCACGCAATCCTCTAGTGAAAGCCTTGTTTAAGGGCTGCAACTCTTTCCTTAGCCCATTCATCCATTTCTATCAGATCCTCCTCAGTAGGCTCATATCCTAGCCTAAACAATTGTATTGCAACTAGGTAATCCATAAAGGATTTTAAACCTGGTTGATTTCTTCCAAGACCTTCTTTGCCCTTGAGGAACTGGATGAAAGAGAAGCTTGAGAGAGGGTAGGTGGACGATTCAGGTTGAATTTCCAGAATGGGCATGGGGCTTAGAATGTCAACCTTGTCATGCATATCCCCTTTTATGGTGACAATCCCTTTCCCATAAGGAAATTTGACCTTCTAGTGCAGTGATGAAGGGATCATCTTAGCTTGATGGATCCAGGGTCTTCTAAGAAGTAGGTTAAAATAAGTAGGAACATCAATTACTTGGAAGGGAATGGAAAAGGCTATGGGTTCGATGGTGACATGCAATGTAGCAACCCCAAGTACTTCTCTCTTAGTATTGTCATAGGCCCTTACTATTTGATCATAAGGGGTGAAGTCTATTACTTCCAGGCCTAGGTAACTAGCCACTTTTAAGGTACACACATTTAGCGCTGAGCCATTATCGATGAGAACCATGGGCACAGTTTTCGCTCGAGTTATCACTGTTATATAGAGGACATTATTGTGGTTAGAGTCCCCTATTGGCAAGTCATTATCCCCAAATGCTATTGAAACTCCTTTAGCAGCACTAGTGATTGAAGCCACATGATTCTTGGGGGTGATATTAATAGGAGTTTAACATTGATTTAGTGCCATGCAAAGAGCTTGGCGGTGAGGATATGAGGATTGAATCAAACTCCAGATTGAAATATTTGCTTGAGTCTTTTTTAACTGCTTGAGTATGGGTCTTCATCATGTTCAAGACTCTTTTTTATATTGTTAAATGGTGCAGGGAGGGTTGAGTGTTTTGGATCGGCGGGTTTGGATTTTGGACAATTCTACCACTTCAAGTGATGGTAGCAATCTCTTCAAGTGAATTGGTGAGGTCTAACACACAATAGTAGTTAATAGTTGATTCTATCAATGAGACAGAATCAATGCCTTCGTGAAGAAAAATTGCATTTATTGTGTGGTTGGGTAAGGGGTTGGTGGTGATGCTGGGTTTGGCTTTCCATGGTAAAAGGTAATTTGAATCTATTAGATCTTGGATCTTGTGTCTTAAGATCTTGCATGCAGTAGTTTTATGCCTTGGCCCTTGGTGGTAATCACATCTTTTATTTGGGTTGTAGTTTTTGGGTAGTGAATTAGGGACAGGCCTTGGTTTGAGAGGTTGCACCATTCTTACCTCAAGCAGTTTCTTGTAAATGACGCTAATAGGTACACCCCTTAGATCAGAGAATTGGCGTCTTTCAATCTTGAGTGGCTTCTCAATTGCGATGGCATTTACTTCCCCTCCTTTCTGATTCATCAAGGGAGTTACATTTCCTTGATGTACCATTTTCTTATATCTTGACCCAAATGTAGATTCTTCTTTTATGTGCCCACTTTGGATTAGATCTTCAATTTTAGAAGCGGTGGAAATTAGGGCTTTGAAGTCAGGCAAGTATTGGGTAAGCAGTCTATCTTGATAAACTGGGAGGAGATTCTTGACAATAATATCAATTTGTTCATACTCGGGAGGTTAGTTCACCATTTGCGCAGCCTTTTTCCTCCACCTCGTAAGGAATGAAGAGAAGGATTCTTTCGCATATTGTTTGGTAGTCTTAAGGTCTCTTTTCGTTACATCATCCTCAATGTTGTAATGATACTACTGGATAAAGATATTGCGGATGTCATCCCAGGTCTATTTTTTAGACACATCTAAATCTACGAACCACTTTACAGCTGTACCAGTCAAAGATTGTTGGAAAAATTGAGCAAGGAGCTCATTGTCCACTCCTAAAGGATGCATAGCCCCCACATATACTTTAAGATGGGTTTTAGGGCAGGTGGTCCCATCAAATTTATCAATATTCGATATTTTGAATTTAGGAGGTACCCTTGCATTAGGAAATAGACTAAGAGAGCTTGTATCAACCATGTCTTCCCTTTTCTTTAAGTTCTTAAGCATCTTTTCCATAACTTCAATTTTGTCCATGAATATTTTTAGCTTGGGGCTAACTTCTTTCCCTTGGGAAGAATCATCTTGGGGGGGGGGGGGAGGGGGGAGATGGATGTGGTGGTGTGGACTAGTGGTCTAATGGGTACTGGTTGAAAAAGCGATTTGGTTTTGAGAACAGATGGTGATGAGATGGTTTCAACTGTGGCCTTTTCCTTGTCTTTTAGGTTAGATTTGGAAGCAAACCCAAAAATAGGATAGGAGTTGAGTTTTGGATTCATTGGGTCTGGATCGGTCAAATTCTGGTTTGTGGTGGTCCGGCCCATCATTTCTTAGACATCTTCCATAATAATCCTCCTTTGATTTTGAAGCAAGTTTTGGAAATGAGACTCTTGTCTCTTAAGTATTTCATCTTGTTATTCAGTGAACCTAGCAAAGAGTCCATTAATCAAGTCATCAACTCCATCAGTAGCAGCAACTTCTTTCCCTAATCCGGTTGACATCTCTTGAACCTTTGGATGAAAAAGATGAAGCTAGGTTAGTTTTTAGCTTGGGTGAAGATGAGGACAAGGTGAGATCATGAAATCCTAATCACAACAATAAGATAAGGATGAAGGTACCATGGGTAGACATAGGTTTAGGAATTTGACATGGGTTTGAATAGGGACTAGCAGTGTTTGGGTGGTTTTTAGGTTTTCCACTTTAGTAGGATTCTTGCATGATGCATGCATGCATGTATGCATGATTGAAAAAAAAAGGTTTCATGATAATGACATACTAATTTTAGTATTATAGTACATTCAATCCTAAAGGAAGGTTCTATAGGTCATTACATAAAAGGGTAAGGGTGGTTTGAGAGGAACCCATCACACTAGAGATGCGATATACCTAACCATATGTGAGTCAAGGAGCCTTACGTGGGTCCAACAGTATGTGCATACTCGTTACATCTCTAAAAGAATTAAAGGATATGTTATGGGCTGGATGATTTCACTATCAGCAAGCAAACCTAAGGCAGGTTGCCCACTCGATGTTACTTTCTATCATTTATTTTCTTAAGAAACTAATGATTTGGGCAAGGAGCCCATTGTAGTGATGTATGAAAAAGCCATTTTGTAATAAAAGAAAAACTTTTACTTTACCAAGAGTAGTCCACTTTATCCTTTATTTGAAAAAGACTTTGACGTCCCCAGTGGAGTCGCTAGCTGTGAGGCCTCGCCCGAGCACTCGGTCTAATCCACTAGAGGGGATCGAAAATGACCATTTAAGAGAAACATCACGATTGGAACTCGCTATGAGTTTAGGCAATTGTAGTTTGTAAGTTTGTAATTTGCAAAAGGAGTCACCACTTTAATTTTGTTTATTTTAGTTGGAAAAATTAAAGGAAAACCCAATTTAATTGACTCCAAAATTATACCATTTATCCCAAGGAAAAGCACTAATCCTCAAATGACCAAAGAGGGCTCGGGGACTAGGTTTTGGTTAAAATAATACAAAAAAATTAGTTTGGCTTAAATAAAAAATAGCTTTTATAAAAAGAGTTTTTATGAATGCATGAATAGATATGATGTATGAAACAAATATTACTCGTGGAATGTATGACAAATATGAGATAATGATAATCACAAGATGCAGAAAAGATAAAGAAGTAACTACTTAAAACTATTTCAAGTCAAAATATCAAAATCAAGGGATCTTTCTTCTAACCCTTATGGGTTCTAGGAAAAGCACACATTCCCCAAATAATCTAAACAACTAAAATAAGAAAGAGAGTATTAAAACAATTATAATAAAAAAATAATTAAAATTTTGATTTTATTTAAGAAAAGCAATTTTGATCCTAAACAATGTGAAGAAGGTGATAGAGAGAAGAAATTGTTAATTTTAGCGGAGTTGGATGCCTTAGAGATGGCTAGCCTGCGTATCCCTTTAATTGGGAATCAAACCCCATGCAGTTCTTCCTTCTTGCGAAGGAGGGGTTTTTAAGTCATTGCCTTTGTTATCATATTTTGATTGATTTTAAAGGGCTTTAGAGATTTGTTAATTAGGCCAGATTTTAATTAACAAAAATTAGATCTTTTCAGATTTAGATCTTGAAATTGAAATTGAAAAGGAAAAGGAAAGAACTTTTACCTTTGGCTTATGTCGGTGAGGAACGTAGGGAGCAAGCTTGGCACCAGATCTAAGTTCCACCTTGGCTTTAGGATATCACGAGTACTCCTTTTGGAAGGACTCTTGAATAGCATGAACTCTTGGATAACACCTTTGCTTGAGAACCATGAATTCCCTTTGAAAGAAAATGGCCTGAATCGAACCTTTTCTTGATTAGGAAGCTTAAGAATAGAACTTAAAGTGATTAGGAGGCTTGTGAATGGGTTTTGAGATGATTAGGAAACTTATGAATGGGGTTTTGTGTGGTGGAGGAGGTTTTAGGAATGAGATTTTAGAGATGTGAAGGTTTAGGAAGAAGGTAGTGATGATTGAAAAGCTTAGAAATAGGGCTTTTGCTGATGTACATATAATCGTGTCTTTTACTGATAAGGTGCAAGGTATTTATAGGGGGAGTTTGGGGCTAAAAATTCACAGTTTCCAAGTAGAATTCTAAAAGGGTATGGTTGCGATAACTGAGGAGTCGGCTGCGACAACCACAGAGGGCTTTGCAGTTGCTACAACACCGGTTGTGGTAGCCAATTGGCTACTGCAAGGGCCTTTGCAGTAACCGTAGAGGTGGCTACGATTACTGTGAGTTACTGCAGTGGGCCTGTGGGTTGCCGCATTCTGTTTTTCGGCTTGTTGTTCTTCGTCTTTGATCCGATTTGAGCCCAGTCTAATTCTATGTGTTCATGGTCAAATGCCAGTCATTTGAAGGTGCAAAATAGAGGGTTCACATAAGGATTGGCATAGATCTTGGAATGTCACTCTTTCTATGTACATTAGCTTGGACAGTTATGATATTTGTACTATGGGGAAATTTCAACTTCTAGTGCAAGGAGGAAGGAACTGCTTTCACTTAGTGGATCCACGGTCTACTAAGTAGGAGATTGAAATAGGCTAGAATGAAATGGGATTGGAATTGTCACTGGTCCAACTATGACGTCAAGGTTTACTACTCACAAAACTTCCCTCTTAGTATTATCATATGCTCTTACCACTTAGTCTGATAAAATAAAATCTGAAGCCTCTAATCCTAGTCAACTAGCCACCTTTAGTGGACATACATTCAGGGTGGACCCATTATCTACTAATACCATAGGCACAGTTTTGCCTCGGGTTATCACTGTGATGTAAAGAGCATGGTTTTGGCTTTCTTCTCTATGAGGGATATCATGATCACTGAAAGAAATGGTCATGGATTTAGCAGTGTTGGTTAAAGATGCCATGAGGGTCTTCGATGAGATGTTGCTAGGAGCTTGACATTGATTCAAAGCCTTGTAAAGAGCTTGGCGATGAGGGTAAGAGGACTAGATGAGGCTCTATATTGATATGTTTGCTTGGATTTTCTTCAATTGCTTGAGAATGGGGTCCCCCTTCGATTCATTATGGGGTTTTAATTTTTCAGCCAGAGAAGGGATGGCATGACTTACTAGGTTTGAATATATAGCTTATGGAGGTAGTGGGAGGACTCTTCCACTCTAAATAATCACATCGACTTCGGTGACAAAGTCATTTGGATCAAGTACGCAATAATAACTCGGAGTGGGGTAGATGAGGGAGAGAGGATCAAATCCTGGTTCATCAGAAGAAATAAAGTTGACATTTGCCTGGTGTTAGCCAAAGGATTTATGGTGATGTTGGGTTTAGCCCTTTGAGCAATGATATCCCCACTATCTATTAGGTCCTAGATTCGATACCTTATGATAGTGATGTTTGCCTTAGAGCGATATATATATTATGTAAATGTAAATAAAATCCTTAATTGGCAATAATATATATATGTTCTTTAAATGAATTTTTTCTTTTGTAATGTATATATGTTCCTCAAGTATTTTATGAGAGGATCTATTCTTAAAGAGTTGAGAATATGAGAGATAGATCACTCTTGTACAAATACTTTAAATTTGTTCATGGTCATAGGATTATTGACTGGACACCTTTAATCCAGAAGACCATCACCTTTGTTATCATCCATGATAAGTATGTGATACTTATAGTAATGGAGGTAGTGAGTCTCATGCTATAGAGATGTGATGTCATGACAATATGTGAACTCTCATAGAGATGAGTGAGTTGAACAGTAACATCAGATGATGACTACATGGATTTTTACCATCAGTCAACTTTTCATCATCTAGGTCATAATTGTGCATAGAGTCCTTTGACTTGAGATGACACATTACCTAATGTATTGGTGGTTAGGATTTATTACTGCTTACATACCGATGCTATTCATGCAAAGGTATATGGTATGTTATGGCCTTAATTGGTGATATGTTAAGGTAAGTGTTAAGCAATCTCCAAGAAAGAATCCATTAACTTGGGTAAACAAGGAAGGAATCCTATGACATTTAGCTGTTCTTGATATACAAGTCCTTGGCCAAGGCAAATAAGATTTACTAGAAAAGAGTTTCTAATGGTAATCAAGTTTATAAAGAACTAGAATAGAGATGAAATCATATGATTAAAGCATATAGGGTTTGACTAATCCATGACCCTAGCCGAGGTCGGGAATCTATAATGGAGGGATTTGAGTGCATGATAATTATGATCAAAGGTCTATGTAATGTTCGTGTATATGTTCACAAACATTCATTTCTAATTAGGTAGTCATGATATGTTATGCTAGACGTCCCTTATGACTTATGGGTCTAAGTGTGAAATGAGGATTTCACATTAGGTGAGAAAAAGGAGTTTTCTCTATCCCATTGCTAATTAGAACATGAACCTAGTAAGTCACACACCATAAAGCATTTGCCAATCATAGATAAAGAATTACATTAATAATTAATTAAAGTGTTTAATTAATTTATTAACGATAACTGAATTAAGCTTGTAATTAAATTTACAAAGACCCTAGCATGTCTTGAAGTTTAATTCAGAAATGGATTATTTCAATTAAGTCATGATTTGTATGTGATATAAGTAGTGAGCTAAATTGAAATAGTTTTGGACTAAAGTTAATTAGGTGTACATTTGATGGGAGCCCAAACCACATTTGATGTGGTAGTAGATGAATAAAGGCTTGGTCATAAAATTGATCCATATCATGGATTTAGGACTGCACCAACTAAAACCCAAGTCCATATAAGATATGGAAGAGAGAGAGTTTAAAGGTTAGAGATCACCCACTAACTCTTTTGGGCATTTTTGTATTTTTCCTTTAAAATAATGGGAGACAAAGATGAATTGATGAGATTATCAACTCATCTTTGTTCCTCACTATCTCAATAACCATTTATTAGTGTGAGAGGATATAATACAAAAGGAGAAAGGAAAAATCTGATAAGTGACATATATAGATTTTTCCATTTACTCATATGTCTACTATTAAATGCAGAAGTTGAGAGAGAGTTTGAGAAAAAAAACTTGAAGAAAGAGTTCTTCATTTTCTTTCATCATCTTCATATACTCTTCTTATTTTTGAGAAAAACAAGACTTAGTGATAGTAGAAGTAAGTCCAAAACAATAAGAACTCTTGATCCTTTCTTGGTGAAACTTGGTATGAGCAAGCTAGAGGCTTCACATTTAAGGAGCTATAACAAATAGGAGCAAAGGAGAAAGGTATATGATACTTCTTCTTCTTCTTTCCATCTTGTATGTGTTTTACACACAATTGGTGAACATATTGAAAGGGTAATGGACCTAGCACAGTGGTGGGGCAAAATTTTAAAATGTTTAAAATTTTGCCCCACCCACCAGGCTTCTGCTTTTAGTGCTATTAAAACCTTTAATTGGTATCAGAGCCATCCAATTTTAGTGCAAAACCATTGCATGTGTTTTTTTGGAGCTTTAGATTTGATTGAGAAAGAGTTGGTGCACAAATGTTGTGCTTACGGACACATAAATCATGACCATAATATTGATTTTGCAACCGTGAATGAGTACATCAGTATAAGTGTTGTGCTGTCTGTCATGATTTCTCGACCACAAAATATGTGTCTCGACCGCGATTTTAATTTAGCGACCACGAAATATGTGTCTCGACCATAATTTTGATTTAGTGATCATGATTTCTTTATCTCGACTATGATTTTGATTTCATAACTAATATCACAACTATGACCCAGGTCATGATTTACACTGTGTCTTTTGGCCAACTTTTAATTTTTCAAAATTGTTTTGGATATATTTTTCAATCAAATGAATTTATATGACTTAAAATATGATTTTAAGCTTTAGAAATATTGAATATTTGATATTCAAAATATATTTTTTTAAATGTTTCAAAATTTGGAATTGTTCCAAAAGATAAAGAACAACACATGAATAAATCTAATTATTATGTTTATGGCATGTGTTTGAAAGGCATGAATGGATGATCATGGACTAGAACCATAATGTATGTTTCTTGTGATGGGCATGTAATATAATTTTATTATATGAAAAGGTTGTAATTAACTGTTAATTACTAGTTTAGGTTATATATTCAATTCATTGAGTCTTAGAGCTCTCTTCATTTATAATCTCGCCTTGGTATGCCAAGGATAATAATGTACACATAAAGGATGTGGAGATGTAAGATCAAGAGGAGGCTTAACCCATAAAGATGCCTAGTGGGAGCATGAGGACTCATTAGTTGTAGTCTTTGAATGTTTGTAATTTGATAAACCTAAACCCCTTACCCATTCTTTATGGCTAAGAACTGGGCCCATTAGTCCATGATCATACCTATGTAAAGTGTCCATTTTATGATATATATATATATATATATATATATATATATATATATATATGTGATATATATGATGCATGAGATGTATGTAAAATGGATAATGTACAAAGTAAGACCTAATAATTAAAGCCCAAGAAAATCTTCTAAATCAAAAATTAAGTCATGGCTCTCCATTAGAGCAATGATTCATGGAAATCGTTTCCTTGAAGTCATTGTATAGCATTTGATGTTGCAAGTATAAGATACATTTTATGTCAATAATGGCAATGTGTACCTGAGCCACACAATGTTTAAATCTCTATACTTGTAGGTCCAATGGTGTTGACTTAACTAATGTGAAAGACCAATAACGATAATGTGTATATGAGGTCAGAAGCATTAGGAGCCGGAATGATTGAGCCTCACAAAGAGTTGTGATGAACAAGAGTTGTTCACTTGTAAAATATCAAAATCCTAATAACGACAATGTGTATCTGAGGGAATTTCATACTTTTATAAGAATTCAATCACCCACTAGAAATCCACCCCAATGGGATTTTCGTCTCCTACTTGGAAGTGTAAGATTCGCTAAGTTAGTGGGAGTACCATTTTGATTAAAGACCAAGTCAACATTACATTTCACATAAACTAATCAATCATATTATTTTAAAGTGTAGAGATAGAGTATGCATGCCTAATGTGGATGGATTAAGGGAAAGGATACTAAAGGAGGCACATCAGACACCTTACTGTGCTCACCCTAAAACTACCGAGATGTACTATGATGTGAAAGCTAACTATTGGTGGCCTGGACTAAAGAAGGATGTGGTGATGTTTGTAGCAACTTGTCTAACTTGCCAACAAGTCAAGTATGAACATTAACGACCTTTTGGATTGCTATAAGAAATTTGACTGCTTGAATGGAAGTTGGAGTGCATCACTATGGACTTTATAGTTGGCTTGCCTATAACCTCCAAAGGATATGACTCTATATGGGTCATAGTGGACAAATTGACAAAATCTGCTCATTTTTTAGGAGTTAAGACGACATATTCTATGGCTCAATATGCATAATTGTATATGGAAAAGATCATGAAACTATATGGAGTGCCAATCTCCATCATCATGAATCAAGGGACTCAATTCACCTCAAGGTTTTGGCAAAAATTATAAGAAGCGTTAGGAACACAACTGAATTTCAATACAGTGTTTCATCCTCAAATAGATGGATAGTCTGAGAGGACAATTCAAACACTAGAGGATATGTTAAGGATGTGTGTATTGGACTTTGGTGGTAGCTGGAATAAGTACTTACCTTTGATTGAATTCGCCTACAATAATAGCTATCATTTATCCATCGGCATGGCACCATATGAAGCATTATATGGGAGAAAATGTCATTCTCCAGTTTGTTGGATTGAACCTAAAGACAAGCATGTGGCAATGCCAGAGTTGCTTAAGGAAACTACTGAGAAAGTACCTTTGATTTAAGACCGATTGAAAATAGCTTTTAGTCAGTAAAAGAGTTATACGGATCCTAAGTGAAAGGACATCCATTTTGCTGTGGGAGATCATGTGTTCTTGAAGGTCTCTCCAATGAAAGGTGTTATGAGATTTGGTAAGAAAGGAAAGTTGTCACCTCGCTTCATTGGTCCTTTTGAAAAACTGGATAAGATTGGGGAAGTATCTTATAGACTCGCCCTGCCCCCAACCATAGTACATGTATATCCAGTGTTTCACATCTCAATGTTAAGAAAGTATGTGTCAGATCTGTCTCATGTCCTGTCACCTCCAAACATAATGTTAGATGAGCAACTATCCTATTAGGAGTTACCAATAGCTATAGTGGATCAACAAGTGAGGAGGTTAAGAAAAAAGGAGACACCCATGATTAAGGTCCAATGGCGAAATCATAGGATAGATGAGTGCACTTGGGAAGCTGAGGAGGAGATGCGGTAGAAGCATCCTTAGTTTTTCAAGATCCATAGGTAAGAATTTAAATTCAAGGATGAATTTATTTTATGGAGGGGAGAATGTAACAACCCACACCTACCCTATAAATTTTTATGACAATTTGCTTGACTTAGAACCATTAAGGTTAAGTGTGTGCTTTTATGAGAATATATGTTCTATGTGATTGATGAGTATGTGGCATGTTAAATTAATTTTTTATATGCATAATATGAGTTACTATTGTGAAATAAATGATTTATATGAAATACATTAGCATAAAATAAAATTATTTTAAATAAAATGAATTTCCATGCATAAAGGCAATTTTTAAGCATAAAATAATTTTATGAGTATTTTAAAATAATTTTTAAATAAATATTTTAGGGAAAATTTTATTGAAAATACTAAGAAAAATATTTTTATTTTTATTAATTATAATCAGCCCTAAATTTAAATAAAAGCTCCAAATAACCAAAAGCCCACTATACTAAAACCCTCATAACCAAGCTCATTAAGGGTATTAGTGGAAATTGCTTAAAACCCTACATATAATAATGTAAAATTCAGCCAGTCCTAATGTTCCAGTAGCCATCACTCTATTCTTCAGTTTCGCAATTTCTTGATTGTAATCATAAGTTTTTCTTCTCTTTCAATTCCTTAACTGATTTCTATGAAATAAAATATGAGAAAATTATTTTAAACTGGTTGTTTACTAATTTTTATAGAATTAATTTAGTTTGGGTGTGTTTTTGAGAGGGAAATTTAATTCTCTATTGAAAACACAAATCTTTCTGCGAAATTTCTCCAAAGGTGAATCCTGTAACTTAAAATTTCAATTTTTATGCATAAAAATCACTAAAGGGGGGCAATTTCTATATAATTGCATTCTAAACTGATTTTTGATTTGTTTTGATGAAAAATATTGGATCAAATTATATTTTTGCATATTTCTGTAATGACCAGAAAGTTTCGAAAAACACAGGAATTCAAGGTTTTTGTGCTACAACTTAGAAGTTGGAAAATTCTATTATTAAACATGTGGCTACCAATTTGTATGTGAATGGATTCTAATATGATATTTGTTTTGTTTGAATGAAAAATAATGATTTAAATTATGTGTTTGCATATTGCTGTAATGAACGAAAAGCGCGAAAAGCACGAAAACTCATTATTTTCACCTAAGTCTTAAAACTTGAATTTTTTTTTTTAAATCTGACCTATTGCTACCAAGTCACATATGAAGCATTCTAAACTGATATTTGTTGTGATTGAATGAAAAATAATGATTTAAATCACTTGTTTACATATTACTGTAATGATCAGAAAATACTAAAAATAAGAAAGCTCATGGTTTTGTACCCTAGAACCCAAAAATTGAATTTTCATGTATGAGAAATAACATATGCTGCCAATTCATGTGAATTAATATTCCAAAAAGATTTTTGTTGTGTTTACATGAAAAATCTTGGTTCAAACCATGTTTTTACATATTACTGTAATAGACGAAAAGTAAGAAAAGTAAGAAAAATTCAGTTTTTCCTTTGATGATGCATTCGGCCTACTATGGGATTTTTATCCCAATGCCTATAATTTTTATGCAATGTATTTGATGATTATTGACATGTATGTATGTATAATAAATGATTAAATTGCACGTTAGTTTAAGGTATGACCCTAGACAAGCCTATAGACACTTTGGTATACTTAAGGTATACTTAAGGTATACTTAAGGTATCTTAATCTTATATTGTGATTAGAATGTGAATGTGATTGGGAAATATGGATCTAGATGTTATGATGACTTGATAATGAATAAATGGTTTTGACTTGATGAAGTGATTGATTGAATGAATGGATTATAAGAGTTAAGCATGACACTTGAAAGGTTAATTGTTAAGTTGACATGTAAGAAAGTGTTAAGTGTACTTAATTGATTGTTAAAGTGAATTGATATTGAGTTAATGATATTGTATTGACCTTAGAAAGATATTGACATGATGTAATGTGTTTTCATGTGGGTCTATAAAGACTAAATGTATGAGACTTCTAAGTCAAAATGTTATGTGCAAGTGATGAGTGAACTCATATGTGCAACTCTAAGTGTATATAAATATTATATGTGCATGGGATAGTTATAGGATAGGATAGCATCATGATTAAATAAATACTAAGTATTGAATTAAATATCATGATAAAGTTTGAGGAGATTTAGAGCTTCAAAAGAACTACGTATACTAGGAGCAAAAGAACCACAAGGTGAGTAAACATTATATTCATTCTATATGTTACAAATATGTGATATCATGTTATGTGAACCTTTGACATTCTTGAAACCCAAGTTCTTTCTGTTCTAAAATGAAACTCTATAATTTCCTTATTAAGTTTGGGTTGCCAAAGGACAATTGGTCCAACACCTCTTTTGTTATTATCCAATGGTAATTTCTTTTGATTATTGCCTTAACTTCCATTCTTTCTGGAGCTACACTCTTCTTGTATCTTTTGATTAGTAAGTTAAACTGCTATTGCTATTGTGAAACATGTTGTTGTTGCCTTTAAATGTTATTATTATATGTGAATATCAATAGCTCAAGCTATGGTACCTTTAACCTTTTATGCAGAATGCTCATGCCAATGTGGGTAATCATCGAAACCTGTGCACATGGTCTTAACTCGATGGATGGGGGTAGTGTATCCACCTCAGCTATAAAGGGGCAGTTCTAGCCATGGGGCCTAATTAGCTTCATGCCTTCTATATGAGAAGAGTTGGAATTTGGTATAAGGCCACCTTTCCTCTATGTGTTCAAGTGATAGAGCAATAGCCTTCACTCTCTATGTGTTATATGTGTGATTGCTGCAAACTTGCCAAATTGAACCCTTGCTAAATTGCAACTTGATTCATGAATTGAAAATCATGAACTATGTGTATAAGATATGAGTTTCCTTTTCAAAGGATTATGTGTTAATGTATGTGCTTTATCGTTTACTCATTGAGATCATCTATCTTATGCCTTTTTTCTTATGTGGTTTTAAGAGGGCAAATGTGAGGAGGCAAGGTGACGGCTCAAGCATTCTACTTTGCTTAGGGACTCCTTGTCAAAGTCATTAATAATACCATGTTATAAAGTGTTGTCATTAGATACTCCGGGAATATTTACTTTTGATGTTATTTTGAAATGTTATTTATTAAGGTTTACAAGTTAATTATGAATATTATTTCCTTATGGATTATATGTGAAGTGTTTAATGACTATCTTCAGCTATTAAAGGTTCTCAAATAAATGTTTTAAATGAGTTATTATATGAGGTTTGGTATGATCCTAGGCATGATTTGTATATGTGTCAATGGGTTCTATGGGCATGGGTGATCTTATGTCTGCCTGTGTTTGAAGACCATATATCTCAAAAGTTAGGATGTGACAGGCAGGCAAGAGGACATGGCTAGAGATTTTCGAGAAAGTCATGCATGTGATTCACTATAAGGGAGAGAAAGTGCCTGAAGAAGAGAACCCTAAAGAGTATTTGAACTATGATTGGGTTTATGGTAAAATTCAGAAATTGGAGAGCGACCGCTTAGATTTGAGGGAGGAGAACCGATGTCTTAGACTTTTAGTTCATGCTTTAAGGGAGGAAGTGGAGTAGCTTCAGACCAAAGATGTTAAGCAAATGGAGGACCATGCACCTAGAGATTCCTACTACTTGCCAGCTAGGACTTTATCCTTGATGGGATGCGCACCAGATAAAGATTTACTTTGCTACAAATGTCATAGTTTCGATCACATTTCTGCTGATTGCCCTCTTATCGATTACTCACCTAAGCAACCTTGGAAACTACCTGACATTCATCCAGACGAGGGCATAGTTGAGATTTACGCTGTTAGTTGATAACTGTTGGCCTACGGTATAGGATTTATATGATGCAAATAATACTATTTGATTGCTTAGCGACTTAGTATGGAATGATTTATTTTATTGCATATGACATGATTGATTCTTATATGATAGGGAAGTTCATGATGCTATAAGTTATGGGTTACATAATACATGCCATGATATGTGATATACGCTATGTGATATATGCTATATGATAAGTGATATATGATATATGCCTTGTGATATGATATGATAAGTGCTTATATTGAATGCATGGTAAATGCGATAATATGATGGGTTAGAAGGGAGTTAACACTAAATTCCCTTACCATTATAGCAAAATGCCTCCTAAGAAGAAGGTTTGTATAGCTGTCCAACGTGTTAGGACTAATGAGGATGTAATATTAGACACTACTTCGAATGTCGCCTTTACACCTGCACAGTTAAGAGAAAGATTTAATTGGGGGGACCAACCATGGGCTCTAATGAGTAAGCATCTTCACAAGAGGTGCAAGTAATGCGCATGGAAATGAGAGACCTACATAAGGAATTGGACGAGCTATGAGCTTAAAGGCAGGAAGTGCCACGAATACAAAAAGGAAATGGTGTTCCACCTCCTGCAGTAGTGGCACATGCACGGAGGGAAAGGAAGTGGCTATTTGATGAAGGGATGACCTATCTTCTGCGATGAGGAGGGTGATGACCCTCATGAATTCTTGGATGAGATGGATAAGTTAGTTTATTGATTATCTTGTTTGGATGCTTAGGTAATTGAGTTGGTAGGACTCTAACTCAAGAAGGAGGCATGGTATTGGTATGAAAGAAATATTGAGGAGCAACTATATAGAGCTGACCCACCTACATGGGTAGAATTTAAGCAAGAGTTGATGGATTAATTCCTGCCTGAAGGTGAGAGGCAAGATAGGGCACTTCAGTTCGAGCAGTTGAAGTAAAGACCAGGAATATCGGTATCAAAATATGTTAAGGAATTTTATCAACTCAGTAGATTCACCATCAACATTGTCCCAACTAAAACTAGTCACATCAATCATTTCTTGAGAGGAATGGTTACACCTCTATTCAACTCATTAGTAGTAACTGAATTCTCGACCTTGGCTAAGCTAATAGATAAGGCCAAGATAATGGAAAAGAGATATAAGGCCAAGAGAGCTGAGCATGCTAAACATGAACAAAAGAGTAAGCATTAGGTTAAAGGTCAGGGAGGCCAATACAGAGAAAGAGGAGGAGGTCTAGGAAAGGAATCTTCACCTAGGACTTGTGTCTACTATGGCAATAAGCATTTTGGAGTTTACCATAAAGTCTTTGGCGCATGTCTAAAATATGGATAAATAGGTCACTTCATCAAGGACTGCTCACAAATGAGAGATTCGGGAAATATGACCTTGACTCCTACACTACTTGGACCATCTCAACCTCAAGGGCAAGGAGCTAAGAATAAGAGACACAATTGAGACTCTTACTAGTAGTTGGTAATTGTTAGCCTAGTGGCATAGGACTTATAAGATATGAATGATATAATTTAACTACTTAGTTACTTGGCTTGGGTTTGATTTCTTTTATTGCATTTGAAGTGTTTGACTTTAAATGATAGAAGAGCTCATTATGCTATAAGTTATGTGTTACATGATTAGGATACTTGATGTGTACCATGATATGTGATATAAGCTAGGTGGTATGTGTCTTGTGATGTGATATTATATGATAGGTGCTCATGTTAAATGCATGGTAAGTATGATAATTTGATAGTGGGCTTAATTGGATTAGAAAGAGAAGTTGACTAAGTTTTGATCCAATTTAGATTAATGATTGATATGCATAATGATATGTTATATGAAATGCTTACAGGTGACAACGGTTTAATATATGAATTATATGGAGTTATTAAATGATAATTGTGGTTGATGCCATAAGAAGAGAAATGATATCTATTAATGATCAGTAAGAGAACAAAACAAGTCAGTTACATTATATATACATAAGTATACAGTATGAAGTAAGTGAAGTATATTAAGGAATTTATGGTTTAGATGCTACCATATAGACTAGAATAGCAAGAAAGGTAGGAATTTCTTTATCACTTATGTTAATATCAAGTATAGTCAAAAGAGGAATATTAATCTAGTGTGATTTAGAAAGAAGAAGGTATTATTCCCATTCAAAATTCTAGTGTAAGATGTTTGATTGATTCTAGTGCTACGCATTCATTTATGCCTCCAAGTTTTGCTAAGAGTTTTTGTAGAGATAATGAATTATTGAATGAACCCTTAGTAGTGTCAACTCCTTTGGGAATAATGATGGAAGTAAAGTATATGTTTAAGGACTATGAGTAGACATTGATGGATGGGAACTTCCTATGCAGTCGTTAGAACTTGGTGTCTTAGAATTCGAAGTGATCTTAGGAATGGATTGGCTATATGAGTATGGAGCTTGTATTGACTATAGAGAAAAACAAATAGGATTTCAATCTAAGGATGGGGAGAAATTTATATATCAAGGAGATACTTATGACTAAGGTCCACTAGCATAATCATGGAATGGATTAGTGTCTTAGGAAGCTAAAGTAGGGATGTGGCAAGAGCATCTACAGTTTTTTAAGAACATATGAGTAAGTATTTAAATTTGAGGATGAATTTCTTTTAAGGGGGAGAATGTAACAACCCATACCTACCCTAGAAATTTCCATGACAATTACTTGAATTTAGAGCTACTAAGACAAAATGTGTGCTTTTAGGAAAATTCATGTATTATGTGATTGATGAGTATGTGGCATGTTAGATGAGTTCTAATATGCATAATATGAATTATTATTGCAGAGTAAGTGATTTATATGAAGTGCATATGCATAAAATAATTTATTTCACATAAAGTGAATTTCCATGCACAAAGTGATTTTTAAGCATAAAATATTTTTTATGAGTATTTTTAAATAAATATTTTGCAGTGAATTTCAATGAAAATAATAAGAAAAATATTTTATTTTTGATTACCTATAATTAGCCCATAAATTAAATAATAGGCCAAATTTCACAAAGCCCATTACACTAAAACACTTTTAACCTAGTTCATTAAGGGTAAACTTAGAAATTGCACCCAAATCCTAATATTTAAACCTAAATTTTAGCTAGCCCTAGGGGAGCAGCCACCATTTTGTGATTCTTAATAATTTTGGTAGAAAAATTCTCTCAAAAATAATCTCTCAACCGAAATTCACAAGATACTTTTAAACCTTGCAATTTCGCGACCGTTTCATAAGTTTTTCTTTTCTTTCAATTTACTATCTGATTTTTTTTTTAAAAACTAATATGAGAAAATCATTTTAAACTGAGTATTTACTGATTTCTATTAATTAAATTTGGTTAGGTGAGTTTTTGAAAGAGAAATGAATTTTTCTATCGAAAACACAACCCTCTCTACGTGAATCCTCCAAAGGTGAACCCTAAAACTCAAAGTTTGCAATTTTCATGCATAGCAAGGGGAAGGGTTGCCATTTTGTATTCCATTATGTTATAAATTGATTTTTGTTATCAATAGAAGAAAAATATTGATTTAAATCATATTGCTAAATATTACTATAATGATCAGAAAATACGAAAAACAAGGAAATTCATGGTTTTCGTCCTGAAACTTAAAAGTTGGAGTTTTCATATTTAAAAACCCTAAGGGGCTGCAATTTGTATACATTTGAATTCTAAATTGGTTTTTGTTATGTTTGGATGAAAAATAATGATTTAAATCACATGTTTACATATTACTGTAATGACCAGAAAGTACTGGAAATAAGAAAAACTCATGATTTTGCATCCTAAAATCTAAAATTGGAATTTTCATATATATGTTGTATGAATGGGTCTTGATTCCTATGTTTTAATGTTGTAAAATGATGTTTGTTATGTTAATATGAAAAAACTTGGTTCAAATCATGTTTTGCATATTGTTGTAATAAACGGAAAATGCGAAAAGGAGGAAGATTTAGGTTTTCATGAATTAAGGGATTCAGCCTACATTAGAAATTCAATCCCAATGTCTAAAATTTTTATTTAATGTATTTTAATGATTATTGACATGTATATATGAATGATAAATGATTAAATTGCATGTTGGTTGAAGGAATGACTCTAGACAAGCCTAGAGGAGAATTGGTATACTTAGGGTATCTTAACCCTATGTTGTGATTAATATATGAATGTGGTTAAGTAATATGGAAATAGGTTTTATGATGAGTTAATAATGAATTAATGATTTTGAATTGGTGAAGAGATTGATTAAATGAATTGGTCATAAGAGATAAGCATGACACCTGAAAGGTTACTTGTTAAGTGGATATATATAGAAGTGTTAAGTATACTAAGTGGAATATTAAAGTGAATTGATATTAAGATCATGATATTATTTTTGAATTTAGAAAAGTATTGGTATAAAGTATTATGTGATTTCATGTGGGCTAATAAAGGTAAAGTATGCAAGACTTTTAAAGTCAACATGCTATGTGCAAGTGATGGGTGCGCTTCTATTTGCAACTTTAAGTATATATGAATGTTATATGTGTATGGGGTAGTTATGGCATAGGACAACATGATGATTAAGTAAATGCTAAGTATTGAATTAAATATTATGTTAGAGCTTGAGGAGTAGTAGAAGTTCAAAGTGCTACAAGTACTAGGAGCAAAGGAACCACAAGGTGAGTAAACATTATATTCAAGTTACAAGTACAACTTATCATGTTATATAAACCTTTGATATCTTGAAACCCAAGTTCTTTTCTATTTTCAAATATAATTATATGAATTCTTTGTTAAGCTTGGATAGCCAAGGGATAATTGATTCAAAACCATTGTTTATTTATCAAATGATGATAAATACCCTTTGTAATTATTTGCCCTAATATATATTCTTTTTGGAACTACACTGTTAATTATCTATTGTTTGATAAGCTAAACACCTATTATCATTATGCTACATATGATTGCATTTCTTCAACGCTATTGTTATAAGTAATTATCATTAGCTCTAGCTATGGTACCCATGAACCTTTTATGTAGAAATCCTCATTCCGATGCGAGTAATCATCAGAACTTGTGCATATAGTCTTAACTCAACAGATAGAGGTAATGTACCCACCTTAGCTAGAAGAGGCAATTCCAATCATGGGGCTTGATCAGCTTCACACTTCTTTATGTGATAGGAGTAAGAATTTGGTTTGATGCCACCTCTCCTCTATGTGTTCAAGTGATTATGGCAACAACCTTCACTCTATGTGTTATGTGTTATAAATTTGATTTATGTGAACCTTATTAAAATGAAAACTATAAACCATGAGCCATGAGTCATGAATTACAAATCATGATCTATGAGTTATAAGCTATGAGCCCTTTTTAAGAGATATGTGTTATTGTGTAAGCTCTTTGGTTTACTCATTGAAATCATCTATCTCACCCCTATTCTTTATGTGGTTCTAGGTGAGCATTATGAGGAGGCAAGGTGATCGCTCAAGTAACCTACTCCGCTTGGGAAATTTCCTTATCATAGTTTATTACTATGCTATAAGATGATGAGTCTCTAGATGCTCCAGGAGTCCTTAATTTGGGAGGTTATATTTGGAATATATTATTTATTTAATTTATTTAAAGTCTTAAATGTTCTTTTCACATGGATTATATGTAAAGTATTTTAATACTATGCTTCTACTAGTCAAAGTTTTCCTTATTATTGGATAACCAAGTTCATGCATGAGATTTTAGTAAGATCTTAGGCAATGTTTATATGTTCATGAGTGAGTTCTACAGGTGTGGGTGACCATATGTCTCCCTATGTTCTAGGACCATTATCTCTGAAGTTGGGATGTGACATTATACCAAATGCACAAGGTCTGATGTCTTTCCTCACATTAGAGAGTATTTTTGCTTAGTCATAGGTATTCATGAAAGGCACATTTTAAATCTATGATAGGAATTCAATGGGAAGCAATTGGCATATAAATCATTGGGTGCAAATAGAATCAAAGTAAAAGGTTTATTATGCTTGAATTAATATATAAGAAGGTCATTGAATTCAAAGGTTCACAAATTATTGGTTACACATATACAATGCTCCTTTTAAATATGCATCAAGGAATAGTATTTCAAAGAATAGTTGCAAGGCAACATAACATAGTTATATCATATTATTAAGTGCTCACCTTAACTCCTTTGCTCCTATCGATTGATTGTTTTTCATTAGTTCAAGGTCCTTCTCGGTCCTGAGCAATTTCCATGCCCTTCCTTTGAAGTTCTACACCCATAACATTTTAATTACACATTAATTAGTGACAAGAAGTGTTACTAATTCTATCTATTACTTCCACTTTTAGTAGGAATGCATAAATTATGTCTTATGTATACTTATACTTTATCATTATTTCTTAGTATCTCTAACTAAATTCCTCATTCAATTTCATGATTCCAAGTCTATACTTCCAAATTTTCCCAAATTGTTCCATAAACCCTAGAATTTCGATAAAGCTATCAATTTCATTTCCAAAACTCAATTTGACTAGAATTCATCAAATTAACATCTAAGAAATCAATTCCCATTAATTAGTTTGAGTTAATTTACTTTTATTCATGTGAACCCTAACTTTTCTCATCTATATCAAATTTGGGGATAATTCCTAATTCCTCATCAAATCTTCAAATTAGTTGAAGAAATATGAATTTAACATATCATATAACACATATGATTACTTAATTATTATCATCAAATGTTAGAACACCAAGTTTCTCTTTTGAATATGATCATACTCCTACGACTTCTAAGTTTTGAATCATGTTCTTAAAAGTTATTCTAATACTTCTAATTTATTCTTCTTCATCTAATATAACCATAGGTCTATTTAATTAGACTATAGAACTCTTCCTTAGACACTACTATGGCTGAATTCTTCTTATAGGGCAAAAGAAATATCTAAACAACCAAAACACTAAAATCAACTTTAAAGTGTAGAAAAGAGTAGGTGAATGTAATTTCTCACCTTGGTTAACTCTAATTTGCCAAGGTTCTTAAAGCAAATGGGGTAGAGAGAACTTCATTCTTTTGTATAAAGTTTTAATGTAAGGATGAATAAAATATTGTTACCTAACATGAATCCACTTATATATATAATGTGTTGAATGGTAAGGATTTGATTAAGCTAGATCTAATGGTTAGGGTTTAATCTTAATGTATGGCTAAGACTGGAGCTAGTTGGATGATTAGGATTTTCTCTACAATGGTGATGATCATCATGAGGTATTGGAGTGCTCAAAGTGAACTTAGACCTATATGTAGGAAAAGTGAGAGTTTAACTTGATTTAGGATGTTGACTTAGTCAAATTTTTGTTTGGCTAATTAGTCAAAATCCTATGACTCACCATTTTAAACCATATGTTTCATTATCTTAGGCCAAACATTTTAGCTCACAACTTTTGATGTCCTATAACATCTTGGGCCTAAGGGGCCAACCCCCCTTATGTTAGTTTTGGGCCTTTATTACATCAAGGCCCACTAACAAGCCCTTAAGCCCATTAACAATCTTAGATATTTCCCTTTAAAATTTCTTTCTTTTCTTTCACTATAACCTTTAACTTTGTTTACTTCAACTTCTTTATACATATCATTAGTTATCATAGAATTCTATTCAATTTGTCAAAGCTTCATTAGTCATGATAAGATCATGAATTATACAAACATTTCAAATAGCATCACAATGCTCCTAACTGATTCCCTTTTTCATTTCTCATACTAAGCTACTTAGATGAAATAAAAGGGAAAGTGTTTTAAATTTTATTTAAGGGTGTCTAAGGTTATTTTGGATGGAGAAAAATGGTTAGGAAGTCTTAAAATGAATTACTAAATCTTAGTTCAAGGCTTGAAAATTTTGAAGGTATAAATTTAGCTAAAAGAGTGACTTTGTATTCTAATGCCTACTTTTGATGGTTGATTGATCTCTTAGGCTTTCTACCATGCCAATTTCATAATTCAATGATTAATTTGAGAATTGATTAAGAAATTATAGGTTTCCCCCATAAATTACCCAAAATTGGAAACGAATTGGGGTTTTATGAATTAAAGTGATTTGATCTCAATTAATTGTTGGGAATTGATCGTTTATATATTAATTTGATGAATCTATGACCAATTTGAGGTTTGATGGGAAGTTGATGGTTTTCCCAAAATTCTAGGGTTTATGTGATAACAATATGTACCTGATGAGCCATATTATAGTTATGTTAAAGTGGATATTAATTCCCATTGGCATAATAAATATATTCATAATGTAAAAAGGGTTTCATATTATTGAATATAGTCCTTAAGTATTTGTAAGAGGATCTATTCTCAAGTGTTGAGAATATGCAAGATAGATTGCTCTTGTACAAATATTTTAAATATGTTCATTGTCATAGGATTAATGATTGGGCATTATTAATTCCGAAAGACCATCACCGCTGTTTGTTTTCTATAATTAGTATGTGATACATATGATTATAGAGGTAATGACTCTCATGCTGCTTGACATGTGATGTCTATACTAACATATGGATATTCATAGGATGAATAGTCAAACTATGACATTAGATAATAATAATATAGGGTTTTACTACTTGTCAATTATTTATCATCTAAGTGATAATAGTGTATATAATCCTTTGACTTGAGGGATATTATATCTCATACATAGGTAGTCTAGATTTATTACTACTTACATAGACATACTATTCATGTATGGATATATGGCATGTGATAGTTCTAATTTGTTATCTATGGAGGTAAGTGATCGCTAAGATAGAATTCATTATTTTGAGTAAACAAGGTTAAGATCCTATGCTATCTAGTTATTCTTGATACTTAAGTTCTTGGCCAAGAGAGTAAGATTCACCAGAAAGAGTTTCTAGTACAAATCTAATTTCATCAAGAATTAGAACCAAGATAAGGACATAGAATCAAGGAACATTATGGTTGGACATAAACTATTACCTTAGCCATGATTGAGATCTTTAATGAAGGGATTTTAGTGCATGATAATTTATGATCAATGGTCCACGTGATATTTAAAATTATCAACTATAAACATTCATTTTTAGTTAGATAGTTGTGATATGGAATGCTAACTGTCACTCATAACTTATGGGACTAAGTGTGAAGTGAGGATTTCACATTAGTAGAGAAAAATGTTTTCTCATTCCCATTGCTAATTAGACATGAAACTAGAAAGTTACATACCTAATAGTGATCACCTTCCAAGTATAAAGGGTTTACTATAATAATTAATGAAAGTGTTTAATTAATTTATTAGTGGTAAAATGATTAAAAATGTAATTAAATTTACAAGGACCCTAGTATGTCCTAATGTTTAATTTATGAAGGTTTCTCTTCAATTAGATATTAATTTGTATATGATGCAAATAAGAAAGATTAAATTGAAAATTGATTTAGACTAAATCAAAGACTTAACTTTAAACTTAGTGAAAACCCTAAACACATGAGATGTGGCCTAAACCCATATGTGATATGGAAAAGAGGTAATTTAGAGGTTAGAGAAAATTCATTATTCATAAGCCCATGTGATGGGTTTAGGAGTTAGAGAATTTTCAACTAAGGTTAAAATTAAAATTTTTTCTTTTTAGCAAATGGAAATGTCCATTTTACCCCTAAAGGATAAAATGGTCATTTCACCATTTGAAGAATCAAAGTCCAACTTTGCCCCTTTTACCAAATGATAAGCTAAAAGAATATAAAAGGATATTTAAGTATTTGTGAAGACTTAAGGGTTAAGTCTTGGGAAAGATATAAAAGTTATGAGTTTTTATGTTGAAAAATAAGAGGTGTACATCATTTTCATTTTGAAGCATTTTAGAGAGAGAAGTTGAGAGGGAGAAAGAAAAATGAAGAAATATTTGTTCAAATTTTCTTTTGATCTTCAATCCTCTTCTTTGTTCTTTATGAAAGAACAAATGCTTGCAAATTGAAAATATGTTAGTCCAAAACAAATCAAAGAGAAACCTTAACTTCCTAAAAGTTTTTGAGGGAAAATCTTAAATCAAATTTGGGCAACCAAAAAAGGGATTCAAGAACACCAAGGAAACCAAAAGGAAACTTGGAGGTGAGCTAAGTGTGGATAATCTAGAGGCTTCACACTTGGGAAGCTCTTTGATAAAGAAAGAAGGAACTTACAAGAGGTAATATGATTACTCTTCCTTCTTCTTTTTATGCATATATGTTTTACACACAAATTAATTGGTTGCTTGGATGGATGTTTGGACTAGAATGGGTGAAGTAAAATTTTATAATATTTGAAATTTCACCCCACCACCTTGCTTCCACTGCTTTTGGCTCTACCATTCCTTCATTAAAGACCAATTTAGGAATTTTCAGAATTGAACTTGAATTAATGAAATTGAAGGGGCAATTAGGCTTAAAAATGGTGTAACATTATTTATATGATGTTAATTTCCAAATTTAATATATAAAAATAATTTTCCACAAATATAATGAATTAGGTTCATCTATGGAATTGGAAAGTGAAAGTACAATTAATCCTGTTGAATATTGGCAATTGTTTAAATTGATTATAATTGAGTAATATGAAGTTAAAATGGGAAATTGGGAGGAAAGAAATTATCTTTCCTTAAGTGAATATATTTGGCCTTTTGGAAAGCAACTAAGGCAAAATGTTAAAATTAGTAACAAGTATATGTATAGTGTGTCTTGACCGTAAAAGTAATAAGTTAGTACTATAATGAATAAGAAAAATGTGTAAATTTGAACTAATGTCATAACAAGGAAGTGATTAATGTGTAACTGAAATGCAAATGTGTAGAATCTAAAGACAAGGACAAAGACATTGTCCAAGAGTGTAGGGAGCACTACTAGCATCAAAGTTAAATGCAAATAGGAGTAAAGGAGCCTAAGGTGAGTACTTAATAATATAATATGATATGTGCCGTATTCTATGAACCATTATTGATCAAACCATCCTCATTGGAATATCTCAATTTCTTATTGAACATGAATTTCCTATTGAATGTTGTGTTTGGATATGATATTTCTTCATGCCATTTGGCCATTATGAGCCCTTCCACATTGATTTCATAATGCGACATTTGAAGAGAATTATTCTTGTATTGACATATCTTCCATTGAATTTCCTATTGTGAAATTTATATGAACCTTTCTATTGATGCCTATCAATAAGCAGAAACACCCTTTTAATGTAGGGTAAAATATCAGAACTATACATTTGGTGTAACCCTGCAGGTAGGGCGAGAGTATCCAACCTCTGTTAGCAAGAATGCCTAATTGTAAGACCTTATCAATCTTGCATAATGTGATGCAATTGAGTGAGCAATGCTTAGGCCACCACTTTTTAATTTATATGTGTAGGAAGTATTTTGCTTCCAAGAAATTACTACTTTTGCTAAGATATTATTTCTATCTTAAATGAAAAATTGATTCATAATGATAATTTTGACTAATATCACTCTATTGTCACAATGAGCACATCCTAATAATGATCCAAATACTCACCATATATTATATTATTATATACTCATTAAGTTTTGTCTCATTCCTTAGTTGTTTAAATTTTTTAGGTTAGATTAACCAGTCAGCAAGGTAAATTCCAAGCCCTATCCTTCCACTTAAAAGTTGCTCTACTAATTTTGAGTGTTATGGATTTTGGTTATGTGACTTTGAAAACTCTTATTCTAGAGCTCTATGGTCACTAAAGGTTTAGCATTAATGTGTTATTGGAATTATGTGTATTTTAAATTGGAATGTAATTATCATTATGTTAGTGTATTAAGTAATGAACACCTGGATGGTGACATGAAATGTAAAATGGGAAATTATATGAGATGAATATGCAAATGGTATTAATAAGCATTTAATAATATGTAAAATGGAAAAATAGTAACAGGCAATAAGGGAAGAAAATTAATTTATGATCTTGGGATAAAGTTCAACACTGTAAATGGTAAAGAATAATAAGTGAGACGGGGTTCTATGGGCTTAGGTGACTTTATGTCTCAATATGCCCTAGGACCATCGCAGCTTAACAAATGGGTCATGGCAGGTTTGAGGAGTTGTGTCCTTTATGAACAAAGTAGAAGAGGATTAAGATGAAATTGCACTATCAAAGCAAAGACCATGTTTTACAAAAGGTGGCCTTTGTGACACAATACGAGTGTCCAAAGCTTCTATCCCTTTGTGGAGTTCTGAAATAGAAGACCTTAATTCCTCAACTTTTAATTTTAAAGTATTATTTTCTCTGTAAAAGTAATTAAAAGAATAGGCTTCAGTAGAAATTTCTTCCAATGAGTCTTTGAAATTTACATTGGAAGTTTTCAAACTTAAAATGAGTTTTTCTAACTCTTTAAAATTTTCTTTTAATTTTAAATGCTTTTCTTTATAAAATTTCATTTTAGACTTAGTTTTTTGCATTTAAGATTCATGGCTTTTGTTAGCTTAACCTCATGCTCACCATGCAATTCATTATCATTATCATCATAAGATTGAGAAGTAGAGCTTATCTCATTTGAAGAGTCCTCCAAAGCTATGAAGCATAGATATGCAACCTCCTCTTCCTCTTTATCACTTAAGAAGTCGTCATCCTATATAGCCTTGAAACCTTTCTTATTCTCCATACCCCATTTCTTTTTCTTTTTATTATTGGGACATTCCAATTTTATGTGACCTTGCTTCCCACATTCATAGAAGTTATGTCATTCTTCTTCTCTTTATTTGATTTGGAGTTGGAGTTGGAAGATGATCTCCTAAAGGGCTTATTGTCTTTCTTTCTTCTTTTGATGATATCCTTGACCCTTTTTGAAAGCATTGCTAGTTCTTCATCATCATCTTCACTTTCCTTTGATTCACTTGAACTCTCACTTTCATATTTGCTTTTAAGGGAGGATTTAAGAGTTAGTGACTTCTTTTTTTCCTTTTTCTTGTTATTCTTCTTTCTTTGTCACTAGAGAAATCTCTTCAATAAGAAGTTTACTAATGAGAACATCAGTAGCAACCTTCCTAAGATCCTCATTGGCTTTCTCAATATTGGCCACTCTAGCTTTATAATCTTTCTTTGGAAGCATTTTTAGAATTTTGTGATTGACATCAACCAAGTTGTATACTTTCTCAAATTTCTTCATGTTTGTGACAATGGCTAGAGCCTATTTGTCATATCGATGATGCTTTCATTAGGCTTTATATTGAAATGCATATACTTAGTTATGAGCAATTGAATCTTCTTGGCTTTAACTTGCTTAATTCTTTCATGGTAGTTCTTTAGAGCTTTCCAAATGTTAAAAGCCCTTGAATAATGTTGAACTCTACCATATTCTTCTATTGAAAGAGAACTAAGGATAATTGCCCTGGCTTTTTTGTTTTTGTCATTAGCTTTTCTTTGAACATTAACCCATTCTTCTATAGGAATTAGTTATTCAATATCATCAACTATTATTGATGGAGGCTTTCGTTCATTAATTATGTAATCCCATACACCTATGAGGTCACTATCAAGATACACCTCTATTCCATACTTCTAATGCATCCCTTTATTTGCCTTTTTTATCTTTTCTCATGCAATTAAGATTATAGAATGAGACCAAAACTCTGATACCACTTATTTACCCTTGTGCACTAAGAAGGAGGTTAAATTAGGGGGAAATTAAAATTTAGATGAAAAAGATAGGAAAGGAAAATAGACACAAGCAATTTTGCTATTGTTGGAGCATTAATAAATGCTATGTCCACTCCCCAATCTCAATTGGGTGTTCTACTATCAACAGATAATTACAATGGAGTTTAAGCTCACTCCTAACTCTCAATGTGTTTTAATGGCCAACAAATAACCCTTACAAGTGTTTCCCTTTAGACTCACAGTCAAACCTGTATAAGAGTTTTCTATTAGCACACTTTTTAACCCATTAATGTGTTTTTTAAGGCTATCACATAACCCTTTTAAATAATGAATGCTCTTACAATAACTAAATGAATAAAAGAAATACAATAACCAAATGAATAAAAGAAAGAGTTAAGGCTTTGAGAAATAAATTTGCAAGAGTTTGGCTCAAATAAAGGTTGTTGAATGGTTATGAGGGCATCATGACCCACTTATTAAGCCAAATGGTCCTAGGATATAGGGAGACATAACATCACCTAAACCCATAGAACTCCATTTAACTTATAATCCTTTACTATCTATCTTGTAGGACCTTATCCCAAGATCACAACTCAAATACCTTTTCCTTGTTACCCATTACTTACTTATCATTTCCTTGTTAACTTACCATACCATTTACAAACACAACTTGTAAAATTTCTAAAGTTGTATTCCATTTCATTAACCAAATGTTTATTACTTCATACATTATTATAATAGCAATTATAATACAATTTACAACACATATATCCTCAATAACATTTTTGTGCTAAACCTTTGACAACCATGGTGCTCTAAAATAATGGTCTTCATAGTCAAGAATTACAACTCTTGAAATTAGCAAAACAACTTCCAAGTGGATGAGTAGGGCTTGGAAATTTACCTTGATGACTTATTAATGTTCTGAAAAATTTAAACAACTAGGGAATGAGACAAAGCTCTATGAGTATATAATAATATAATATATATATGCTACATACAAGGACCATTATTAAGAAGGGATCTTTATGGCAATGGAGAAGATTCAATCAATATGGACATTATGATTCAATTTCTCGTTGAGATGGAAATAACATCTTTAGTAGAAATGATATTTTCTTGGAATTGGAATGCTTCCCACACTTATAAATAGAAGAGTGGCAACCTAAGCCTTGCTCACTCACATACATCACATTATGCAAGATTGATAAGGTCTTACAGTTAGGCATTCCCCCCTAACAGAGGTTAGGTACTCTCGCCCTACCCACAGGCTTATAACAAGTGCATATGGTCTGGTGTATTTCTTCACACCAAAGAGGATTTCCACTTATCTTTTGACATCAATAGAAAGTTCATATAAGGTTTACAATAGAGGATTCAATGATTCATATTATGAGTTCAACATGAAGGTTTCACAATAGTCAAATGTCATTAAGGAATATTATATCAATGGCTCATTGTTCAATAAACAATTCATGCTCATCAAGGAATTGGAATATTTCAATGATTATTTTTTAAACAACAAAGGTTCAAAGCAAATGGTGCAAGTTATATTATATTATTAAGTACTCACCTTGGACTCTTTTGCTCCTATTTACGTTTAACTTTGATGCTAGTAGTGCTCTTTGCACTGTTAGACAATATTCTTGTCCTTGTCTTTAGATTCTACACATTGTATTTCAATTAAACATTAATCACTTCTTTGTTATGTCATTAGTTTAAATTTAGCTTAACTTGTTAACACTTTCATTTTGTTCATTGTAGTGCTGCTTTAGTACTTTTAAGGTCAAAACATACTATACATATACTTATTACTAATTCCATTACTTTTCCTTAGTTATTTTCTGATGGCTCACTTAAAGAAAGATAATTCCTTTCCTTCCAATTTCCCATTTCAACTTTCATAATATTGAATTATAATTAATTTAAGCAATTCCCAACATTCAACAGAACTAATTCTACTTCCACCATCAAATTCCATAAATGAACCTAGTTCATTAAATTTGGAAAGAATCATTCCCATCCATTGGATTTCAAAATTAACATTACACAAATTATGTTAGACCATTCTTAAACTTAATTTCCCTTTAATCTTATGAATTCAAATTCAAATCTCTAAATCCCTAATTTTTCCATAAACCCTAGAATTTGGGGAAAACCACCAATTCCTCATACAATCTTCAAATTGATTATAGATTCATCAAATTAACACAATATAAAACCTATATGATCCTTCAATTATCAATATCTAGCATTAGAACATCAAGTTTCCTTTTAGACCAAGTTCATGCTATTAAGACTTTCAAGTCTTGAATCAAGTTTCTAAATTCATTTTAACACCTTTATATCATTTTTTCTTTATCTAAAATAACCATAGATGTATCCAAATAGAATTTAGAACACTCTTTTATTCATTCACTATTATGGCTGAATTTTTCCTTATGGTGTAGGATGGATTTCATGTAACTAAAATACTAAAATCAATCTTAGAACATAGAAAAAAGAAGATGAATAAGACTTCTCACCTGAATTAACTTTGATTTGTTAAGGTTCTTATTATAAGTGGTGTAGAGAGAATTTCCTTTCTTAGGGTGAAAATTTGGTTTAGAGATAGGCTAAATGTTATTTCATAACATAAAATTTACATATATATATGATGGGTTAAATGGTGAAGATTTGATCAGGTTTAATCCAATGGAAAATATTTAATCTTGATGGATGGCTATGATTTGATCAAGTTGGATGGCTAGGATTTTCTCTACAATGGATGATCATCATTTGGTTTTGGAAATAGCAAAATAAATGTAGACTTGGGTGTGCATGAAGTGAGAATTCAAGTTGTAAAAGGAAATGGACTTGGTAAAAAATGGTGGCTTCTTAGTCATATTTTGTGGCTAGCTTTTCCAACATCAACTTAACCTTGATTAACCATTTCTAACTATTGTTAAGGCTTATGTTCATCCATTTATAGGCCCAATGGGCTAGCCATCCAATGGGCTTAGGCCTTAGAGTCCAAGATCCCATTAACAAATCCATATATGCACGTTCCAAACTTGGTAACTTAATAAATTTTCCATTTTGTTTCTTTTGCTTTAGTATACATATTTCTACATTTTAATGTCACTACACACTCTAGACATTACTAGATAAGTTTTATGCACATTATAATGTACATTTATTAGCTCTTCGATTACATTGTTCAAGTGTGTACATCATGTAGACTCATTGGGTCATACTAAGTTTGACTTCTATTGTACCATTGTAACTTTGATTGAAATTAACTTTTCAGGTCACTATTATCATCTCATCATCTCCCCATGACTAGGAGATGCTAGTACCCATTTACTAGCACTTTAGATTCATATTTCAAATAAACAATTAATGTAGTCACATTAACTCAAACTTGGTTTAACTTTCATTTTATCATAAAAGTGCTTATCAAAATTGATTATATTTTTCACTCACTGTCACATTATTCATTTAGAATTTACTTCTTATGAAGTTCTTATGGCTCTTGATGTGCTATGAAGGCTTTGAATGGCACATTATATGAACACTATGGTGTCTTTATTGCTAACTCTAATAGGGTAGGGAAATCTTGGGCATTACATTCTACCCCCCTTTAGAAAATTAGTCCTTGAATTTTCAAAATAGGTGCTCTTGGTTCATAAGGCAATTGACAATACTTAGGTTATATGTCTCAGTTGTTTTCTCATATACATTTATTATCTTCATAGATTTTTGCTCATTTCCTCGCTATCTTTCTTATTCCAATTTCTCTTACGAGTCCTCTTTAATAACAATTCTTATATCGTAAGATCTACTATGAAATCGATGTCATCTTAATTTTCTAATTCATCAAATATGTAATATCTCTTTCCTCACTTTGCATCTTATAAGTCTATTTTCGCATTTTAAGTCATCATAACTTAAGTATTCTTAGAGTACTATACATATATTTTATTATTTCATTCTAAACCTCCATAAGATTATCTTAAAATGCTATAATCTCATGTTTGGTGGTCATCATTACTCTTAATACTTGTTACAAATTACAAGTACCAATTCTTTACTTAGATTATTTCCATTTATACTCTTCATTTACTATTGAAGAAGTCGTTCCACATTCCATCAATCCTTATCCATAAATGTCTACCAAGGATTGAGTATTTATTTATCAAACTAAATTTTCAATCAATTCATCTTTTATTGTAGATATGTTAGGATCATTACTTTATTATCTTTTTGAACACATTACAACACATAGTATGCACCTAATTATGTATAAATGAGTAGCATAATAAATCTCACCTTAAATCGTTTATCAATTTATATATCCTATCACCATATACCAATTTAATAATTTTGCATTAAAGCTTTATAATTATATAGAATCTCAATTGAACATATAGAAATTGTTAGATTCTTTATCATTACAAATTGTCTTAATTACTCCAAAATTTTAATATTCTCATCATTTTCGTACTTGCTCTTATATACATACCAATATGCACACTTATGAACTTATATACTTGTCCTTATCCTCTTATATAGCCTAATATATAGTCATTTTCTTATATGCACAACTTATCTTTGTTATTCCTACACTTACAGGCATTCTCCTCTGCTTTAAAATTAGAATTTGATTGCTTTTCACTTATTCCTTAATTTCATCAATTGCAGTTCCTTGTTCCTTGAGTCTTGTATATTACTTGCAACTTTCAACTTTTCATAAAATGATTCACTTGTATTTCATCTTTCTTTAATCATAATCCTATGTTAGGTAGTTGTTTCTAATTCCTTGATGATAGATCTTATTGCACATTATCATATGGAAGGGTCTATACAAACCCACAACAAGGTAGGATAAATTCTTACTAACCATTTTCACAAATAGTATTGATGCATCTATATGCAAAAATTCTAATGCATCTTTAACTTCAAAGATTACATTATCACTAAGGCACTTCAGTGATAAGATGTCTACTATCTAGTAACCATCTCACACTATACTCTTTATCATTTTTACTTTACTTAGTAAATTTATCACAATAAATCTCATGTAATTACATTAGTATTATAATCTAACTCCTTTTAGTTCTTTATATCCTATAGTTTGATTTTCCCTTTCCTCTTCCTAAGAAGAGTTATTTACCGATCCATAAGGTTTTCCTATCGAGTTTAAATTCTCAAGTTCTTCATATTGTATATCCAATCAAACTTAATCATTGTACATGTCATACACTTCAATGTTGATTCTTATTGACATTCATACTTATGCATTTCTTTCTTCCTTACTTGTTTCCTCTATCAAGTTATTACTCACTTTTCTTTCTAGTTCCTGACTTATGTTTTGATAAGTACAATGGGGAAATACAATTTCACTCTATAAATGTGATCCCTTGGTATATCCTAACATGGTTATCTAAATCTTCATTCTTATTGTTCAAATATAGGACCTCTTTATGATCTATGAAAATTCTTAATACTTAGATGATATTCCTTATCCTTCTTTCATACTTCATTTTTCAATAAATTTGAGCATCTATGTTATTAAACTTGTGTCAACTTTCCTTTTTTCATATCCACATTCTTATCTTAATGAATTCTTTTCCTTTTTACTATATAACTTCAGTCTTTTATTTGAACAATGGTTACCTTGAAATACCCTTCATCTTTTGCATTTAAGTATATCATTCTCTGCACAAAACTATTTTCTTTATTTCTGAGAATGATCTTTAGGAAACTAGTACCATCAATCTGTCTTGTTAGTGGTCAAATGGCATTAAAAGGCATCCATGACATAACTATATGATTTCCTTTATAGACCTTTAAACAAAAAGCTATATTCGATCAGTAATTCCCTTGGATATTGAGTTCCTTATAAAATACTTCATGAAATGCTTCAATATATCATAGAGTGTAAGAATTTGAGCGAGCTCCTTCACCTTTGGACATTTAGATTGCTACTATAGTATTATAAGAGGGGCGTCCATTTCCTTGACCATCTTGTTTCATCATATTATCTCTTATCTAGTAGATTTTTCTCATCTCTAGACTTCCATACTTAATGGCATATCTCATTTACCTTCCTATTAAGAGGCCTTATCCTTATTAAGTAGATACATTTCAAGTCATCCGCTCACTATAGGGAAATCTTTCCACTTCCTAGTGTTCCTCACTGAGGTCATAATTATAGCTTTAAATATAACATTCATATTCTGAAAAGTCATATTCTTCTTAAGGATTTCACATGGCATATTACATATCTCTTTATACACTTAGCATCAAATCACTCATTTCATAACAATTCCATATTCTCTTCATTTCTAGGTCTAATTCATTCGGTACATACACCATTCTCGATATAATTCCATCAATACTATTCTCTCATACTCATATATCTCTCATACTATTTAAATTTAGTATCACTCGTAAACATTTACACTTCTTATTTTTATTAAACATTAATAACATCATTGTATCCAATTGACTATGTTGCATCAAATGAATAATTCACTAGGACTATTCCTAATTACAACACCTTGTTGGCTAATTTTTCTTTCCATATTCAAGTATTCATCCTATTTGAGATAACTCTTTATATCATTTCCCTATCTCTATAACTTTTCTCTACTTACCTTTCTATAATCTTATCCTTCTTAATAAAGTCCTTTATCCATCTTATCTTATTCTTAATATTACATTATCTTTAGCACTTATAATTTCCTTTGCCTTAAAATTTTCTATATTTTCTATCTTAAAACTTAATCCATCTCACCCTTTCTTCATTGAGTTACTTTCAAAGCTTAAAATTTCTTATGGTATTTATCTTAACTTATTCAATTCTCTCTTATTATTAATTCAATTTCATCATGGCATACTTTATCTCGGATGAGATTTGTCTAATATGTTAACTTCATAAGCTCCTTTTATGTTACAACTTTTGTTTCCTTTAGGTTGTTTTCAATTTTATACTTCATATATTCTGGTATTCCTCATATACTCATACTTCATATATTATAGTATTCCTTATATACTCATTCTCTTATCATTTACTATTTTCTTTTACCTCTCCATAACTTAATTACTTTACTTGTCCCTATTCAAATTGTTTTTCTATTTAACATATAATCCTCCAATTTCATATCTTTCTTATTTTACAGGTATTTCTCCCATTGTGAACTCATTCTCAACATAAGGTATTTTACCCAAAATCAATCCATGTCTTTACACCCATTTACTTTTAGCATAGACTTATCCTTTTCAAGTAAACCCATCCTTAGTTACTTACTTTCTTTATAGAGACTATTCGTTAATCATGTACACCTTCTTATAATTGTCATTTCATACCTTTCTTGTAGAATGATCCAACATCAATCATATTCTACTTTGGTCCTTTACTATGCTCTTAACTTTATTCCCTTAGTGATTTTAAGGACTTTTCTATTACACATAGCTAATTGCCCTTCTTACAAGTCACCTTAGCACATACACAATTGATCGCTTCCTTCTTTGAATGTGAAGTGATCTTCCTTTAAATGACACTAGATTAATTCCTTTGACTATACTTGATATTTTTATAAGTGACATGGAAATTCTATAAGGTGGCATCCAGACCACAAATTCGATAACACCTCCTTTAGCCTATCTCATATATATCTCAATATGTAATATCTATATAAACAATTTGTAGTCCCACTTGGCCACTGTTAAATATTATATTTTTTTTTATAACCTTAATGGTTCATAACCTCTAACAATTTCTTATAGGCATATCCTTTAACTATTTCATACATCATTTAACAATTTGTTTACACATATTATAAACCAATTCATTATTTGTTAGATACCTTTCATAACAAAGTCAAGGTTACATATAAGACTGGGATCCAATTTACCTTCTCCATGGTCTCATTACAAGAAAACGAATGAGGAATTTCATGAAGGCACTAGATGGAATAATCTAATAATGATTTCAATAGCACAAGAATGAGTTATTTCTTAGATTAGAGATTGCACATCAATGTTTGATAATAATAATCCAAATAAAAGGAGATCAATACATGAAGAGTCAAACATGGCCATAAAAAGAAATTTCAAAAATCTTTGAAAGTTGAGTGCAGGCTCCAACATGGCTAGGAACACCACCTTGTCCCTACTCGGGTTTGGCTACTAGTAATTCCCACTAATTACATGGCCAAGAACATGCCTGTGTCTCTGGGCATGTCTGGCTACTGCCAATTTCCAATAATTACATGGTCAGGAACACACCCGTATCTTTGGGCATGTTTGCTTCCATAAAATTTATTTTTGATTTCATTACTTTTAATATTTTCTTGAGCCTTAGACTTATCATATTTGGTATCCCAACTCAGTTATGACTTATTAAGATTCGTATCACTATATTTGAACCTCGAGATATAGTACATTTCGCGACCTTATTTGCAACTGCGACAGTCTAACTAATGGAAGAATAAGTCTTCCACACAATCCAACTTTAGGAAGCCATAACTCTCAGCTATGGATGAGTTACGGGGCCTATAATATATCAAATCAAAGCTTATTTAGAGATCTATAATCATGTTAGGGTTTACCTAGACACTGCCTACTTTTGGGCCTAAATTCAATCCTTTAAAGCTGTTTCGGAGCCTCTAAAGTTTTTCATTCAACTTTTTTTATACTTTCATGAGCTATTCTTTTTGGTTCTTTTATGGGACTTTTAATCATCCCAACTTTCATATAATAGTCACATATTGTATAGGTATAAAAGAACTATAATATTGTATCACTTGTTTTCCAATTTAAATTCTTTACTATGTGTACATACATAACATTTTCTATATTGAAAATCTATCCCTTCATATTGCAATCATATAGATTCTCAGAATCTCTCACTATCATTGTACAACTTGCCTTAGGATGTATCATATCCTAAACATCACACATACTATATTATATTAAGGATAAACATATTCACATCATCATTCATGTTTGCCCTTATGCACCAAGAAGGGGGGTTGAATTGTTGGGAAATTAAAAAATGGATAGAAAGAGATAGGGAAGGAGAATGAACACAATCAATTTTATAGTGGTTCAGGTATTAACGAACTTTACATCCACTCCCCAATCTCAATTGGGTATTCTACTATTAGATGATACTTACAAAGAGTTTCAAGCTCACTCTAAACTTATAATGTGATTTCCATGGCTCACACACAACCGTTACAAGTGTTTCCCTTAGGCTTACACTTAAACCTATACAAGAGTTTTCTAATGACTCACACTCAACCTAACAATATGTGTTTTCAAGGCTAACACTCAAACCTTTGAGCTATTAATGCTCTTACAACAACTAAATGCTAACAATTAAGAGGTAAGGCTTTAAGAATTAAAATTGCAAGAGTTTGGCTTAAATGAAAGTTGTTGGATGCATAATGAGGGTCTTTGGAGGGGGTATTTATAGCTTCTTCCCTCCAAATTCCTATTACAAAGAGATACCAAGAAAGATTCTCACAACAGCCATAATATCTTGCATTAAATGCACTGTCAGAGCTGGGTCACGGTCGCTAAGCCATTTTCGCAGTCGCGACTCCATTTTCGCTATTGCGACTACTATTTCATGGTCGTGATCTTCATAATCAACAAATGGCATCTTCTCATTAGTTCTTCAACTATCCGTTGGAAGCTCTAAATGTTGTATGAATTTTGCAGTTGCGACTTGTAATTCGCGATCGCGAATTAGGTATCACAGCCTTGGTCAGAGTTGCAACTAAGTTCGCAATTCTCTCTGAGTCTCGAAGCTGAAGAATGAATAATTTGCCTTCTAATTGTCCTGGTCGCAGTCGTGAATTTTCTGTCTTAGGCGCGATTTAGAAATCCACTTATATACTTTAGGAGATTTTGATTTCCTTTCAATTTCAATTAATGATATATTCTGCAAAACAACTCTTCAACAAACATTAGATAACCTTTAATTTGATTAACAAGATCAAAATAGAGATTGACTAAGTTTTGAAATAACTTAGGTCAACAATCTCCCCCTTTTTGATTTTGACAATCAAATTAAACTTAAATATAAAATAGAAGTTAAATATAAAATAACATTCAATTCAACAAGACTTCTCCCCCTCAATTTATGCAACAAATGACAAAAAAAAAAAAAAACATAAAATGGAGAACCAAAAATTATAAGATGGAGAACACATTCTCAAAGATATCTCAAGGTTGTAATCAAGTGATGTTTATTTGAGTTTATTTAAGTTCTATGTTTCTCTCCCATTGGCAATATCAAAAAGAAATATAGAAAATATATTGCAAAGGGGACAAAACAAATGATAAACAAGATCAAAATAGAGAAAATAGATAATTGTATTAATTTGAAATTGATTGATGCCATATTACAATACATGGAAAACATGAGGAAGAAAAATTAAAACAGAGCAAAAAAGACAAAAGAAATGAGAAATTTTGAAGAGAAAAACATCTCCTCCATCTCCTCCATCTTTGGGTTCCTCTTCTTCTTGATGAAGAGCCTCTTCTTGTTGCTCCTCCTCTTCTTCTTCACTAAATTGCCAATCTTAGAGGTTGCATTGAGGAAGACCCATGTGACCTTGCATATCAAAAATGTCTTGATGAATGTGGTCTAAAAGAGAGAGTTTCCTTAAGACTTTTTTAAGAAGGTGATTGGTCTCATCTTGAGGTTGAGATGGAGGGGCAATAGGTGTTATTTGGGGTACTTCCTCTTGTGGTTGACTAGGTTCACCTCCCACCACCCTTGATCTTTTCCTAGTCCTCTCTTTGATGCCAACATCTACAAAAAGATAATCATATTTCCCTTCCTTTTCTCTCAATGCCTTGGCATTGATCATGTATTAAAAGTCAATGAGGGATTTTTTTTATTGGTGAGAATGGCTATGTTGGGTGGAGTAAGAGCCCCAACATGTTTGGCCATGGTAGAAATGTGGGAAAAAAGGAGAATGGTGCCTTTTTCTGTTGAAGAAAGGTGAAGGAATTGGTCTACAAGAAACCTAGCAGATTGGATTGGTTTTCCCTTTACAAGACCATATAGGAAGAAGAGATCTCTTTGGGAAACCTTTTCATTTCCATCGCCTCTTGCATTGATGGTGAGGGTGACAATCTTATGGAGAAGCCAAAGAGAAAGTGTCTTGATGTGTTTGGCTAAGGAGGATTTTGGATCGAATTTTGGCTCAATGGAAATTTCAATCCAAAAAGAGTTGAGGTGAAGGGAGAAATCATTAATGGTGTAGGCACCCTCAATTTGGAAACTAAAGATGTTGGCAAGATCACTAAGGGAAAGCTCATGAGGTGACCAAAAAATCAGAAATCTATGGCATAATGGCCACGGGTAGGATGAAGTTTTTTGTGGACAACTAGGGTGGCAAGGAATTCCCTAGTTAGCTCATCATACCCATCTTCATCTACAAAAATGAATTGCCCCCATTCTAAATTTTTAAGATAGCCAATGATGTTATCCTCAATTCTAAAGTTTTGAGACACACTAGGGAAGGAATTTTAGAGGGTAAGATAGTTTTCTCTTGAATCATAAGAAAATTTTGTTTTTCCTCTTATGTAACACCCCTCATGAGTTCAATAGGAGAGAGTTGAGAGGAGGTATGGACTTCTTTTCCTTTTTTAGAGGGTCTCCTTAAAGCCATTGATGAAGAAGTAGATGGAGAATGAGAGGAAAAATGAAAGTAAAATGAGAGGAGAGTTAGAGAAAGTAAGGTTTAAGCTTAGAAAAGAGTTTGGAGATGTTTAAGAATAGTTAAACTTGAAATAGGAGGGTATTTATAGGCAAAAATGGGCTAAAAAATAGTAAAAAAGGCTAGTTTTTGCATTAAATTGATTTCTGCCCGTTGAAAAACAGCTAGTTTTAAATGCTACTAAAACTCTGTTTCGTGATCGTGACTTCATAGTCACGACCGCGAATTTTGAATAAATAAAAAATTATGTTTGCAATTTTATTATCACAAGCAAGATTTTGGAATGCAAAGATAACAGCTAGAAATTTTAAATTTCGCTATTGCTAATTGTATGTTGTGACTACGAATTTTAAAACGACAGAAATACTTGAAAATTTTTGAAGGAATTTGAGTGTAATACAATTGGCATTATAGTTCAAGATTAAAATGAATATAATTACATATTCAACAGACTATGATAAAATAAATTAATGAAAATTAATTTTAAGCGATTTGCATCGAATATACCAAAAATCAACCAGAAATATACCAAAATATAGCAAGTCAAGTAATTGAGGTTAAATATACCAAAAATCAACCATAAGGCAACCAACATACAACCAAAATGCAGAAGGTAAAAAAATTAAATTTAAATGACTTAAGGATCACCTCAAATTAATGAATTTTATACAATAAAAAGTGAAAGATAAATGTCATAATATGCATAAATTTTTAATGCAAATGAAAAACTTTATGTAATTTTGAAAATCTAAAGCAATGAGCTCCCATCAAGCATGCCAATTTCCCTTTTTATGAAATTTAATCTTTCTTCATTTAGGGGTTTTGTGAAAATATTAGCAAATTGGTTAGTTATATCAATAAATTCTAACACAACATCACCATTTTGCATATGATCTCTCAAGAAATGATGTCTAATGTCTATATGCTTACTCCTAAAATGTTGAATGGGATTTTTAGAAAGATTTATGGCATGTGTTATCATTTTTTATGGGAATGTGATCAATCACTTGACCATAGTCCTTGAGTTGTTGTTTCATCCAAAGACATTGAGTGTAACAACAACCTTCTGCCACACATTCCACTTTGGCGATGGATAAGGCTACTGAAACTTGTTTCTTGCTAAACTATGAAACTAAACATTCACTAAGAAAATGACAAGTTCCAAAAGTGCTTTTTCTATCAAGCAAGCTATCAGCATAATCTGCATTTGAAAAACCAATTATTGTACAAGATGAATTTCTAGGATACCAAAGCCCTAAATGCAATATGCCATGTAAATACTTTAAAATTCTTTTAACCATATGCAAATGAGATTCTTTAGGAGAGGATTGAAAACGTGCACACAAACAAACACTATATACTATATCGTGTCTAGATGCCATAAGGTAGAGAAGAGAACCAATCATACATCGATATTTCTTCTCATCTATAGGCTTACCCTTTTCATCTTTGTCAAGCTTAATTGATGTGCTCATTAGAGTCTTGCTACTTTTGCAACCATCCATGCCAAACTTCTTGAGAAGCTCTCTTGTATATTTAGATTGGTTGATGAAGATGCCATCTTTGCATTGCTTGATTTATAGCCCTAGGAAGAACTTGAGCTCACCCATCATGCTTATCTCAAATTCCCTAATCATACACTTGGCAAATTTTCACAAAGATGTTCATTAGTAGCACCAAATACAATATCATCAACATAAATTTTAACAATTAAAGTGTCATTTTTGTGCCGTTATACAAAAAGTCTTGTGTCAACTTTGCCCTTAAAAAAATCATTTTTCAAAAGAAATGTACTTAGCCTTTTATACCAAGCTCTAAGAGCTTGTATTAAACCATACAAGGCCTTGGTTAATTTAAAGACATGATTGGGAAGTTCATAATGTTCAAAACTGGGGGGTTATTCAACATAAACTTCCTCCTTAACAAATCCATTTAAAAAAGCACTTTTAACATCCATTTGAAAAATTTTAAAATCCATATGACATGCATAAGCAAGTAAAATTCTAATAGCCTCTAATCGTGTTACCAGAGCATATGTTTCATCATAATCAATGCTTTCCTCTTAGTTGTACCCTTTGGCAACTAATCTAGCCTTATTCCTAGTGATGAAACCATGCTCATCTAACTTATTTCTATAAACCCATTTACATCCAATAATGGGATGATTTTTGAGTGTAGGAACAAGTTCCCAAACTTTGTTTCTCTCAAATTGGTTGAGTTCCTCATGCATAGCAACCACCCAACTCTCATCATTAAGAGCCTCATCAATGGTCCTTGGCTTAATTTGAGAAACAAAAGCAAAATTATTATCTAAGGCTTTATAATGTGATCTAGTACTTACACCCTTAAATGGAACACCTATGATTTTCTCCTTGGGATGATTATTGGGTATCTCCACTCCCTAAGAAGTTTTTGAACATCTTCTGTTTATGGATTTGATTGATCCTCATGATCTTATTGGTTTTCTACTTGGTCCTCAACTTCCTTTGGAGTATCATCTTGATCCAATCTAAGCTTTTCAAATTCACCTACAAGATAACCAAGAACACTACCTTTCCCATTATCAAGTTTACTAGATTCATCAAATACAACATTCATAGACTCTTTAATTACTGTAGTCATTTTGTTAAAGACTCTATAAGCTTTACTAGTGGTGGAATATCTTAAGAAAATGCCTTCATCTATTTTAGAAGCAAATTTCCTAAGTTTATCCTTGGTATTTAATATGTAGCACTTGTAACCAAAAACTCTTAAATATGAAATCCTGGGCATTCTTCCATTCCATAACTCATAAGATGTTTTATTCAAAATGGGTCTTTTAAAAACTCTATTTGAAATGTAACATGAAGTGTTAATGGCTTCTACCAAAAAAATAAGTTGGTAAACCATATTCATTAAGCATGGTTCTAGCCATTTCAATCAAGGTTCTATTTTTCTTTTCTACAACACCATTTTGTTGAGGTGTCCTAGGAGAGGAAAAATTATGCAAAATTCTATGTTCAATGTAAAAAATTTCAAATAATTCATTATCAAATTCTTTTCCTTGATCACTTCTAATTGTGGAAATGAAATAGTCTTTTTCATTTTGAACTCTTTTTGCAAAACTTTTGAATGCATCAAAAGCATCACTCTTATAATTTAAGAAATTAACCCAAGTGAATCTAGAGTAGTCATCAACAAGCACATAGGCATACATTTTTCCACCTAAACTAGCAACTCTACTAGGTCCAAACAAATCATATGAATAAGTTAAAGAGGTCTAGAAGTACTTACAATATTTTTTGATTTGTAGGATGACTTGTGTTGCTTTCCCATTTGACAAGGTCCACATGTCTTGTCCTTTGACAATTTGATCTTTGGAAGTCCTTCAACAAGCTCATCCTTGCAAAGGCTATGAAGAAGCTCCATGCTTGCATGTCCAAACCTTCTATGCCAAAGCCAAGATTCATTACTAATAGACAAGAAAAACTTGACATCTTGGTTAGCCGAATCATCTAAGTCAATCATGTAGGTATTGCCCTCCATTTCACCCTTAAACACTACATTGTCATTAACAAAAGTGGTGATAATGCATGCTTTATAGTCAAAGGTGACTTTATTACCCTTATCACATAGTTGACTTACACTAAGCAAGTTAAATTTTAAACCCTCAACCAAAAGAACATTTCCAATGAGAGAAAGGTTGTTCTTACCAATGGTGCCTATAACAACCCACATCTACCCTAGGAGTTTTAGTGACAAATTATTTGAATTTAGGCTTATTGTGATAAATTGTGTGATTGTATGAAAATTCATGTGTGACGTGATTTATGAGTTTGGGGCATGTTAAATTAATTTTAATATGCCTAATATGAATTATTATTGTAAAATAAATGATTTGAATAAAATGTATTCGCATGAAATAATTTATTTTTCATAAAATAAATTTTCATGTAAAAAGGCGATTTTTAAGCATAAAATAATTTTATGAGTATTTTTAAAATATTTTTAAATAAATGTTTTTGGGAAAATTTTAATGAAAATAATAAGGAAAATATTGTATTTTTAATTACCTATAATCAGCCCTAAATTAATTAAAAAGCCCAAATACCTAAAAGCCCACTACACAAAAATACTCCTAACCTAGCTCATTAAGGGTAAACTTGGAAATTGCACCCCAAACCCTAATATATGAGCAAAATTTTGGCCCTCATCAGTTTAGACAGCAGCCACACTCTGTTATTCTAGTATTTTCATAGAAAAATTCTCCCAAAATAATTCTTTCTACCAAAATTAAGAAAACTCCTTTCAACTTCACGATTTCTTGACCGTAATCTTAAGTTTTTCTTCTCTCTCGATTTCTAAACTGATATCTATAAAATAAATTATGGAAAAATTATTTTGAACTATTTGATTACTGATTTTTTATAGATTTAATTCTGTTTGAGTGAGTTTTTGGGAGAGAAAATCTATTTTCTACTGAAAACACGATTCTTTCCGTGAGATTTCTCCAAAGGTGAATTCTGTAACTTAAAATCACAATTTTTATGCATAAACATCATAAGGGGGGATGATTTGTGTATGGTTGTGTTCTAAACTGATTTTTGATTTGTTTTGATGGAAAATATTGGATTAAATAATATTTTTGCATATTTCTGTAATGACCGAAGAGTTTCAAATAAACAAAGGAGTTCAAGGTTTTTGTGTTAGAGTTTGGAAGTTGGAAAATATTATTCTTGAGTAGACATATGGCTGCTAATTTGTGTGAGAAAGTGTTCTAATATGATATTTGTTTTGTTTAGATAAAAAATTAATGATTTGAATCATGTGTTTGTTTATCGCTAAAAAGAACGAAAAGCGCGGAAAGCGCGAAAACTCATGATTTTTCACCCAAGCCTTTAAACTTGGAATTTTTTTTGTATAAACCCTATCTATGGCTGCTGAATCATGAAGGGATGTGTTCTAAACTGATATTTTCTATGATTGAATGAAAAATAATAGTTTAAACAACCTGTTTATATATTTTTGAAATAACCAAAAAATACCAAAAACAAGAAAACTCATGGTTTTGTGCTCTATAATTCAAAAGTTGAATTTTTGTATATAAATAAAACCAAGAGTGGCTGATTCTTATGAATTTAAATTTTAAAATGATTTTTGTTGCATTTACATGAAAAATTTAATTCAAACCATGTTTTTACGTATTTCTGAAATAGACGGAAAGTGCGAAAAGAAGAAGAATTTGGTTTTTACCTTGATGATGCATTCGACCAATATGAACATTTTTGTCTCAATGTTTATAAATTTTATGTGATGTGTTTTGATGATTATTGACTTATATGCATGTATATAAATGATAAAATTGCATATTAGTGAAAGGTATGATCCTAGATGAGCTTAAATGCATTATGGTATACTTAAGGTACCTTAACATTATATTGTGTTTAGAATGCAAATGTGGTTGAGAAATATGGAACTAGATGTTATGATGACTTGATGATGAACATATGGTTATGAGTTAATGAAGTGAAAGGGATCATAAGAGTTAAGCATGACACTTGAAAGGTTAATTGTTAAGTTGACATGTATGGAAGTGTAAAGTGAACTAAGATAATTGTTAAAGTGAATTGATATTGAGGTAATAATATTATGATGACCTTAAAAAGGTATTGATATGATTGTAATGTGTTGTCATGAGAGCCTATATGTACATCCCAACCTTATGAGATACGATGGTCCTAGAACATGGGGAGACATAAGGTTACCCACGCCCGTAGAACCCATTAACATATAACAATCATGCCTAGGTTCTTACCGAAACTCTTTCATTAACTCATTTAAAACATTTGGATAAATACCATAATTTGTGAAAGACTTAAAGTAAATCGTTACATATAAATTCCATAAGGAAAATAATATAAATCTCTATAAGTATCAATTAACATTCCCAGAGCATCTAAAGACAAGACTTCATAACATAGTATTATTGATAACTCGGACAAGGAATTCCCAAGTGAAGTAGGATGCTTGAGCCATCACCTTGCCTCCTCACATTTGCTCACCTGGAACAACAAGGAAAAGGGGTGAGATAGATGATCTCAATGAGTAAACAAAAAGGCTCATACATATCACATATTCCTTTGAAAGGAAACACATAGCTTATACACATAGTTCATGGTTTATAACTCAAGAATTAGGTTGCAATTTAAGCAAGGTTCAATTTAGCAAGTTTGCAGAAATTGCACTTATAACACTTATAGAGTGGAGACACTACTCAATCCACCCTAAACACATCGAGGAGAGGTGGCATTTGCCAAATTCTAACTCCCATCACTTATAAAGCGTGAAACCGATCAGGCTCCATGGCTAGAACCGCCCCTTCTAGCTGAGGTGGATACACTACCCCTATCCATCAGGTTAAGACCATGTGCATAGGTTTCGATGATTACTCGCATCAGCACAAGGATTTTGCATAAAGGGTAAAGGTACCATAGCTAAAGCTATTGGTAAACACAATTAACAATATCACAAATGGCAACAATAACATGTATTTCAATAACAATAGTAGTTTGGCTTACAACAATAACACTATAAAAGTGTAGTTCCAAAAAGAATACAAGTTAAGGTGTCATTCACAAAAAAGTTCTCATTGGGTAACAAATTAGTTTTGGACCAAATGTCCCTTGGCAACCCAAGCTTGACAAAGAAATCATATAATAAAATAAAAATGGAAAGAACTTGGGTTTCAAAGATCACAAAGGTTCACATAGCAATATATCACATTTTTGTGACACAACAAAATGTTGTTTACACTTATAACATGAATACGATGTTTACTCACACTTGTAACAAAAGCATTGGGTTTACTCACACTTGTAACAAAAGCATTACGTTTACTCACTTTAGGATTCCTTTGCTCCTAGTACTCGTAGTTCCCTTTGCACTTTTAAGGCTTCTCAAACTCTAACATAATATTTGATTTAATACCTAGTATTTATTTACTCATGATGTTCCTATCCCATAACTACCCATACACACATAGCATACACATTAGAGTTCACTCATAGGTGTACTCATCACTTGCACATATAACGTTGACTTAAGAGTCTTGCATACTTAGGCCTTATAGGCTCACATGAAAACACATTGCAATCATATAAATACCTTTTTAAGGTCATCACATTATCATTACCTACATATCAATTCACTTATCAATTATCTTAGTTCACTTTACACTTCCATACATGTCAACCTAACAATTAATCCTTCAAACATCATACTCAGATTTTATGATCCCTTTCACTTCATTAACTCATAATCATAATTCATCATCAAGTCATCATGACATCTAGTTCCAAATTCCTCAATCACATTTGCATTCTAACCACAATATGATATCAAGATACCTTAAGTATACCTTAAGTATACCAAAACACATTTAAGCTTATCTAGGATCATATCTTCAATTAACATGCAATTTTCATCATCTACTATATATATATACATGTCAACAATCACCAATACATATCACAAAAAATTTATAAACATTTGGACACAATTGTTCATGTAGACTGAATGCATCTTTAAGGTGAAAACCAAATTCTTCTTCTTTTCTTGTTTTTCCGTCTATTTCAGAAATATGTAAAAACATGGTTTAAACCAAGATTTTTCATGTAAACATAACAAAAATCATTTTAGAACTCAAATCCATAAGAATCAGCCACTATTGGTGCCATTCATATATAAAAATTCAATCTTTTGCATTACAGTGCACAAAACATGAGTTTTCTTGTTTTCGGTATTTTTCGATCATTTTAGAAATATGCAAACAGGTTGTTTAAACCATTATTTTTCATTCAATCATTGAAAATATCAGTTTAGAATACATTATCTCACAAATTGATAGCCATAGGTAAGGTTTATACAAAAAAATTCTAAGTTCAAAGGCTTAGGTGAAAAATCATGAGTTTCTGCGCTTTCCGCGCATTTCGTTTATTTCAGCGATAAACAGACACATAATTCAAATCATTATTCTTCATCTAAACAAAACAAATGTCATATTAGAACATCAACTCACACAAATTGGCAGCCATGTATTCATGAAAGAATAGAATTTTCCAATTTCCAAATCCTAACACGAAAATCTTGAATTCCTTTGTTTTTCAAAACTTTTCGGTCTTCACAGAAATATTATTTTATGCAATATTTTTCATCAAAACAAATCAAATATCAGTTTAGAATGCAAATAAACACAAATTGCCTGCCCCCCCCCCTCCCCCCCTACGATGTCTATGCAATCAAATTGTGATTTTAAGTTATAGAATTCACCTTTGGAGAAATCTTGCGGAAAGAATTGTGTTTTCGGTAGAAAAGAAATTTTCTCTTCCAAAAATTTACTAAAACATAATTGAATCTGTAGAAATCAGTAATCAAACAATTCAAAATAATTTTCCCATAATTTATTTCATAGAAAACAGTTTAGAAATCGAAAGAGATTAAAAACTTATGATTACGGTCACGAAATCGTGAAACGGTAAAGTGTTTTCAATATTTCGGAAGAGAGAATTATTTTGAGAAGTTTTTTTGCCAAAATATAGAAAGAATGAGGGAGTGGCTGCTGGAAAACCCTTGCTGGCCGAAAATTTGAATATATATTAGGGTTGGAGTGGAATTTCCACTATTACCCTTAATGAAATAAGCTAGGAGCATTTTTGTGTAGTGGGCTTTTGGGTATTGGGCCTTTTTCTTTAAAAATTTTGGCTGAAGTGTTTAGAAATAAAAATAATATTTTTTTTAATTCTGGAATATTTCCCTCAAAATATTTATTTAAAAATATTTTAAAAATACCCATAAAATTATTTTATGCTTAAAAATTATTTTATGCATGAAAATTTATTTTATTTAAAATAAATTCTTTTATCCAAATTCATTTCATGTAAATCATTTATTTCACATTAGCAACACATATTATGCATATTAAAATTAATTTAATATGCCACATACTCCTCAATCACTTTGATCACAAACATTCATACAAGCACACACTTAACTTTATAGATTCTAATTCAAGCAATTTATCACGAAAATTCCTAGGGTGGGTGTGGGTTGTTACACTATAAGGCCTAAGTATGCAAGACTGTTAAAGTCAAATTGCTATGTGCAAGTGATGAGTACACCTATATGTGAACTCTAATGTGTATGCTATATATGCATGGGTAGTTATGGGATAAGAGCACCATAAATAAATAAATACTAAGTATCAAATCAACTATTATGTTAAAGTTTGAGAAGCTTTAGAAGTGCAAAAGGGACTACGTATACTAGGAGCAAAGGAACCCCAAGGTGAGTAAACATCGTATTCATCCTACAAGTGTGAGTAAATATTATGTTTCAAATTACAAGTGCAATCTATTATGATATGTGTACCTTTGAGATTCTTGACACCCAAGTTCACTTTGATTTATAAATTAACTATGTGATTTCTTGCTAAGCTTTGGTTGCCAAAAGGCATTTGGTCTAAAACCATTTTTGACTATCCAGTGATAATACCTTTATGATTATTACCCCAACGTATGTTCTTTCTAGAACTACACTATCATTGTATCTTTTATTTAAAAGTTAAACCACGATTGTTATTGAGATACATGTTATTGTTGCCTTATGTGATATTGTTAATTGTGATTACCATTAGCTCTGACTATGGTACCTTTTACCTTTTATGCAAAAATCCTTGTATCGATGCGAGTAATCATCGGCTATGTGCTTCTCGTACTGATGCGAGTAATCATTGGCTATGTGCTTCTCGTACCAATGCGAGTAATTATCAGCTATGTGTTCGAGTGATTATGGTAATAGCCTTCACTCTATGTGTTTAAGTGATTATGACAGTAGCCTTCACTCTATGTGTTATAAGTGTGATTTTTGCAAACCTTTCTAAATTGCAAAATATGAATCATAAGCTATAAGTTATGAGCTATGGACCCTTTCTAAGGGATATGTGTTATTGTACAACCCCTATTGTTTACTCATTGAGATCATCTATCTCACCCTTTTTCCTTATGTCGTTCCAAGTGAGCAAATGTGAGGAGGCAAGGTGATGGCTCAAGCATTCTACTTCGCTTGGGGAATTCCTTGTCCAAGTTATCAATAATACTATTTTATGAAGTCTTGTCATTAGATGCTCCAGGAATGTTGATTGATACTTATTGATATATATTATTTTCCTCATGGATTTTATATGAAATGATTTATTTTAGACTTTTGCAATTTAAGATATTCATATAAATGTTTTGAATGAGTTATCGTAAGAGGTTTGGTAAGATCCTAGGCATGATCTGTTTATATGTAAGTGGGTTCTATAGGCATGGCTGACCTTATGTCTCCCCATGTTCTAGGACCATCATATCTCTAAGGTTGGGATGTGACAGTGCCAATGCCAACCATCTTAACTTTGGCATTGTTACCAAATGTGATGTTTTGACTGATAGCAGTATGTGCCCTAGGAGCCATATTATAGTTATGTAATTGTAGAAATTAATTCCCAATGGCACAATAATATATTCATAATGTGAAAAGAGTTTCACATTATTAAATATAGTCCTTAAGTATTTGTAAGAGGATCTATTCTCAAGTGTTGAGAATATGGGAGACAGATCACTCTTATACAAATATTTTAAAGTTGTTCATAGTCATAGGATTAATGACTGGGCATCATTAATTTTGGACGACCATCACCTCTATTTGTTTTCTGGAATCAGTATGTGATACAAGTGATTATAGAGGCAGTCAGTCTCATGCTGCTTGACATATGATGTCAATACAAACACATGGATATTCATAGGATGAATAGTCAAACTGTGACGTTAGATGATAATAATATAGGGTTTTACTACTAGTCAATTATTTATCATCTAGGTCATAATAGTGCATATAATCCTTTGACTTGAGGGATACTATATCTCATATATAGGAAGTTAGAATTTATTACTGCTTACATAGACATACTATTAATGTACTGATATATGGCATGTGATGGTTCCAATTTATTATGTATGGAGATAAGTGATCACCAAGATAAAATTCATTACCTCAAGTAAATGAGGTTAAAATCCTATGTTACCTGGTTATTCTTGATAACTAAAGCTCTTGGCCAGGACAAACAAATTCACTAGAAAAAGTTTCTAGTAGGAATCTAATCTGATCAAGAATTAGAACTGAGATAAGAACATAGAATCGAGACACATTAAGGTTTGACATAAACCATTACGCTAACCGAGATTGGGATCTTTAATGAAGGGATTCTAGTGTATGATGATTTATGATCGATGGTTCATGTGATGTTTAAAGTTATCAATAATAAACATTCATTTCTAATTAGGTAGTCGTGACATGGAATGCTAGCTATCCCTCATGACTTATGGGATTAAGTGTGAAGCGGGGATTTCACATTAGTAGAGAAAAGTGTTTTATCATTCCCATTGCTAATTAGACATGAACCTAAAAAGTCACACGCCCAACAATGATCACCTTAAGTGTAAAAGGTTTACCATAATAATTAATTAAAGTGTTTAATTAATTGATTAGTGGTAAAATGATTAAACATGTAATTAAATTTATAAAGACCCTAGCATGTCCTGATGTTTAATCTATGAAGGTTTCTATTCAATTAAATCTTATTTTGTATATGATGCAAATGAAAAAAGATTAAATTGAAAATTGATTTGGATTAAATCAAAAACTTAATTTTAAGCTTAGTAAAAACCCTTAACACATAAGATGTGGCCTAAGCCCATATGTGATATGGTTAAGAGGCAAATTAGGGGTTAGAGAAAATTCACTATTCATGAGCCCATGTAATGGGTTTAGGGGTTAGAGAATTTTCTACTACGGTTAAAATTGTAATTACATCTTTTAGCCAGTAGAAATGTCCATTTTACCCTTAAAGGATAAAATGGTCATTTCACCATTTCAATAAGCAAAGTCCAACGTTGCCTCTTCACAAAATGGTGAGCTACAAGAAAATGTAAAGGCATTTAAGTCTTTGTGAAGACTTAAGAGTTAAGTCATGTTGAAAATGAGAATAAAAGAATTTTATGTTCATTTTTCTTCATAAGTTTTGAACACCATTTTTATTTGAAGCTTAGAGAGAGAAGTTGAGAGAGAGAAAGAAAAAGAAGAAAATGTTTCTTTAAATTTTCTTTTGATCTTCAATTCTCTTCTTTGTTCTTTATGAAAGAACAAATGCTTGCAAATTGAAAATGTGTTTAGTCCAAAACAAATCAAAGAGAAACCTTAATTTCCTAAATGATTTTGTGGGAAAACTTGAATCAAATTGGGCAACCAAGGGAGGATTCAATAACACCAAAGAAATTAAGAGGAGACTTGGAGGTGAGCTAAGTGTGGATGATCTAGAGGCTTCACACTTAGGAAGCTCTTTGATAAAGAAAGAAGGAACCTACAAGAGGTAAATTGATTACTCTTCTTCTTCTTATATGCATATGTGTTTTACACACAAATTAATTGATTGCTTGAATGGATTTTGGAACAAAATGGGTGAAGTGAAATTTCACCCCGCCACCTCCCTTTCGCTGTGTTTGGCTCCACCATTCCTTCAATTGGTATCAGAGCCATTTAATTTCTATGTAAAACCATTGTATATGTTGTTTTGGAAGTTTTTGATTTGGTTGAAATTGAGTTGGTGCACAAATGTTGTGCTGTCGGACACCAAATTTGCGCTCGCAAATCATATGTCGCGACCATGATTGGTGAATCGCGACCACAAATTTGATGTATCATCTGCAAGCAAGTGGATCAGAACAAATGTTGTTTAGGTCATTTTAAGAAAGTCATGACCGCGACTAATATTTCACTCCCGCGAAACCTGAATCGCGTCCGCTAAGATGGTCGCAATTTTCGCTGTGTCTCCACCCAACTTTAATTTTTTCAAAAATTGTTTTGGATTAATTTTTCAATCAAATATATTTCTATGACTTAAAATTTGATTTTAAGCTATAGAAACATTGAATATGTGATATTCAAAATGGATATTTTGGAAAAGTTCCAATGATGAACAACATAGCTATAAATGCAATTGTTGTATATATATATTTTGTTGTTGTTTGAGAGGCATGAATGGTTGATCGCGGATTTAGAAACCATAATGTATGATTTCTAATGTGGACATGTAATAATTAATTTTATTATTTGATGGGATGTAATTAAATGTTAATTACTCATTTAGGCTAAATTAATTCCATTGAGCCTATAGGCTCTTTTGTTTTTGTAAGCTCACCTTGGAATACCAATGTTACTAATGTACATATGGAGATATGGAGATGCAAGAACAAGAAGAGGTTCAACCCATTAAGATGCCTAGTGGGAGCATGAAGGTACAAGTGTTGTAATTTCATGTTTGTAATTTGTATAACCTAAATCCCATATCCATTCCTTGTGGCTAGGAAGTGGATCCATAGAATCCATGATCATACCTATATGTATATTGTCCATTTTATGATATATATATGTGATATATATTTGAATGCATGTGATGTATGTTTAAAATGGATAATGTGCAAAGTGAGAATAATCTATAAAGCCCAAAAATCTTCCAAAGAAAATATCGAGTCATGGTTCTCCATTGGAACAATAGTTCAAGAGAAATTCAAGCACTTATGTCATCGATTATGGATATATAGGGGTGATATATCTGGTTTGAATGTTTCCTTGAAGTTATTGCAAAGCATGTGATGTTATGAGTATATGATACATTGTATGTCAATAACGACAATGAGTAGCTGAGACATATAATGTTCAAATCACTATACTTGTTGGTCCAATGGGTTTGACTTGACTAGTGTGAAAAGCCAATAACGACAATGTGTATCTAAGGTTGGAAATGCTAGGAACCGAATTGATTGAACCTCACAAAGAGTTGTTATGAACAAGTGTTGTTCACTTGTTAGATATCACAATTCCAATAATGACAATGTGTATCTGAGGAATTTATGATAATCTAATAAGAATTCAATCACCTACTAGAAATCCACCCAACAAGATTTCCGTTTCCTATTTGAAAGTATAGGATTTGCCAAATTAGTAGGATTACCATTTTGATTGAAGACCAAATGATTATGGTAGCTACTCAATTACATAAGTTATTAATATTATTATGTTTTGCATTTTTGATAATATGAAATTGACAAACCCTCTTGTGTATATATTTAATTCTTTTAGGCTCATAGGGCCTATATCTATTGTCCTTGCATTTGAGTACATAGTGTATGTATTCAAGTTGATTTGTTCTTGGTATTTTAGAGAAAATACTACTCCAAAGGAACTTATCACTTTAAGTGCAATGGAAAAAAAATATTGGATGAGTTTGATGCTATATGATTATTTTATAAGTCAACGGTTGCAAAAACAACATATGAGCATAACAAGACTCCAAGTAATTATGCATTGTCTACAAAAGTTGTATGATGTGCATAAATACACTGATTAATATGAGATATTAAGGCAGTTATTTTGTTTGAATATGAAGAAAATTATAAAGAAAGAAATAGGAAAAGAAAATAAAGACAAAGAAAGGAAAAGAAATTATAAAGGAAGAAAAGAAGAAAGTGTTTCTTCTTGATCTTCATAACTTTATTTTTCTTTGTCTTATCCATATTTTTCATTTTTGTTCTTATTCTTACTATTCAACTAGAGTAAGAAATTAGAGAAAAGAAATCAAAGAAGAAAATGTTTCATCTTTAATTTCTTGTTCTTCTATTTTTCTATCTAGTATTCTTTATGAAAGAATTTGAATTGTGAGAAACCTTTATTCTTTCTTATTAATTTTTAATTAAACTAAATTTGGAATTATTTTCATATGATGATTAAATTCATCAAACAACTAGAGAGTCTAGATGTTTTAATGAATAATAATTTTTAAATAGTTTAATTCTTCAAATTCATTCCAAATTTCCATTAGATGGAAAATGCACTTTAAGGTAATAGAAAAAGTTTCTATTATAAATCCTATAAGGGTAATTGCAAGGGACAAGTCCATAGATAATGTTATTATTGACAAAAGAAAATGTTTCTATTGTCAATGTTGTGAATATTGGAAAAGTAATTGTTTTAAGTATTGTGAATACTAAAGACAAGGAGAAAGATAGACCTTGTGAAAGTAAATCTATCTCTTGTTACTATATTCCAATGATTCATATAGTTCATTTGTTGCTATGATTCATGATATAGGTGCTTTTGTGCCATATGCATGATCAAAGTAAACAACGGAAGCATGGAGTTAAATGAAGTGATTTTGAAAAATCTATGGGGCAAAGTGTTTGTTTCCAAAAAGCTTTTAAAATACTTCATAATGATTTTAGAAATCATATTTTGTATGTCTTGTATGTACTTAATGATGATTTTAAAATAATGTTTTGTAAATCATATATGTATTTCATGCTTAAGCTACATTATTTTGTAACTTTAAGGAATTGTGAATTTCATTACTAGAAAAATGTTAGCATGGTTTATTATGGTAATAAACTTAAGAGTATGAAATATATGGTTGATGTATTATTATTAAGTTAATAATAACAAAGCAACTCCAAGTGCTTTTATGATAATGCCAGAAAGAACTCCAATCTAAAACCACTATGATTTCTTAGATTAGTTTGTTTAGCTGAAGATAAGACAACTTAGTTGGATAACATTTGTCACTACCCATCAGGGTGTGAACTTGTTTCTACTTAGAAGTCTAGTATCTAATGCAAAAACAACTAGATCACCTTTTATTAGACAAAAGAATAGAAATTAAAGAGGTTTTAGAATTTATGCGTATAGATGCATCAATACCATTTGTGAAATGGTTAGTGGGAGTTTTTTCCTAATTCGTTGTATTTACCTAAATATATGATATTGACTCATTCAAAAAAAGGTAAATAAAATGAATTGTTCATTTGAATTATTGAAACGTTCAAGAAATTCAAGATGAAAAGGAAAATAAATATTAAGGATATTTCATACCAAAAGGGAAAGAGTATCATAACCCTTTGATTTGATCAAAGTGGGGAGAACTCAATTACTGATTTTTGAGGAATTTCCTAAATATAAAATTGGCATATAATCATAATTTTTTGGGAAAACCATACGTGATGGTATACTTAAAAGAATAAATTACAACATATATGATATGATGTAATAGATGATGAACTATAAAAGTTTTTGTTTATTTCACTATGGAAATTTGCCAATAATAGCAAAATGTTCTCAAATAGAATTTCTCCAAGGTCTATCTAATCCTAACTCATATATGATATGATATGGATAGTTATCAAAATTCTTACCCATGATTAGATTTGAGATATCTAGCTTATTTGATAAGCTGAAGTTGGACAATTGGAAGATAATTCTAATTAAGATAAGATTTGTTGGATATCTTAAAGGTGGTTTAGGATAGTGTTTCTGTCTTTTGCATAACAATGAGTTTTTAGCAAAGATGTTATTTCTTGATAAAGTGTTTATTCAAGAAAGTGACATATTGAGAAAGGTAGAATAATTGGGTGAATGTCATCCAATAATATCCAGCAAAATGATCAAAGTAAATTTGATCAACCCTGCGAAAAGTCTAAAACTAATTGAATGTTTTATCCTTATAAGCTGCTAAAGGTTTAGTAGAATATCTAATTTTTCTGTAAGATATGATTTTCTTTATATGAATACACAATAATTGTATATTCATGATAAAGTAAACCATGAGATAGTAAAATATCTAATCTTAAGAAAAATATAGTTTCCTTTATATGAATGCACAAAAGTTGTACATTCATGATGAAGCAAATTATGAGATGATTCTATTATAGCTATATGTGATATAGTAATTCATAGTGATTATGAGTTTGACATATAGATGTCAATACTAGTTTTCTTTCCCTAGAAAAGAAAACATAATCATGGAATAAATCTAAAGGCTTAGAGTCTTAAGAAAATTTCAAAGTATGCAAAACCTTAATGAGTTGTTTCATCGCAAGATGAATCCTTAATATCCAAAAGGATAGTGGGAGTATCCTCACTTTCAAGTTTTGTACGTGGATAATACATTAGTTTGTAAAAGTATTAATATATTTTCATTTGTATAATGGTTTGACCATTACTTTCTTCAATTAGACTTGAGATAAATATTTACATTCTTGTTAATTCATATCTATTAAGATAGATTGAAGAGAATGTTAAATATATCTAAGTCAATATTTGGCAAGGATGTTGGAAAGTTCAACATGCTAATTCCAAAAGTTTTATTTCCTACAATTTTGATTCCACTTTTTGAGGGTTGATTCCCTAGATACCCAAAGAAAGTATGGCATGGATTCCTTATAGCATGACTATAGGAAATCTAAATTATACAAGAGTTGTATAATAAGCTGGATATCGAGAATATTGTTAGTATGACCAACAGATTCTAATCCTATTTAGGATTAAATTATTGGAAATATAATCAAAATTATTCTAAAGTACTTGAGAAGTATTTAAGATTTAATTTTGACAAATGAAGAATGTTACTACATTAATGATAGAAAGTCTATCATTGGGATTGTCATTATCTGTGATGAAGAAATAATTTGCTAGAAAAGTTCTAAGCAAATTGTTATTACAAACTTCATTATGGAAGCCAAATTTGCTACATAGGATGTTGCAAATAAGAAGTTATTTTAGATTCAGCAGTTATGAACTGTTTAAGAGTTTCTCCAATACATCACTATATCTCTCTGTTGTGATAATAATGGAGCCTTAGCTTATGGCAAGGGAACTCGAGTCTCACACTGAAGTCTAGAATATTTCATAAGGCATTAAGGTATTATCAAATCATTTGTCAAAATAGGGTGTTCTAGACTTGCAGAAAATAGTGTTAACCATTAACTTGGATAACACATTGACTAAAGTCAAAAGTTAGTGACAGTTAAATCTCATCTTGAGAAGATGAGTTACTGATACTAAGCATAATGGCTCGAGTGCAAGTGGGAGATTGATAATAGTATGTGCCCTATGAGCCATATTATAGTTATGTAATTGTAGAAATTAATTTCCAATGGCATGATAATATATTCATAATGTGAAAAGAGTTTCATATTATTGAATATAGTCCTTAAGTATTTGTAAGTAGATCTATTCTCAACTGTTGAAAATATGGGAGACAGATCACTCTTACACAAATATTTTAAAGTTGTTCATAGTCATAGGATTAATGACTGGGCATCATTAATTCTAGAAGACCATCACCTCTGTTTGTTTTCTATAATCAGTATGTAATACAAATGATTATAGAGGCAGTGAGTCTCATGCTGCTTGACATATGATGTCAATTCAAACACGTGGATATTCATAGGATGAATAGTCAAACTGTGATGTTAGATGATAATAATATGGGTTTTTACTACTTGTCAATTATTTATCATCTAGGTCATAATAGTGCATATAATCTTTTGACTTGAGGGATACTATATCTCATATATAGGAAGTTAGAATTTATTACTGCTTACATACACGTACTATTCATGTACTGATATATGGCATGTGATGGTTCTAATTTGTTATTTATGGAGATAAGTGATCACCAAGATAGAATTCATTACCTCGAGTAAATGATGTTAAGATCCTATGCTATCTGGTTATTTTTGATAACTAAAGCTCCTAGCCAGCACAAACAGATTCACTAGAAAAAGTTTCTAGTAGGAATCTAATCTCATCAAGAATTAGAACCGAGATAAGGACATAGAATCGAGGCACATTAAAGTTTGACATAAACTATTACCCTAGCTGAGATTAGGATCTTTAATGAAGGGATTCTAGTGCATGATTATTTATGATTGATGGTCCATGTGATGTTTAAAGTTATTAACTATAAATATTTATTTCTAATTAGGTAGTCGTGACATGGAATGCTAACTGTCCCTCACAACTTATGGGACTAAGTGTGAAGTGAGGATTTCACATTAGTAGAGAAAAGTGTTTTCTCATTCCCATTGCTAATTAGACATGAACCTAGAAAGTCACACACCCAATAGTGATTACCTTCTAAGTGTAAAAGGTTTACCATAATAATTAATTAAATTGTCTAATTAATTGATTAGTGGTAAAATGATTAAACATGTAATTAAATTTACAATGACCCTAGCATGTCCTAATATTTAATCTACAAAGGTTTCTATTCAATTAAATCTTATTTTGTATATGATGCAAATGAAAAAAGATTAAATTGGAAATTGATTTGGACTAAATCAAAAAATTAATTTTAAGCTTAGTGAAAACCCTTAACACATAAGATGTGGCCTAAGCCTATATGTGATATGGTTAAGAAGTAATTTAGGGGTTAGAGAAAATTCACTATTCATGAGCCTATGTGATGGGTTTAGAGGTTAGAGAATTTTCTACTAAGGTTAAAATTGTAATTACATCTTTTGGCTAGTGGAAATGTCCATTTTACCCTTAAAGGATAAAATGGTCATTTCACCATTTGAAGAAGCAAAGTCCAACTTTGACCCTTCACCAAATGGTGAGCTAAAAGAAAATGTAAGGGCATTTAGGTCTTTGTGAAGACTTAAGAGTTAAGTCATGTTGAAAATGAGTATAAAAGAGTTTTATGTTTATTTTTCTTCATAATTTTTGAACACCATTTTTATTTGAAGCTTAGAGATAGAAGTTGGGAGAGAGAAAGAAAAAAAAATGTTTCTTCAAATTTTCTTTTTATATTCAATTCTCTTCTTTGTTCTTTATGAAAGAACAAATGCTTGCAAATTGAAAATGTGTTTAGTCTAAAACAAACCAATGATAAACCTTAATTTCCTAAATGATTTTAAGGGAAAAATTGAATCAAATTGGGCAACCAAGAGAGGATTCAAGAACACCAAAGAAATCAAGAGGAGACTTGGAGGTGAGCTAGGTGTGGATGATCTAAAGGCTTCACACTTGGGAATCTCTTTGATAAAGAAAGAAGGAACCTACAAGAGGTAATATGATTACTCTCCTTCTTCTTTATATGCATATGTGTTTTACACACAAATTAATTGATTGCTTAAATGGATTTTGGAACAAAATGGGTGAAGCGAAATTTCAAAATGTTTGAAATTTCATCCCGCCACCTCCCTTCGGTTGTGTTTTACTCCACCATTCCTTCATCCACCTCTCTTTTCTTTCAAATTTGTGAAGAGGCTTGCATTTTTTACCATGTGTCTTGACATATCTACTATCTACACACCATTTGTTCTCCTTGGTAGTTGATTTGAGACACACCTACAAGAAAGGATTAATTATCTTGTTTTAGATACCCAGATATACTTGGGTCCTTGGGGGTTAACCTTGGAAGGGTCCTCAAGCTTGAGTTGAGCCTCCCTTATATAACAAAATACATTTATATGACCATCTTTCATACAATAATGGCATTTGAGTTTTGACTTGAAGGTTTTTTTAGCCATTTTGTCAACAAATTTTGGTCTTTTCACAACATTATGACATGAATTCATACAAGGACAAGTGTTATGTTGTGATTGTGGATGTCTTCGAGCATGTGTCACATCCCAACCTTAGAGACATGACATCCTAGAACATGGGGAGACATAAGGTCACCCACGCCCGTAGAACCCAGTTACATATAAACAAATCATGCCTAGGATCTTACCAAACCTCTTACTATAACTTGTTTAAAACTTTTAGATGAATACCTTAAATTTGTGGAAGCCTAAAATAAATCATTACATATAAAATCCATGAGGAAAATGATATATTTCAATAAGTATCAATCAACATTCCCAGAGCATCTAATGACAAGACTTCGTAAAATAGTATTATTGATAACTTGGAGAAGGAATTCCCTAAGTGAAGTAGAATGCTTGAGCCATTACCTTACCTCCTCACATTTGCTCACCTGGAACCACACAAGGAAAAAGGGGTGAGATAGATGATCTCAATGAGTAAACAATAGGGATTGTACAATAACACATATCACTTAGAAAGGGTTCATAGCTCAAAACTTTGTCACATCCCAACCTTAATAGATACGACGGTCCTAGAACATGGGGAGACATAAGGTCACCCACGCCCGTAGAACCCATTAACATATAACAATCATGCCTAAGATCTTACCGAACCTTCTTCATTACTCATTAAAACATTCCGATAAATACCATAATCTACAGAAGACTTAAAGTAAATCGTTACATATAAAATCCATAAGGAGAATAGTATAAATCTCTATGAGTATCAATTAACATTCCCGGAGCATCTAAAGACAAGACTTCATAAATATAGTATTATTGATAACTTGGACAAGGAATTCCCCAAGCGAAGTAGAATGCTTGAGCCATCACCTTGCCTCCTCACATTTGCTCACCTGGAACCACACAAGGAAAAGGAGTGAGATAGATGATCTTAATGAGTAAACAAAAAGGCACATACATTATCACATATTCCTTTAAAAGGAAACACATAACTTATACACATAGTTCATGGTTTATAACTCATGAATCAGGTTGCAATTTAAGCAAGGGTATAATTTAGCAAGTTTACAGAAATCACACTTATAACACTTATAGAGTGAAGACTATACTCAATTCACTCCAAACACATCGAGGAGAGGTGGCCTTTGCCAAATTCCAACTCCCATCATATGGAAAGCGTGTAGCTGATCAGGTTCCACGGCTAGAACCGCCCCTTCTAGCTAAGGTGGATACACTACCCCTATCCATCGGGTTAAGACCATGTGCACAGGTTTCGATGATTACCCGCATTAGCACGAGGATTCTGCATAAAGAGTAAAGGTACCATAGCTAGAGCTATTGGTAAATACAATTAACAATATCACATATGACAACAATAACATGTATTTTAATAACAATAGTGGTTTAGCTTTCAAACAATGATACAACAATAGTGTAGTTCTAGAAAGAATATAAGTTAGGGTGTTAATCACAAGAAGTTCCCATTGGATAGCAAAATAGTTTTGGACCAAATGTCCCTTAGCAACCCAAGCTTGACAAAGAAATCATAAAATTTAAAATAGAAAGAACTTGGGTTTCAAAGATCACAAAGGTTCACATAACAATATATCACATTCTTGTAACACAACAAAACATTGTTTACACTTATAACATGAATACGATGTTTACTCACACTTGTAACAAGAACACTGTGTTTACTCACCTTGGGGTTCCTTTGCTCTTAGTACTCGTAGTCCCCTTTGCACTTCTAAGGTTCCTCAAACTCTAACATAATATTTGATTTAACACTTAGTATTTATTTACTCATGATGTTCCTATCCTATAACTACCCATGTACATGTAACATACACATACACTTAGAGTCCACACATAGGTGTACTCATCACTTGCACATATCACGTTGACTTAAAAGTCTTGCATATCTAGCCTTTATAGGCACACATGAAAACACACTGCAATCATATCAATACCTTTTTAAGGTCATCACATTATCATTACTCCAATATTAATTCACTTGTCAATTACCTTAGTTCACTTTACACTTCCATACATGTCAACTTAACAATTAATTCTTCAAACATCATACTTAACTCTTATGATCCTTTTTACTTCGTTAACTCATAACCATATATTCATCATTAAGTCATCATAACATCTAGTTCCATATTTTCCAATCACATTTGCATTCTAACCACAATATAATATTAAGATACTTTAAGTATACCTTAAGTATACCAAAACGCATTTAAGCTTATCTAGGATCATACCTTCAACTAACATGCAATTTCATCATCTACTATACATACATTCATGTCAACAATCACCAAGACACATCACATAAAATTTATAAGCATTTGGACACAATTGTTCATGTAGGCCGAATGCATCATTATGGTGAAAACCAAATTCTTCTTCTTTTCGTGCTTTCTGTCTATTTCAGAAATATGTAAAAACATAGTTTAAACCAAGATTTTTCATGTAGACATAACAAAAATCATTTTAGAACTTAAATCCATAAGAATCGGCCACTATTGGTGCCATTAATATATAAAAATTCAATCTTTTGCATTACAGTGCACAAAACATGAGTTTTCTTGTTTCCGGTATTTTTCAGTCATTTTAGAAATATGAAAACAGGTTGTTTAAACCATTATTTTTCATTCAATCATTGAAAATATCAGTTTAGAACACATTCCTTCATGAATCAACAGCCATAGGTAAGGTTTATATAAAAAAAAATTCCAAGTTAAAAAACTTAGGTGAAAAATCATGAGTTTTCGCGCTTTCCGCGAATTTTATTTATTTCAGCAATAAATAGGCACATGATTCAAGTCATTATTTTTCATCTAAACAAAACAAATATCATATTAGAACATCAATTCACACAAATTAGTAGCCATGTATTCATGAAAGAATAAAATTTTCTAATTTCCAAGTCCTAACATGAAAACCTTGAATTCTTTTGTTTTTGGAAACTTTTTGGTCATCACAAAAATATGCAGAAATATTATTTCATGCAATATTTTTCATCAAAACAAATCAAAAATCAGTTTAGAATACAAACAAGTACAAATCGCCCCCCCCCCCCCCCCCCTTATGTTGTTTATGCAATAAAATTGTGATTTTAAGTTATAGAATTCACCTTTGGAGAAATCTTGCGGAAAGAATCGTGTTTCAGTAGGAAATAAATTTTCTCTCCAAAAATACACTCAAATAGAATTGAATCTATAGAAATCAGTAATCAAATAGTTCAAAATAATTTTCCCATAATTTATTTCATAGAAAACAGTTTAGAAATCAAAAGAGAATAAAAACTTACGATTACGGTCACGAAATCGCGAAATGGTAAAGTGTTTTTGATATTTTGGTAGAGAGATTTATTTTGAGAGGTTTTTCTAATAGAATACAGAAAGATAAGGGAATGGCTGCTGGAAACCCTTGTTTGGCCGAAAATTAGAATATATATTAGGGTTGGAGTGGAATTTCCACTTTTACCCTTAATGAATTAGGTTAGGAGCATTTTTGTATGGTAGGCTTTTGGGTATTTGGGCTTTTTCTTTAAAAATTTTAGCTGGATGGATTTTAAATTAAAATAATATTTTTATTTTTAATTCTGGAATATTTCCTCAAAAATATTTATTTAAAAATATTTTAAAAATACTCATAAAATTATTTTATGCTTAAAAATTGTTTTATGCATGGAAATTCATTTTATTTAAAATAAATTCTTTTATGCAAATGCACTTTATGTAAATCATTTATTTCATAATGGCAGCATATACTATGCATATTAAAATAAATTTAATATGCCGCATACTCATCAATCATTTAGATCACAAATTCTCACACAAGCACACACTTAGCCTTATTAGTTATAATCAAGCAATTTATCACGAAAATTCATAGGGTGGGTGTGGGTTGTTATAAACTTATAGTTCATGATTCATAGTTTGCAGTTTAGAAAGGTTTGCAGAAATCACACTTATAACACATAGAGTGAAGGCTATTGCCATAATCACTCGAACACATAGCCGATAATTACTCCATTGGTATGAGGATCACATAGCCAATGATTACTCGCATCAGTACGAGGATTTCTGCATAAAGGGTAAAAGGTACCATAGCTAAAGCTAATGGTAATCACAATTAACAATATCACATAAGGCAACAATAACGTGTATCTCAATAACCATAGTGGTTTAACTTTCAAATAAAAGATACAAAGATAGTGTAGTTCCAGAAAGAATATACATTAGGGTAATAATCATAAAGGTATTATCACTGGATAGTCAAAAATGGTTTTGGACCAAATGTCCTTTGGCAACCCAAGCTTAACAAGAAATCACATAGTCAATTTAAAAATGGAAGTGAACGTGGGTTTCAAAGATCACAAAGGCTCACATAGCATGATATCACATATTTGTAACATAACAAAATGTTACTTGCACTTATAGAATGAGTATAATGTTTACTCACACTTGTAGCATGAACATAGTGTTTACTCACACTGGAAGTAGGAATATAGAGTTTACTCACCTTGGGGTTCCTTTGCTCCTAGTACACGTAGTCCTTTTTGCACTTCTAAATCTCCTCAACTCTAATATAATATTTGATTTAATACTTAGTATTTATTTACTCATGATGCTCCTATCCCATAACTACCCATGCACATATAGCACACACATTAAAGTTCACACATAGGTGTACTCATCACTTGCACATAGCACATTGACTTTAAAAGTCTTGCATACTTAGGCCTTATAGGCTCTCATGACAACACATTACAATCATATCAATACCTTTGTAAGATCATCACAATATTATTACCTCAATATCAATTCACTTTAACAATTATCTTAGTTCACTTTACACTTCCATACATGTCAACTTAACAATTAACCTTTCAAGCGTCATGCTTAACTCTTATGATCCCTTTCACTTCATTAACTCATAACCATATGTTCATCATCAAGTCATCATAACATCTAGTTCCAAATTCCTCAATCACATTTGCATTCTAATCACAATATAAGGTTAAGATACCTTAAGTATACCTTAAGTATACCAAAATGAATTTAATCTTGTCTAGGATCATACCTTCAACTAACATGCAATTTTATCATTTATTATACATACATACATGTCAAAAATCATCAAAACACATCACATAAAATTTATAATCATTAGGACTAAAATGTTTATATAGGCCGAATGCATCACAAAGGTAACAACTAAATTCTTATTTTTTTCGCACTTTCTGTCTATTTTAGAAATATGTAAAAATATGGTTTGAACTAAGATTTTTCATGTAAACATAACAAAAATCATGCTAGAATTTAAATCCATATGAATCGGCCATTCATGGTGTTGCATATACATAAAAATTCAACCTTTTGCATTATAGAGTACAAAACCATGAGTTTTCTTATTTTTGGTATTTTCTGGTCATTTTAGAAATATGTAAACAGGTTGTTTAAACTATTATTTTTCATTCAATCATAGCAAATATCAGTTTAGAACACATCTCTACATGATTTAGCAGCCATAGATAGGATTTATACAAAAAAAATTCCAAGTTTAAAGGCTTAGGTGAAAAATCATGAGTTTTCGCGCTTTCTGCGCATTTCGTTCATTTCAGCGATAAACTGACACATGATTCAAATCATTATTTTTCATCTAAACAAAACAAATATCATATTAGAGTACTTAGTCATACAAATCAGCAGCCATATGTGTATTCAAGAATAAAATTTTCTAACTTCCAAATTCTAACACGAAAACCTTGAACTCCTTTGTTTTTCGAAACTTTCTAGTCATTGCAGAAATATGTAGAAATATTATTTAATCCAATGTTTTCCATCAAAAAAAATCAAAAATCAGTTTAAAATACAACCATACATAAATTGCCTCCCCCCCTTATGATGTTTATGCATAAAAATTGTGATTTTAAGTTATAGAATTCACCTTTGGAGAAATCTTGCGGAAAGAATCATGTTTTCGGTAGAAAATAGATTTTCTCTCTCAAAAACTAACTCAAATAGAATTAAATCTATAAAAAATCAGTAATCATATAGTTCAAAATAATTTTCCCATAATTTATTTTATAGATATCAGTTTAGAAATCGAAAGAGAAGAAAAACTTACGATTACGGTCAAGAAATTGCGAAACTAAAAAGAGTTTTCTTAATTTCGGTAGAGAGAATTATTTTGGGAGAATTTTTCTATAAAAATGCTGGAATAATAGAGTGTGGCTGCTGTCTAAATTGATGGAAGCTGAAATTTTCATTATATATTAGGGTTTGGGTGAAATTTCCACTAATATCCTTAATGAACTAGGTTAGGAGGATTTTATTGTAGTGGGCTTTTGGGTATTTGGGATTTTTATTTAAATTTTGGGCTAATTATAATTAAAATAAAAAGAATATTTTTTTTATTATTTCTATAATATTTCCCCCAAAATATTTATTTTTATAAATTATTTTAAAAATACTCAAAAAATTATTTTATGCTTAAAAATCGCCTTTTTACATGAAAATTCATTTTGTGAAAAATAAATTATTTCATGCTAATACATTTTATTCAAATCATTTATTTCACAATAATAATTCATATTAGGCATATTAAAATTAATTTAACATGCCCCAAACTCATAAATCACATTACACATGAATTTTCATAAAAACAAATATTTTGTCACAATAACTCTAAATTCAAGCAATTTGTCATGAAAACTCCTAAGGTAGATGTGGGTTGTTACAGCATGCCTCTTTTGATACATGAATGCATGGTTAACTCTTTGAGGCTTAGCTCTTGAGTCTAATGTAACTTTTTGAGTCCTTTTGGGAATTGGAGGTTTAGTGTGTGTTTTCACTTCCTTGTGAATTACCTCAATACTAGAGGTTTGAGGAGTTATAGCCTTTATGAATATAGTGGGTGAGGATGTGGATGGAGTGAGCTATCAAAGCCAAGACCATGTCTCACAAGGGGTAGCCTTTGTGATACAATAAGAGTATCCAAGGCTTCTTTTCCTTTGTGAAATTTTGAGATTGAGTTTCTTAATTCTTCAACCTCAATTTTCAAAGCATTGTTTTCCTTATATAAAGAATTAAGAGAGGAGTGTTTTTGAAGTGATTTCCTCCAATGAGCTTTTTAAGCTAACATTGGAGGTTTTCAAGCTTAAAACCAGTTTTCTAATTCTTTAAAATTCTCCTCCAACTTAGAATGCTTTTCCTTAAAAAATTTCATTTTTGATTTATACTTTTAGCATTTCAAATTCATAGCTTTAGTTAGCTCATCCTCATCATGCATATCATCATCAATATCATCACTAGATTGAGAGTTAGAGCATACCTCATTTGATGAGTCCTCTAAGGCCATGAAACATACGTTTGCAACATCCTCTTCCTCTTTATCACTTGAGGAGTCATCATCTCATATTACTTTGAGGCCCTTCTTCTTCTTCTCTTTGTCCCATTTCTTTTTCTTCTTGATGTTGGGACATTCTGTTTTTATATGACCTTGCTTGCCACATTCATAGCAAGTAATGTCATTCTTTTTTTCTTTGCTTGAGCTTGAGTTGTAATTTGATGATGATCTCCTAAAGGGCCTCTTTTCTTTCTTTCTTCTCTTGATGATGTCTTTGACCCCTTTTTTAGAGCATAACAAGTTCTTCATCATCATCATCTTCACTTTCCTCTAATTCACTTGAGCTCCCACATTCCTTTTTGCCTTCCTTCTCTATCAATAGAGACATTTCTTCGATAAGGAGTTTTCCAATGAGGACATTAGTAGGAACCTTTCTAAGATACTTATTAGCTTCTTCTATACTAGCGATTCTAGCTTTATAATCTTTCTTTGGGAGAGTTTTGAGAGTCTAATAGTTTATGTAATTCAAGGTGTACACTTTGCCCAATTTATTCATGTTGGTAACAAGGGTGATGCTTTCATTGGGTTTCATCTTGAAGAGCTCATATTCAATTTTGTACAACTGAATCTTTTTCTCCTTGACTTACTTAGTTCCCTCATGGTAGTTTTCTAAAGATTTCCAAATGCTAAATGCACTTGAATAATGTTGAACTCTACCACATTCTTCTCTTGAGAGTGAACTAAGAAGAATTGCCATGGCTATCTTATTTTTCCCATTAGCTTTTCTTTGTGCATCCACCCATTCTTCTTTAGGAACCAATTCTTCAACATCATCAACTCTTCTTGATGGAGGTTTCCATTCTTTGATTATGCAATCCCAAACATCAATGACATTACTATCAAGATATACCTCCATTTTATATTTGCAATGCGCATAATTGGTACCATCGAAGTGTGGCTTTAGGTGATGCATCCCTTCATTGGCCATTTTGATCTTTTCTCACACAATTAAGCTAGAGAAGTGAGACCAATGCTCTGATACCACTTGTTTGCCTTTATGCACCAAGAAGGGGGGTTGAATTAGTGGGAAATTGAAAAATGGATAGAAAGAGATAGGGAAGGAGAATGAACACAATAAATTTTATAGTGGTTCGGCATTAACGAACCCTACATCCACTCCCCAATCTTAATTGGGTATTCTACTATTAGATGATACTTACAAAGAGTTTTAAGCTCACTCTAAACTTACAATGTGTTTTTAATGGCTCACACACAACCCTTACAAGTGTTTCCTTTAGGTTTACACTTAAACCTATACAAGAGTTTTCTAATGACTCACACTCAACCAAACAATATGTGTTTTCAAGGCTAACACTCAACCATTTGAGCTATTAATGCTCTTACAACAACCAAATGCTAACAATTAAGAGGTAAGGCTTTGAGAATTAAAATTGCAAGAGTTTATCTTAAATGAAAGTTGTTGGATGCATAACAAGGGTCTTTGGAGGGGGTATTTATAGCTTCTTCCCTCCAAATTCCCATTACAAAGAGATACCAAAAAGGATTCTCACAACAGCCACAATATCTTGCATTAAATGCACTATTAGAGCTGGGTTGCGGTCATTAAAACTTTTTCATGGTTGCAACTACATTTTTACGATTGTGACTACTATTTAATGGTCGCGATCTTCATAATCCACAATAGCTAGATTACATATGGCATCTTCTTGTTGGTTCTTCAACAACCAAATGCTAACAATTTCGCAGTCATGACTTATAATTCATTGTCATGAATCAGGTATCATGCCCTTGGTCATGGTCATGACTGAGGTCGTGATTCTCTCTGAGTCTCAAAGCTGAAAAATGAACAATTTGCTTTCTGATTGTCCTGGCTGCAAAATCACGATCATGGTCGCGAATTTTCTGTCTTAGACATGACTTAAAAGTCCACTTATATACTTTAGGAGATTTTGATTTCCTTTCAATTTCAATCAATGATATATTCTGCAAAAACAAACACTTGAACAGACATTAGATAACCTTCAATTTGATTGATAAGATCAAAATAGAGATTGACTAAGTTTTGAAATAACTTAGGTCAACAATTCACATTTCATGAACTTTTCATGAAATCACATTTAGGTTTTCACCAAATAGCATTTAGCTAACAATTATTGTGTGCATATATCATAGGCACATAGGATTTAGTATACCTTCATTGAGCCATAACGATAATTGACAATCAACTATAGTGGGAAATTTATTCCTAATAAAGCACATATATATTTCCATTTAGATACTTGTTCACATAGTTAGTCATTTTTCTTTTATGCACATTCTATCCATATCATCTCATTTTTATAACATATAGCTTGATCACATTTATCTGTAACAACCTACACCCACCCTAGGAGTTTTCATTACAACTTGAATTTAGAGCTATTATGGCAAAATGTGTGCTTTTATAAAAATTCATTTGTTGTGTGGTTGATGAGTATGTGGCATGTTAGATTAGTTCTAATATGCATAATATGAATTATTATGGTGAAATAAATAATTTATATGAAGTGCATAGGTATAAAATGATTTATTGCACATAAAGTGAATTTTCATGCATAAAGAAATTTTTAAGCATAAAATAAATTTTATGAGTATTTTTAAAATATTTTTAAATAAATATTTTGGAGGAAATTTTAATGAAAATAATAAGAAAAATATTTTATTTTTAATAACCTATAATCAGCCCATAAATTAAATAAAAGGCCTAATTTTTCAAAAGCCTACTACACCAAAACACTCCTAACCTAGCTCATTAAGGGTAAACTTGGAAATTACCCAAAACGCTAAATATAATAAGCTAAATTCAGCTAGCCCTAGTTGTAGTGGCCACCATTCTATTTTTTTATCATATTTTTAGTAGAAAATTCTCTCAAAAATATTCTCTCAACCGAAATTTACAAGATACTTTCAAACCTCACGATTTCGCGACAGTTTTTGTAAGTTTTTCTCTTCTTCCAATTTACTATTTGACTTTATAAAACTAATCTCAAGAAAATTATTTTGAGCTATGTATTTATTTATTAAATTTGGCCTAGGTAAATTTTTGAAAGAGAAATCGATTTTTCCACTGAAAACACAACCCTCTCCATGCGAATCCTCCAAATGTGAACCCAAAAACTCAAAATTTGAAATTTCATGCATAAACACAAGGGGGATGCCGATTTATATATCACTGTGTTCTAAATTGATTTTTATTGTGTTTAGATGAAAAATATTGATTTAAATCATATTTTTGAATGTTACTATAATGATCGGAAAAGAACATAAAACAAGAAAATTCATGGTTTTCACCCTAAAAGTTAAGGTTGGAAATTTTTCATACATATGTATCTATATGGGTGCTATTTTGTACATTGGTGCATTCTAAAATTATTTTTGGCATGTTTACATGAAAAATATTGGTTTAAATAATGTGCTTGCATATTACTGTAATGAATTGAAAGTGTGAAAAGTGAGAAAAGTTCATGTTTTCCATTAGTATTGGTATATTCGGCCAACATAGGAATTTTAATCCCAATGTCTATAATTTTTATGTGATATATTTTAATGATTATTGAAATGTATATATGAATGATAAATGATTTAATTGTATGTTGGTTGAAGGGATAACTCTAGACAAGTCTTGAGACGATTAGGTATACCTAGGGTTTCCTAACCCTATTACTATGTTATGATTAATATGTGTATATGATTAAGTGACAAGTGAAATAGGTCATATGATGTGTTAAAAGTAGATTATGATCCTAAATTGACTATGAGATGGATGGTATGATTTGTTCAAAAGAGATAAGCATGACTCTTCATGGTTATTTGTTAAGTTGATATATATGTAAAGTGTTAATTATACTAAGTTGAATGTTAAATGGAATTGATATTAAGATCATAATATATTGTGTTTGACTTTAGAAAAGTCATAGTATAAGTTATGAGGTATTTTCATGTGGGCATATGAAGGCTAAGTGTGCAAGACTTTAATGGTCAACATGTTATGTGCAAGTGAGGAGTGTACTTCTATGCGCAACTCCTAGTGTATGTGAATGTTATATATGCATAGAGTAGTTATGGGATAGGATAGCTTGATGATTAAGTAAATGCTAGGTATTGAATTATAATGTAATGCTAGAGGTTAAGGAGTATTAGAGGTTCAAGGGCTATAAGTACTAGGAGCAAAGGAACCACAAGGTGAGTAAACATTATATTGTTGTTACAAGTACAAGCTATCATGATATGTGAACCTTTGACATTCTTGAAACCCAAGTTCTTTTCTATTTTCAAATGCAACTATATGATTTCGTTGTTTTGCTTGGGTTGCCAAAGGACAATTGGTCCAAAATCATTTTTTATTATCCAATGATAATAAAGAACCTTTGTGATTATTGCCCTAACTTATATTCTTTCTAGAACTACACTGTTACTTATCTTTTGTTCAAAAAGCTAAACTATTATTGTATTATGTTACATATGATTGCATTCTTCAATGCTATTATTATATATGATTGCCATTAGTTTTACCTATGGTACCTCTAAACCTTTTTATGCAGAAATCCTTATGCCGATGCTAGTAATCATCGATATCTATGCACATAGTCTTAACCCAATAGATAGGGGTTGTGTATCCACCTCAGCTATAAGGGGTGGTTCTAGCCATGGGGCTTGATCAATTTGATGCTTCTCTATGTGATAGGAGTTGGAATTTGGTTTGATGCCACCACTCTTCTATGTGTTCGAGTGATTATGGCTACAACCTTCACTCTATGTGTTATGTGTTATAAGTGTGATTTCTATGAACCTTTCTAAATTGCAAACTATATACCATGAACTCTAAATTTTGAATCATGAACTATAAGTTATGAGCTATGAGTCCTTTCTAAGGGATATGTGTTATTGTATAAGCCCTCTTGTTTACTCATTAAGATCATTTATCTCACCCCTTTTCCTTGTGTGGTTTTAGGTGAGCATTATGAGGAGGCAAGGTGATAGCTCAAGCAACCTACTCTACTTAGGGGATTTCCTTGTTCAAGTTTATTTCCATACTATGATGTGATGAGTCTCTAAATGCTTCGAAAGTTATTGTTATGGGAGTTTTATTTTTGGAACTTTACATTTTGGTGAATTTATTTGGAGTCTAAATATTATTTTCTTATGGATTGTATTTAAAGTATAATTTAACTATTCTTCTGTAACTTAAGGTTTTCTTATAAATGGTTTAATTAAGTTAATACATGAGGTTTTGATATGATCCTAGGCAGTGTTTATATGTGCATGAGTGGGTTCTACAGGTGTGGGTGACCTTATGTCTCCCTATGTTCTAGGACCGTCATATCACCCAAATTGGGATGTGACAAAGTTAGTATCAGAGCTATAGTTTTTTTTTTTAAATTCTAGTATAGGCTTGTCTATTTATTGCATTGGTTAAGTATAATCCTAGAGCATAGGAATTTTCTTGTCATGTCACTTATAGTCTATTGCTAGTATAGTTTTGCGAAATCCTAATAAGCTATAGTCCTCTTTGTTATTGTTTGTTTGCATGCCTTATGATTCTTTTACCAGATGATCAAGGAAATTACCTTTGTTAAGGGACCACGACCTATTGCACCGCGTGTGGCATGCAAGAGGACGTGGTGAGAGATGCTCGAGAAAGTCATGCCCATGATTCACCACAAGGAAGAGAAGGTGCCTGAAGACAAGGACCCCAAAGAGTATTTAGACTATGATTGGGTTTATGGTAAGATTTAGAAACTAGAGAGTGACTACTTAGATTTAAAGGAGGAAAATCAATGTCTTAGGCTTTTGATTCATGCTTTGAGAGAGGATGTGGATGTCATGACCTGCCTTTTGAGTCGTCACGGTCCTAGGGCATAGGTGGCCATAAGGGCACCGAAAATCCGTAGAACCCATTTAACACAAAATCTTTTATCATACATCACATTAAACATATCCCAAGATCACAACCTTATACCCATTATTTGCTTGTAACATCCTCGTTAGCTTATAACATCATTAACACATAACTTGTAAAATTTCAAAAATTGTATTTTATATCATTAATCAAAATTTAATATATTATACATTATTACAATAGCCATTATAATACCATTCACATCACTTATACATCCTATGACATATTAGTGTTAAATCCTTCAATACCCATGGAGCTCTAATAATAATTTTCATAATCAAGAGTCATAACATTGGAACTTAACTGAGCAACTTCCAAGCGGAGAATGGGGCTTGGAACTTTAATTTGCTAACTCATTGACTTTACCTAAAAAATTTAAACCACTACAATATGAGACAATGCTCAGTGAGTACAAAATAATACAATACGTAAGGTAAGCACAAGCATTATTCTCAAGATGGTACTTGTAGTAATGAAACATTTTCAATCAATGTTGTGAATGTAGTTTAATGGCTCATTTCAAATGGAAACAGTATCTTTAGCAGAAATATCACTTTCTTGGGAGTAAGATGCTTCCCACACATATTAATTTAAGAGTGGCAGCCTGAGCCTTGCTCACTCATAAATGTCACATTAGGTAAGACTGATTAGGTCTTATGGTTAAGCGTTCCCCCTAACAGAGGCTGGGTACTCTTGCCCTACCCGTAGGCATATACCAAGTGCACAAAGTCTGATATATTTCCCCACATCAAAAAGTGGATTTATGCTTATCAATAGGTATTCAATAGGATATTCATTTAAGATTCATTTCAAGAATTTCAATGAACATAGTATGATTTTGGTATTCAATGATTATCAAAAAGCATCATGTCAATGGGTTCAATGAATAATTCAAACTTGTCAAGGAGTTAAGAAGCATCATATCCAATAGTTCGATATTCAATACATAGTTTACACTCATCAAGGTATTGAACAATTTAGCAATTACAGTTTAAGCGATAAAGGTTCAAAACATATATTTCAAGGCATATTATATTATTAAGTACTCAACTTTGACTTCTTTGCTCCTATTACACTTGACTCTTGAGGCTAGTAGTGCTCTCCACTCTTATGACAATATCCTTACCCTTGCCTTTAAATTCTATACATTTGCAATTTAATTGCACATCAATCACTATTAAAGTCAAGATATACTACATATATACCTATTACTAGTCTTATCATTTTCCTTAGTCATTCTTTAAATAGCCAAAGCTATACATTGTAGGAGGGATACTTCTTTTCCTCCAAATCTCACATTTCAACATTTAGTACAAATAATATAAGCAAATTCTAATGTTCAATAGAATCAATTGTACTTGTATCATTAAATTCCATAAATAAGTCTAATTTATTAATTTAGGGAAAATCACTTTTATCAATTAAATTTCAAAATTTACATTATACAACTCATGTGATTCCATTCTTAAGCTTGATTTTCCCCTTCACGTTCATGAATTCAAATTCAATACTTAAGTCCCCAATTTTCCCATAAACACTATAATTTGGGGAATACTATTGATTCCCCACCAAATCATCACATCTTCAAATTCATCATAAAACTATGTAATTAGTATAACATAAAACTCATATAATCATTCAATTGTCAATATTTATCACAAAAGTTCAAGTTCCCTTAAGATGTTCAAATCTTAACCTAAGCTTCTAAAGTGCACTTTAACACTTCTAATTCATTATTCCTCATCTAAAGCACCCATAGATGTAATTAATCATAATTTAGAACAATTTTATAGTCATACACCAATATGGCTGAATTCACAAAGGATTTCTCAAGCAATCTAGTTACCAAAATTAACTATAAAACATAGAAAGGAGGAGTTGATCAAGATTCCTCATCTTGATTAGCTTTGATTTGCTAAGGTTCTTTTTGTAGAGAGAGAGAACTTCTTTTTGCCATGGTAGAATTGTTGGGGTAAAGATAGAAAAATGAAGGTTGTAACATAAATTTTCATATATATAATAATAAATTGGATGGTGGGGATTTGATCAAATTCAATCCAATGGTTAAGATTTAACCTTGATGGATGGCTATGATTTGATCAGGGTGGAGGGCTAGGATTCTCTCTACAATGGAGAGAGTTATCACAAGGTGCTAGATGTTCCAATGAAAGCTTGACTCATGTGTAGGAAAGAACAAAAATTTCACTTGGTTAAGTATTTGACTTAGTCAACTTTGGTGACTAGGAGCTACTCCACCAAGATTTGATCTCTACACTTGCTTTGTCTTCTACCTTGGGCTCACTATACACTCACCATTTGGATGTTGCATCCTCCTTAGGCTCAATGGGCCAACCATCCAATAGGTTTGGGCCTTTGAGCCCAAAAGCCCATTAGTAGATCCTTAAATGCACGTTTCAAGGTCGATACTTAATATATTTTCCATTTCATTTTGTTCACTATAATACATATATTTCTACCTTCTAATATCACTACACACTCTAAACATTACTAAATAAATTCCATACATATCATAATACCCATTTACTAACTCTTTACTAGCATTGATCAAGTATGTATATCACATAAGCTCATGGGTCAAACTAAGTTTGACCTCCATTATACCATTGGATCCTTGATTGAATTCAATTTCCCACATCACTATCATCACCTCTCAATGTCTTAAGAAATGTGAACACCCATTTACTAGCATTTTAGATTCACATTACAAACAAATTTTTAACATAATCACATTAAGTCAAACTCAGTTTGACTTTTATTTTATCATGAAAGCACATATCAATGTTGACTTCCTTCCTTACTCGTTGTCACATTATTCATTAAATTCACTTCTTGTGATGATCATTTAAGGTTATTAGTATACTAAAGGGACCTTAAATTATATGGTATATAGACGTTATCATGTCATCTTTTCTATTTATAGATGGCTAAAAAAACCCTGGGTATTACAGTAAAGCAGCTTAAAACTAGAGGTGTTAAGCAAATGGATGATAATGCATTTGGAGATTTTTATCACTCGCCATCTAGGACTTTATCCTCGATGGGTCATGTGCTGGGTCAAGATTTGCTTTGCTATAAATGTCATGGTTTTAGTCACATTTCTGCTGATTGCCCTCTTATCGATTACTCACCTAAGTGACCCTGGAGACTATTTGACATTCATCTTAACAAGGGGCATAGTTGAGATTGCGCTGGTAGTTAACAACTATTGGTTTGATGGTATAGGATTTATATGGTGTGAATAATACTATTTGATTGCCTAGCTATTTAATATAGAATGATTTCTTTTATTGCCTGTGACATGATTGACTTATATATGATAGGGAAATTTATGGTGCTACAAGTTATATGTTATATGATTATGATACATGATACATGCCTTGATATATATGCTATGTGATCTGAGATGTAATATGATATGATGTGTGAAATGCATGGTAAGTATGATATGACAATAGGGTTAGATGGGTTAGAAGGGAGTTAGCATTAAATTCCTTTATCATTATAGAATAATGCCTCCCAAAAAGAAGGTTTGTATAGCTATCAAATCTGTTAGGGCTAGTAAGGATGTAATATCAGACACTGCTTTGAATGCTACCTCTGCACTTGCATGGTCAAGAGAAAGATCTCATTCGAGGGCACTAACTATGGGCTTTAGTAAGCAAGCATCTTTATAAGAGGTGCAAGTTATGCTTGAGGAAATGAGAGACTTGCACAAGGAATTGGATGAGCTGCAAGCTCAAGGGCGAGAAGTGCCACCAATATAAGAAGGAAATGGAGTTCGGCCTCTTAAAGTGGTGGCACTTGCACAGAGGGAAAGGAAGCATCTACTTGATGAAGGGATGACTGTCTTAGAGTTCAAGTAGCTATAACCCTACCTTTTGTTGTTTGGAGGGTGAAGACCCTTATGAGTTCTTAAATGAGATGGAAAGCTAGTCTGTCAACATTCATGCTCAGACACTTAGGTAATTAAGTTGTTAGGACACTAACTCAAGATGGAGGCATGGTATTAGTGCGAAAGAAATATGAAGGAGTGACTATATGGAGCTGACCCACTTACATAGCTAGAATTTAAGCAAGAGTTGATGGATCCATTCCTTCATGAAGGCGAGAGGCAAGATAGGGTGCTTCAGTTCAAGCAGTTGAAGCAAAAACCTAGAATGTTAATTTTAGAATATGCTAAGGAATTTAATTGACTCAGTAGATTCCCTATCAACATCATACCTACTGAAGCTAGTTGCATCAATCATTTCTTGAGAGGATTGGCTACACCTCTATTTAACTTATTGGCAGTAGTTAAATTCTCGACCTTGGGTAAGCCAATAGATAAGGTCTAGATAATGGAAAAAAGATATAAGGTCGAGAGAGCCGAGCATGTTGAATGTGAACAAAAGGGTAAACATAAGGGCAAAGGTCAGAGAGGCCAACATAGAAAAGGAGGAGGAGGCCTAGGAAAAGAATCCTTACCCATGACATGTGACCATTGTGGTAAGAAACATTTTGGAGTTTGTCGAAAAGTCTTTGGCGCATGTCTGAAATGTGGACAGATGGATCACTTCATCAAGGACCACCCATAAATAAGAGATTCGGGAAATGTGACCTCCACACTTCTACCACCTGGACCATCTCTACCTCAAGGGCAAAGAGCCAAGAATAAGAGACATAACTGAGACTCCTGTAAGTAATTGGTAACTGTTAGCCTAATGGCATAAGACTTATATGATATGAATGATATTATAAGATTAATTAGCTATTTGGCTTGGGTTTGATCTTCTATTGCCTAAGAGATGATTGACTTTTTAAAATGATAGGAGAGCTCATTATGCTATAGGTTATGTGTTATATGATTAGGATACATGGTATATGCCATGATATGAGATACACGCTAGGTGATATGTGTCATGTGATGTGATATTATGTGATGGGTGCTCTTGTTAAATGCATGCTAAGTATGATATTTTGATATTAGGGTTAAGTGGATTAAAAAGAGAGGTTGACTAAGTTTTGATCTAATTCAGATTAATGATTAATGGGTATAATGTTATTAAGTATGAAATGCTTATATGTTACAATGGTTTGATATATGAATTATATGGAGTTATTAAATGATAATTATGATTGATGCCGTAAGAAAAGAAATGATATTTAGTAATGATCAGTAGAAGAATGAAACAAATTAGTTACATTATATACATACATTAGTACAATATGAAGTAAGTGAAGTATATTAAGGAATTTGTGGCTTAGACGCTACCATATAGACTAGATCAATAAGAAAGCTAGAGATTTCTCTGTCACTTATATAGATATCAAGTATAGTTAAAGAAAGAATATTAATCTAGTGTGATTTAAAAGAAGAAGGTATCATTCCCATTTTAACTTCTAGTGCAAGATGTTTGATAGATCCTAGTGCTACGCACTCATTTGTGTCTCTATGTTTTGCTAAGAGTTTGGGTAGAGATAAGAAATTAATCAATGAACCCTTAGTATTATCGACTCCTTTAGGAGTAATGATGGAAGTACAAGTATATGTTTAAGGACTGGGAGGTAGACATGGATGGATGAAAACTTCCAGTTGAGTTGTTAGAACTTGATGTCTTAGAATACGATGTGATCTTAGGAATGGATTGGCTATATGAGTATAGAGCTTGTATTAACTATATAGAAAAGCAAGTAGAATTTTGAACTAAGGATGGGGAGAAATTGGAATATCAAGGAGATATCTATGATTAAGGTCCACTAGCATAAACAAGAAATTGATGAGTGTGCCTATGAGGCCGAGGTAAGGATATGACAGAAGCATCCCTAGTTTTTTTCAAGAATGTATGAGTAAATATTTAAATTTGAGGACAAATTTCTTTTAAGGGGGGAGAATGTAATAGCCCATACCCACCCTAGGAGTTTTCATGACAACTTACTTGAATTTAGAGCTATTATGGCAAAATGTGTGCTTTTATGAAAATTTATATGTTATGCAATTGATGAGTATGTGAAATTTTAAATTAGTTCTAATATGCATAATATGAATTATTATGGTGAAATAAGTGATTTATATGAAGTTCATAAGCATAAAATGATTTATTCCACAAAAAGTGAATTGTAATGCACATAGAAATTTTTAAGCATAAAATAAATTTTATGAGTATTTTTAAATAAATATTTTGGGGGGGATTTTAATAAAAATAATAAGAAAAATATTTTATTTTTAATTACCTATAATTAGCCCTAAAATGAAATAAAAACCCCAAATACCCAAAATTCCACTACACCAAAACACTCTTAACTTAGCTCATTAAGGGTAATCTTGGAAATTATCCAAAACTCAACATATATAATAAGAATTTTAGCCAACCCTTGTTTTCCAGTAGCCACCATTCTGTTTTTCATTATCTTGGTAGAAAAATTCTCTCAAAGTTATTCTCTCTACTGAAATTCACAAAATACCTTCAAACATTGTAATTTCTTGACTGTATTCATAAGTTTTTCTCTCATTTCAATTTATTATTTGATTCCTATGAAACTAATTATGAGAAAATTATTTTGAACTGAGTATTTATTGATGTCTACTAATTTAATTTAGTTCAAGTGAATTTTTGAAAGAGAAATTACTTTCTCTACCAAGAACACTAATCTCTTTATGTGATTTCTCTGAAGGTAAATCCTACAACTCAAAATTGAAATTTTCATACATAAACATTACAAAGGGGCAATTTTTACATGCTTGTGTTCTAAATGGATTTTTGATGTGTTTAGATGAAAAATATAGAATCAAATCATATTTCTACATATTACTGTAATGACCAAAAAGTTTTGAAAAACAAGAAAATTCAAGGTTTTCGTCCTAGAACTTAAAAGTTAGAAAATTTCATGTGTACATGTAAGTATGGCTGCTGATTCATACATATTGGAATTTTGAATTGATTTTTGTTATGTTTAAATGAGAAATAATGGTTTAAATAATGTGTTTACATATTACTGTAATGAATAGAAAGCACGTAAAGCAAGAAAGCTCATGATTTTCACTCTAAACCCTAAATTTGGAATTTTCATGCATGAGAAATGTATATGGCTGCCAATTTGTGTGAATATGAATTCTAAATTAATGTTTGTTATAAATGAATGAAAAATAATGGTTTAAATCATGTGTTTACATATTACTGTGATGATCAGAAAATACCAAAAATAAGAAAACTCATAGTTTTTCATCCTAAAACCTAAAGTTAGAAATTTTCATGCATATATCTATATAGGTGATGATTCCTATATGATCATGTTCTAAAATGATTTTTATTGTGATTATAGAAAAAATATTGATTCAAACCATGTTTCTGCATATTACTATAATAGACGGAAAGTGCAAAAAGTAAGAAAATTCAGGTTTTCTCTTTAATAGTGTATTCGGCCTACTTGGGAATTTTCATCCTAATGTCTATAATTTTTATGTAATATATTTTAATGATTATTGACATGTATGTATGAATGATAAATGGTTAAATTGCATGATGGTTGAAGGAATGACTCTAGACAAGGCTAGAGGCAATTTGGTATACTTAAGGTATCTTAACCTTATGTTATGATTACAATGTGAATGTGATTGGGTGATATAGAAATAGGATTTATGATGAGTTAATAATGAATTAATGATCTTGAATTGATGAAGAGATTGGTTGAATGAATTGGTCATAAGAGATGAGCAAAACACTTAAAAGGCTATTGATAAGTTGACATGTATGGAAGTGTTAAGTATACTAAGATGATTATTAAAGTGAATTGATATTATGATCATGATATTGTGTTTGACTTGAGAAAAGTATTGGTATGAGTTATAATGAGAGTTTACGTGAGCCTATAAAGGCTAAGTGTGCAAGACTTTTAAAGTCAACATGTTATGTGTAAGTGATGAGTGCACATTTATGTGCAACTCTAAGTGTATGTGAATGTTATATGTGCATGGGGTAGTTGTGGGATAGGATAGCATAGTGTTATATAAATACTAAGTAGTGAATTAATTATTATGTTAGAGCTTGAAGAGTATTAGAGGTTCAAGGGCTACAAGTGCTAAGAGCAAAGGAACCACAAAGTGAGTAAACATTATGTTTCAAGTTACAAGTACAAGTTATCATGTTTGTGAACCTTTGATATCTTGAAACTAAAGTTCTTTTCTATTTTTAATTATGACTATATGATTTCCTTGTAAGGTTGGGTTGTTAAAGGATAATTGGTCCAAAACCATTTTGATTATCCTATGATAAAGAACCTTTGTGGATTATTGCCTTACCTTACTTTCTTTTGGAATCACACTCTTATCATATCTTATCTTATCTCTTGTCATGTCTTCTATGTACATGAGTGAATTGAGCATGAGTCTTCACTCACGAGTGACTTGAGCAAGAGTATTCACTCATAAGTAAATTCAAGTGAATTGAGCAAGAGTATTCACTCACAAGTAAATTCAAGTGAATTGAGCAAGAGTCTTCACTCACAAGTAAATTTGAGTGAATTGAGCAAGAGTCTTCACTCATAAATAATAAGTGTAATTTATATGAACCTTGCTATATTACAAACTATGAACCATGATTGATGAATCATAAACTTCATTTTATAAGTTATGGGTCCTTTTTAAGGAATATATATTATTGCATAAGCTATATTGTTTACTCATTAAGATCATCTATCTCTCCCCTTTTTCCTTGTGTAGTTCCAAGTGAGCATTTTGAGGAGGCAAGGTGATCGCTCAAGCTACCTACTCCACTTAGGAATTCCCTTGTCAAAGTTATAATAATACCATACTATAATCCATAGTATTTATAAAATCTAAAGTAGATTTAAACCTTTACTATGATACCACCTCTATCATGACCCACTTATTAAACCATGACAGTTCTTGAGCCTAGGGAGACATAAAGTCATCTAAACCCATAAAACCTCATGTAACTTATAATCTTTTACCATTCATCATATTGTACCTGATCCCAAGATCGTAACCTTATTACCTTTCCCTATTACTCATTACTTGCTTATCATCTCCTTGTTAACTTATAATATCATTTACAAACACAACTTGTATAATTTCTAAAGTTGTATTTCATATCATTAACCAAATGTTCATTACTTCATAAATTATTATAATAGCAATTACAATACCATTCAAATTACATATACACCCCATAACATATCAGTGCTAACCCTTCAATAACCATGGAGCTCTAACAATGATCTTCGTAATCGGGAATGACAACACTTGAATTTAGCAGAGCAATTTCCAAGCAAAAGGATGGGGCTTGGATTTTACCTTGCTGACTCATTGACTTTGCCTAAAAAATTTAAACCATTAAAGAATGAGACAAGCTTAGTGAGTATATAATAATATAATATATATATATATATATAATAAGTACAAGGACCATTATTAGGAAGGTCGCTTTATGGCAATGGAACAAAGTTAATCATTGTTGACATTATGATTCAATTTCTCATCGAGATGAAAACAACATCTTTAGCAGAAATAATACTTACTTGGAAGCAGAATGCTTCCTACACTTATAAATTGAAGACTGGTGGCCTAAGCCTTACTCACTCATATATATCACATTACGTAAAAAAGATCAAGGCTTATGGTTAGGCATTCCCCCCCAAAAAAGGTTAAGTACTCTCACCCTACTCGCAAGCTTATACTTAATGCACATGGTCTGGTGTATTTCCTCAAACCAAATAAGATTTTTGCTTATCCTTTGGCATCAATAGGAAATTCATATAAGGTTTGCAATAGAGGATTCAATGATTCATATTATGAGTTCAACATGAAGGTTTCACAATAGTCAAATGTCATCAAGGAATATCATATCAAATGGCTCATTGTTCAATAAACAATTCATGCTCATCAAGGCATTAAAATAATTCAATGATTATGGTTCAAACAACAAAGGTTCATAGCAAATGGTACAAGTCATATTGTATTATTAAGTAGTCACCTTGGACTCCATTGCTCCTATTTATATTAAACTTTGATGCTAGTAGTGCTCCTCGCATTTTTCGACAACATCCTTATCCTTGTCTTTAGAATCTACACATTTGTATTTTAATTACCCATAAATCACTTTCTTGTTATGACATTTGTTTAATTTAACTTAACTTGCTAACATTTCTATTTTGTTCATTGAAGCACAATTTATTACTTTGAAGGTCAAGATATACTATACACATACTTGTTAATAATTTTAACACTTTCTTGAGTTGTTCTCCAAATGGCCATAGCTATTCATTTAAGGAAGGATAATTCCTTTCCTCTCAATTTCATATTTCAACTTTAAGTAACATCAATTTAAGCAATCTCTAATATTCAATGGAGTTAATACTATTCTCACCATCAATTTTATAAATGAAACTAGTTCATTAATCTTAGGAAAAATCATTTTTATTGATTGAATTTAAAAATTAAAATTATACAAATCATATGACATCATTCTTATGCTTGATTTTCCCTTTAATTTCATGAATTCAAGTTCAATTCTCAAAATCTCTAATTTTTCCACAAACCCTAGAATTTGGGGAAAATTATTAATTCCTCATCCAAACTTCAAATTGATCATGGAATTATGCAATTAGCATAACATAAAACCTATATGATCATTCAATTGCCAATATCTAGCATTAGAACATTAAGTTCCCTTTTTAACTATATTATGCCTCCAATATATTCAAGTCTTGAACCAAGTTTCTAAAGTTTATTTCAACACTTATAAATCATTATTCTTCATCTAAAGTAACCATAAAGTATTCAATTAGAACTTAGAACATCTTTTTAATCATTTCCTAGTATTGGCTGAAATTTACATTTAGTGTAGAAGAGATTTTATATAACAAAGATACTAAAATCAATCTTAAAACATAGATATGAAAAGATGAATATGATTCCTTACCTTGATTAGCTTTGGTTTGTTAAAGTTCTTATTGCTATTGTGTAGAGAGAGAGCTTCTTTTATGGTTATGGAACTTTAGTGTAGAGATAGGAAAATGATGATCATAACATAAATTTTGCATATATATATATATATATATATATATATATATATATAATGGGTTGGATGGTGGAGATTTGATGAAGCTCAATCCAATGGTTAAGATTTAATCTTAATGGATGGCTATGATTTGATCAAGTTGGAGGGCTAGGATTTTCTATACAATGGTGATGATCATCATTATATAGCTTGGAAAGAGCAAAATGAATGTAGACTTAGGTGTCGGCGAAGTAAGAATTCAAGTTGGGAAAGGAATTGACTTAGTAAAAAATGGTGTCCAGCTTTCCCAACATCTAATTCAACCATAATTAACCATTCTCAACTCTAGTTAAAGCTTAGGTTTATCCATTTATGGGCCTTATGGGTGTGAATCATTAATTTTGCACCTTCTAGTATGTGTTTGAACCTTAGAAGCACTTAGGCTCGGTAAATAAACTTTTACAAGTCAAAAACTCTTAAAATAGAAAAATCAAAACATTTCTTCTTGACATTTAACTCTCTAAATCATTTGGGATTGAGTAACGAATACAACACAACTTGAATCATGTAAAACAGACAAGAAATGAGCGAGAATGGGCAAAAATGGCAAAAGGGGCTGAAGTGAGGTTGGCTATAGCACAAGCTTGTGCGGTACCACACAGCCTTGTACATTTGCCGCATAGCCCAGTTGTCATAACCCATCTTTGAGCCACGACTATCCTAGGGCATAAGGAGACATAAGGTCACCTAAACCTGTAGAACCCTCTTATAAGTTATTAAATGTAAAAGAAAACCACACTACCCTTATCCCAAGATTGGAACCAAAATAACCATTCTTTATCACCGATCACCATATCAATCATCTATAAGATAAACATTTACCATTTTAAACCCATTTTCATGCTTATTGCTTTTGGACTCCATTTTCTAGTATTTTAATTACAACTCATTCATACACTGCTCAAGTGCCTCGACTAAAATAAAATAATACCAAACCATACACATACTAAGAATATTCTAAATTATATCATTATTATAGACCTTAACAATCCATGGAGCTCTAGAGTGAAACTTCCAAAATACAATATAGTATATACAACATAATACCAAAAGTAGTAATGCAAATTTCCAAGCAAAGATGCAGAACTTGGAATTTACCTTGTTGATCTATCAGCTGGTCCTGAAAATAAACAATAACTATGGAATGAGACAAAGCACAGTGAGTATAGAATAATATCATAGAGATTAAACAATGATGTATGCTCAAAGGTGATTCCTTAGACCAATAAAGTAAAGTGGGTTAAAAATTATTCCTATGGAACAATTTTCCCATATATATATAATAGATATTATATCTTTAGCAGAATAATTTTTTTCTTGGAAATGGTATATTTCTCCCATAATCAATTGAGTGGTGGCATACGCGTTACTCACTCCTATATACCTCGTCACATGTACAACTAATCAGGCCATATGTACTAAGGACCTCAAACCCTTCCCAGCTAAGGTTCAGATATTCTTTACCCTATCCGCGAGTCCATTACCATTGTGCTGAATGTCTGATGTATTGCCCTACATTAGAGGGGTATTATGCTTATCATGGTATTATTATAACATTTTTCCCTTCTATCCATGAAATGATTCAATGGATAATATATCAATAAACAATTAGGTTCCCATGATTGATCACATTATAAGATCAAAGCAATATAGGTTCATTTGGCCAAGTTCCATAAAGGAATATTTTTATTCAATTTAGCTTAAAAATCAAAAAGGCAAGTAATGCTCGCCAAAGAATTGTAATACATTTTAGATAGGAAATAATTGAACATTAATGCTCATATTTAAGGCACAAGTTATGGTATATTATTAAGTACTCGCCTCTTACTCCTTAGCTCCTATATCGATAACTTAATAGAAATTATAGTAAGGCTCCTTGTTATCTCAAGCAATGCCTTTGCCTTTCAATTCTACAAATACATCCAAACAATGTACATCAATTTCTATTCCTTTAACTTTCTAACTAAATTCTAACTATTTCATATAAACATATCATTCATCAATGCCTCATATCATTTACCCCTTGCTTATACATGTCATAAACCAATTTAATATCTTTTAAATATCCCCTATAATGTAATTAAGGAAACACATGTAACACAAACATTTAATTACATTCTCAATGATCTTATTATAGGATCATAATTGAGGAAATTCATAAAAATGTTAAATAAAATAATCTAGCAACAAGTCACAAACACTAGGACAACTATCCCAATATGGCTAGAAATATAACTACACATGGGTGGAATCCTAGCTGTGCCTCCACCCGTGGGAGGCTACTGGAAAAATTTCTAGATTTTCCTTATCACATGGCTAGAACCCTATTGGTGTGGTCACTCGTGTCTGCTCAACTCCCATTGATCCTCTCATGCTTTCTTTGTTATCTCTTACTTATTAAACTCCAAATTTTCTCTCATCCTCATATTCCCTCAACTAACATGCAAAACTAGTCTTTCCTTAAATCCCTCCATCAAAATCAAACCATAGAAATCAAAAGAAAAGTATATATTTGCTAACAACCCATTACTCTTAGGTTAGGAACAAGGAAAGAATCACTTAAACATAAAATCTTAGCTTGAAATGCTTTAAATTTGGTCCTATGTTGAAGAACAAGTTGAGAGATTTTAGTCTTTGGTGAGAATGTGATTTTGATCTAGGTCATAAATTAAAAGAATTTACATATTTTCATTTTATATGTAAATGAAATCAATGGTGGTGATTTAATCGCACAAAATTAATAGTCACATTTTGCCTAAGATGGATGGTTAAGATTGATTTAGATGGATAGTTAAGATTGTCCTATGGTGACTTGGCACCATAATGATGAGTTCAATAATCACCAAAATGCATATGGACTTGGTGATGGGAAAGTGGATTAGCTTAGATATTAAAGTTGACAAAGGTCAACAAAGGTGGCTATCATCCAAAAATGGTGACTAACCTAACTTAACTTTACCCTAACCCTTAGTTAACTTATTCTAACCTTAGTTTAGTTAAGTCCCACCAAATTTGAACCTTGGTGGGCCGGCCATTCCATGGGCTTGGGCCTTGAGTATAAAGCCTATTATCAAGCCTACTCGAGCATGTTTTCCAAACTTAAAAGTTTCCATAACTTTTTCCCTTCCCTTTTGTTGACCTAAGTCAATCTCCATTTTGATCTTGTCAGTCAAATTGAAAGCCATCTAATGTTTGTTCAAGTGTTTGTTTTGCAGAATATATCATATTTATTAATTGAAATTGAAAGGAAATCAAAATCTCCTAAAGATGGCATCTGAGTCACGCCCAAGATAGAAAAGTTGCGACCGCGACCATGATTTCACGACCAAGACAATTAAAAGGCAAATTGTTCATTTTTCAGCTTTAAGACTTAGAAAGAATCACGACCTTAGTTGCGATCGCGACTAAAGGTGCAATACCTAATTCGCGACTGCGAATTATAAGTTACGATCCCGAAATTCATACAGCATTTAGAGCTTCCAATAGATATTTGAAGAACCAGTGAGAAGATGCCACGTGTGATCTACTCATTGTGAATTATGAAGATCGCGACCTTAAAATACTAGTTGCGATTGAGAAAATGGAGTCGCGACCATGAAAAAAGCTTATCAACTGTGACCTAGCTCTGATAGTGCATTTAATGTAAGATATTGTGGCTATTGTGAGAATCCTTCTTAGTATCTTTTTGTAATAGGAATTTGGAGGGAAGAAGCTATAAATACCCCTCCAAAGACCCTCATTAAGTACCCAACAACTTTTATTTAAGCCAAACTCTTGCAATTTTAATTCTCAAAGCTTTACCTCTTAATTATTATCATTTGGTTATTGTAAGAGCATTAATAGATCAAAGGGTTGAGTGTTAGCCTTGAAAACACATATTGTTGGGTTGAGAGTGAGCCATTAGAAAACTCTTGTATATGTTTAAGTGTGAGCCTAAGGGAAACACTTGTAAGGGTTGTGTGTGAGACATTGAAAAAACATTGTAAGTTTGGAATGAGCTTGAGACTCCTTGTAAGTATCATCTAATAGTAGACTACCCAATTTAGATTGGGGAGTGGATGTAGGGTTCATTAATACCCAAACCACTATATAATTGATTGTGTTCATTCTCCTGCCCTATCTCTTTCTATCTATTTTTTAATTTCCTACCAATTCAACCCCCCTTCTTAGTACATAAGGGTAAACAAGTGGTATCAGAGCTTTGGTCTCACTTCTCTAGCTTAATTATGTGAGAAAAGATCAAAATGGCCAATGAAAGGATACATCACCTCAAGCCATACTTCGATGGTACTGATTATGCGCATTGGAAATATGAATGGAGGTATATCTTGATAGTGATGTCATTGATGTTTGGGATTGCATAATCAAAGAATGGAAACCTCCATCAAGAAGAGTTGATGATGTTGAAGAATTGGTTCCTAGAGAAGAATGGATGGATGCACAAAGAAAGCTAATGAGAAAAATACAAAAGCCATGGCAATTCTTCTTAGTTCACTCTCAAGAGAAGAATGTGGTAGAGTACAATATTGTTCAAGTGCATTTAGCATTTGGAAATCTTTAGAAAACTACCATGAAGGAACTAAGCAAGTCAAGAAGAAAAAGATTCAGTTGTACACAACTGAATATAAGCTCTTCAAGATGAAACCCAATGAAAGCGTCACCGACATGACAAATAGGCTTATAGCCCTTGTCACCAACATGAAGAAATTGGGCAAAGTGTACACCTTGAATAACATAGACTACAAGATTCTCAAAACTCTCCCAAAGAAAGATTATAGAGCTAGAATTGTTAGCATAGAAGAAGCTAATAAGGATCTTGGAAAGGTTGCTACCGATGTCCTCATTGGAAAACTCCTTACCGAAGAAATGTCTCTATTGATAGAGAAGGAAGAGAATCAAGAGAAGGAGAAAAAGAAATCCGTAGCTCTTAAATCCCCCCTCAATAGCAAAAGGGAATGTGAGAGCTAAAGTGAATCAAAGAAAAGTGAAGATAATGATGATGAAGAACTTGCTATGCTCTCAAAAAGGGTCAAAGACATCATCAAGAGAAGAAAGAAAGAAAATAGGCCTTTTAGGAAATCATCATTAAATTACAACTCAAACTCAAGCAAAGAAAAGAAAAATGACATTACTTGCTATGAATGTGGCAAGCAAGGTCATATAAAAATAGAATATCCCAACATAAGAAGAAAAAGAAATGGGACAAGGAGAAGAAGAATGGCTTCAAAGCAACATGGGATGATGACTCCTCAAGTGATGAAAAGGAAGAGGATGTTGCAAACTTATGTTTCATGGCCTTAGAGGACTTATCAAATGAGGTGTGTCTCAAATTCACTACTAAGGAGAACAAATGGCATGTAGATAGTGGATGTTCAAGACACATGTCCAAAAACACAAGCCTCTTCACAAATTTTAAAGAAAAGAGATGTGGAAACATCACATTTGGTAATAATGCCAAAGGAATATAGTTGGCATTGGCACCATTGGTAAGAACAATCATTCTCTCATTGAAAATGTTCTTTTGGTTGATGGTTTAAAATTTAACTTGCTTAGTGTAGGTCAACTATGTGATAAGGGTAATAAAGTCACCTTTGACTCTAAAGCATGTATTGTCACCACTTTAGTAAATGACAATGTAGTGTTTAAGGGTGAAAGGGAGGGTAATACTTGCATGATTAACTTAGATGATTTGGCTAACCAAGATGTCAAGTGTTTCATGTCTATTAGCAGTGAATCTTCATTTTGGCATAGAAGGCTTAGACATGTAAGCATGGAGCTTCTTCATAGCCTTTGCAAGGATGAGCTTGTTGAAAGACTTCCAAAGATCAAATTCTCAAAGGATAAGACATGTGGACCTTGTCAAATGGGAAACCAACACAAGTCATCCTACAAATCAAAAAATATTGTAAGTACTTCTAGACCTCTTCAACTTATTCATATGAATTTATTTAGACCTAGTAAAGTTGCTAATTTAGGTGGAAAAATGTATTCCTGTGTGCTTATTGATGACTACTCTAGATTCACTTAGGTTAGTTTCTTAACTCATAAGAGTGATGCTTTTGATGCATTCAAAAGTTTTGCAAAAAGAGTTCAAAATAAGAAAGGTTATTTCATTTCCATAATTAGAAGTGATTATAGAAAAGAATTTGAAAATGAATTTTTAAAAAATTTTTGCATTGGACATGTAATTTCGCATAATTTTTCTCTCCTAGGACACCTCAACAAAATAGTATTGTAGAAAGGAAAAATAGAACCTTGATTGAAATGGCTAGAACCATGCTTAATGAATATGGTTTACAAACTTATTTTTGGGCGGAAGCCATAAACACTTCATGTTACATTTCAAATAAAGTTTTTAAAAGACCCATTTTGAATAAAACATCTTATGAGTTATGAAATGGAAGAAAGCCCAAGATTTCATATCTAAGAGTTTTTAGTTGCAAGTGCTACATATTAAATACCAAGGATAACCTTGGGAAATTTGCCTCTAAAACCAATGAAGGCATTTTCTTAGGATATTCCACCATTAGTAAAGCCTATAGAGTCTTTAACAAAAAGATTATGGTAATTGAAGAGTGTTAGGCCTACTATGGGTGACTCAAATGCAAAGGGATTAGTATAGGATGAGTAGGGTGTCGAACTTTGGGGAACTTAGAAATTTTGTATTAATTGGATAGTTACTAGGATGGATAGGCAAGGATATTAAATAAGAGATTTAAAAATATTACGATTAAGGATGTTGATTAGATTGAATTACAAATCAGAATTGATTTTAAAAAGATGTGTTACATGCATGCAATGATTGAGAGTATGGTCTATAATTCCTAAAAGCAACTCTCATTGTCAATTAGAAGTGTTTGATCTAGAGTCTATGAGCATTCTCATGTTATCATAGAGATAGACTAGAACCATAAATATTCATGCCAATACCTTAATTCCCCTTAGAGTGGATTTGCTTATCTCCAAGTACTTATCCTATTCTCTAAGTAATTTTAATTGTTTTTCCATCAATTTATCCCAACTCTCGTTATGAATAATTTGACTATCATGTTATACATGGTGATCAAGCACATACAACATTAATTAAGCATACAATTAAAACTATATCATGCAAAGCATATAAGAAATAGAATGATTAAAACCAATACTTTATTGCAATTCAAAGAAACCAAACTAGTGTATATTCATAGTGTAAATGACAAAGTTTAGACAAGAAGACAAGATGAACATCAAGGAACAAAGATAAAAAAGACAAGGGAAAGGAAACTTTGATGATATTTTCTTCAATCCTTGCTCTAGAAATTTACTTTGAAGAAGTGTCCTTGAATGCCTTGGTGACTCTTCAATCTTGTTCTAACTTTTAAACACTTGAATTACACTCTTAATTACTAACTTAATATATGAATAATACTAATATCACATGTCTAAAATTCTACAAAACATTCTTATTTATAGTTTTCTAAGTGTCCCAAATCATGTCCTTTGCAAAAAGGAGCCTTTTGTGAAAAGTTTTGATGAAAAGGCACCATAACTACTCGAGACAAGCTAGGATGAGTTGGCACCATATGGTTCTGGCATGACTCGGCACCAAAGGGTATGAGTCGGCACCACAACCTTCTATCACAACTCGGCACCCATGGGGCACGAGTTGGCACGGGCTTGTCTTGGCTAGTCCTTACAAAACTTCTTCCCTTTCAAGCATAGAACCCTTGATCCTTTCAGAGTTACCTAGATTACTTAAAGAACACTTAAAAACAAGACTAAAAGCACTACTTTAAAGATAAAATTCATGCATTCAAACACAAAATTAACTATTAATTGATTAGTTTAGGTATACATATTTGCATATTATAGAAAGGAAAAATAGAACCTTGATTGAAATGGCTAGAACCATGATTAATGAATATGGTTTACCAACTTATTTTTGGGCAGAAGCCATTAACACTTCATGTTACATTTCAAATAGAGTTTTTAAAAGACCCATTTTGAATAAAACATCTTATGAGTTATGAAATGGAAGAAAGCCCAATATTTCATATCAAAGAGTTTTTGGTTACAAATACCAAGGATGACCTTAGGAAATTTGCCTCTAAAATCGATGAAGGCATTTTCTTAGGATATTCCATCATTAGTAAAGCCTATAGAGTCTTTAACAAAAAGATTATGGTAATTGAAGAGTCTATGAATGTTGTATTTCATGAATCTAGTAAACTTGATCTTGGGAAAGGTAGTGTTCTTGATGATCTTATAGGTGAATTTGAAAAGCTTGGATTGGATCAAGATGACTCTAAAGGAAGTTCAAGACCAAGTGGAAAACCAACAAGATCATGAGGATTAATCAAATCCATAAGAGGAAGATGTTCAAGAACTTCCTAAGGAGTGGAGATACCCCAAGAATCATCCCAAGGAGCAAATCATAGTTGATCCATCTACGGGTGTAAGTACTAGATCTCATTATAAAGCCTTAAATAATAATTTTGCTTTGGTTTCTTAAATTGAGCCAAGGACCATTGATGAGGCTCTTAATGACGAGAGTTGGGTGATTGCTATGTAAGAGGAACTCAACTAATTTGAGAGAAACAAAGTCTGGGAACTTGTTCCTAGACCCAAAGATCATCCCATTATTGGATGTAAATGGGTTTGTAGAAATAAGTTAGATGAGTATGGTTTCATCACTAGGAATAAGGCTAGATTGGTTGCTAAAGGATACAACTAAGAAGAAGGCTTTAATTATGATGAAACTTATGCTCCGGTAGCAAGATTAGAGGCTATTAGAATTTTGCTTGCTTATGCATGTCACATGGATTTTAAACTTTTTCAAATAGATGTTAAAAGTGCTTTTTCAAATGGATTTATTAAAGAGGAAGTTTATGTTGAACAACCCCCCGATTTTGAACATCATGAACTTCCTAATCATGTTTTTAAATTAGCCAAGGCCTTGTATGGTTTGAAACAAGCTCCTAGAACTTGGTATGAAAGACTAAGTACATTTCTTTTGAAAAATGATTTTGTTAAGGGCAAAGTTGACACAACACTTTTTGTAAAATAGCACAAAAATGACACTTTAATTATTCAAATTTATGTTAATGATATTGTATTTGGTGGTACTAATGAACATCTTTGTGAAGAATTTGCCAAGTGTGTGACTAGGGAATTTGAGATGAGCATGATGGGTGAGCTCAAATTCTTCCTAGGGCTACAAATCAAGCGATGCAAAGAAGGCATCTTCATCAACCAATCCAAATATACAAGAGAGCTTCTCAAGAAGTTTGACATGGATGGTTGTAAAAGTAGAAAGACTCCAATGAGCACATCAACTAAGCTTGACAAAGATGAAAAGGGTAAGCCTATAGATGAGAAGAAATATCAAGGTATGATTGGTTCTCTTTTCTACCTTATGGCATCTAAACCTGATATAATGTATAGTGTTTGTTTGTGTGCACATTTTCAATCTTGTCCTAAAGAATCTCATTTGCATGCCATTAAAAGAATTTTGAAGTATTTACATGGCACATTGTATTTAAGGCTTTGGTATCCTAGAAATTTATCTTTTACAATAATTAGTTTTTCAGATGCGGATAATGCTGATAGCTTGCTTAATAGAAAAAGCACTTTTTGAACTTGTCATTTTCCTAGTGAATGTTTAGTTTCATGGTTTCGCAAGAAAAAAGTTTCGGTAGCCTTGTCCACCGCTGAAGCAAAATATGTGGTGGTGGGTTATTGTTGCACTCAAGTTCTTTGGATGAAACAACAAATCAAGGACTATGGTCAAGTGATTAACTACATTCCTATCAAATGTGATAACACAAGTGCCATAAATCTTTCCAAAATTCCCATCCAACATTCTAAGAGTAAGCATATAGACATTAGGCATCATTTCTTAAGAGATCATGTGCAAAATGGTAATGTTGTGTTAGAATTTATTGATACAACTAACTAGCTTGCTGATATTTTCACAAAACCCCTAAATGAAGAAAGATTAAATTTCATAAAAAGGGAAATTGGCATGCTTGATGGGAGCTTGTTGCTTTAGATTTTCAAAATTACATAAAGTTTTTCATTTGTATTAAAATTCTATGCATATTATGACATTTATCTTTCACTTTTTTATTTTGTTAAATTCATTAATTGAGGTGATCCTTAAGTCATTTAAATTTAATTTTTTTTCTTTTGCATTTTGGTTGCATGTTGGTTGCATTATGGTTGATTTTTGGTATATTTAACCTCAATTACTTGATTTACTGTATTTTGGTATATTTATAGTTGATTTTTGGTATATTTGATCCAAATTGCTTGAAATTAATTTATTTTATCATAGTTTGTTGAATATATAATTATATTCATTTTAATCTTGAACTATAGTGCCAATTGCATTGCACTCAAATTCCTTTAAAAATTTTCAAGAATTTCGATCTTTTAAAAATTTGCAGTCATGACATAAAATTAGCGGTCGCGAAATTTAAAATTTGTAGCCGTTATCTTTGCATTCCTAAATCTTGATCGTAATGAGATAATCGCAAATGCGATTTTTGATTTTTTCAAAATTTGCGATTGCGAAACAGAGTTTTAGTAGCATTTAAAACTAGTCATTTTTCAACGGGCAAAAATCAATTTAATACAAAAACTAGTCATTTTGGACCAATTTTCAGCCCATTTTTGCCTATAAATACCCTCCTATTTGAAGTTTAACTATTCTCAAACATATCCAAACTCTTTTCTAAGCTTAAACCTTACTCTCTCTAACTCTCCTCTCATTTTACTATTAATTCTCTTCTCATTCTCCATCTACTTCTCCATCAATGGCCTCAAGGAGACCTTCTAGAAAAGGGAAAGAAGTCCAATCCTCCTCTCAACCCTCTCCTCTTGAACTCATAAGGGGTATTATACAAGAGGAAAAATAATTTTTTTTTAGGATTCAAGAGAAAACTATCTTACCCTCTAAAATTCCTTCCTTAGTGTGTCTCAAAACTTTAGGAATTAAGGATAGCATCATTGGCTACCTTAAAAATTTAGAATGGGGGCAATTTGTTTTTGTAGATGAAGATGGGTACGATAAGCTAACTAGGGAATTCCTTGCCACCATAGTTGTCCATAAAAAACTTCATCCTACCCGTGGCCATTATGCCATAGATTTCTGAATTTTTGGTCACCTCTATGAGCTTTCCCTTAGTGATCTTCCTAACATATTTGGTTTCCAAATTGAGGGTGCCTACACCATCAATGATTTCTCACTACACCTCAACTCTTTTTGGACCGAAATTTCCATTAAGCTAAAATTTGATCCGAAATCCTTCCTAGCCAAACACATCAAGACCCTTTCTCTTTGGCTCCTTCATAGGATTGTCACCCTCACCATCAATGCTTGAGGGGATGAAAATGAAAAGGTTTTCCAAAGAGATCTCTTCTTCCTACATGGTCTTGTCAAGGGAAAACCAATCCAAACTGCTAAGTTTCTTGTAGACCAATTCCTTCACCTTTCTTCCATAAAAAAGGGCACCATTCTACTCTCTTCCCACATTTCTATAATAGCCAAACATGTTGGGGCTCTTACTCCATCCAACATAGCCATTCTCTAAAAGCAAATCAAAAAATCCCTTATTAATTTTTAATAGATGATCAATGCCAAGGTAATGAGAGAAAAGGAAGGGAAATATGATAAATTTTTTGGAGATATTGGGATCTAAGAGAGGACTAGAAAAAGATCAAGAGTGGTGGGAGGTGAACCTAGTCACCCACAAGAAGAGGAACCTCAAATAGCACCCATTGTCCCTCCATCTCATCCTCAAGAGGAAACCAATAGACTTGTTCACAAAGTCTTAAGGAGACTTTCACTTCTAGATCATATCCACCAAGACATATTTGATATACAAGGTTACATGAGTCTCTCTCAATGTAACCTCCAAGAATGGCAATATAATGAAGAAGAGGAGGAGGCACATGAGGAGGCCCCTTATGAAGAAGAAGAGATCCCTCATCAAGAAGAAGAGGAACCCAAAGATGGAGGAGATTATTAGATTTTTTGAAAAATATTTTGTTTTCTTTCTTTTGTTTAACTTACTATGTTTCTAATTTTTCTTATTTTTTTATGCATTCTAATGTGGCATTATAAATTTCAAATTAATACAAGTATCTATTTTCTCTATTTTTTATCTTTTTTATTCTTTTCTCTATTGCTTTTGTTCCCTTTGCAATATATATTTTTTCTATTTCTTTTGGTATTGTCAAAGAGGGAGAAACATAAGAACTTAAATAAACTCAAATGAACATCACTTGAGAATATGTTCTCCACTTTTTTTTTTTTTTTTTTTGTCAATTGTTGCATAAATTGAGGGGGAGAACTCTTGATGAATTGAATGCTATTTTACATTTAATTTCTACTTTATATTTAAGTTCAATTTGATTGTCAAAATCAAAAAGGGGGAGATTGTTGACCTAAGTCAATATATATTTTGATATTGTCAATCAAATTAAAAGCCATCTAATGTTTGTTCAAGTTTTTGTTTTGCAAAATATATCATATTTATTGATAGAAATTGGAAGGAAATTGAAATCTCCCAAAGATGACTTCTGAGTCACACCCATGACAGAAAAGTCGCGACTACGACCACTAAATCGCGACCGTGACCATGATTTCATGACCAAGACCAACATAAGGAAAATTGTTCATTTTTTAGCTTTGAGACACAAAGAGAATCGTAACCTCAGTTGCAACCGCAACTAAGGGTGCGATACCTGATTTGCGACCGCAAATTATAAGTCACGACCGCGAAATTCATACAGCATTTAGAGCTTCCAATAGATAGTTGAAGAACCAACGAGAAGATGCCATGTGTGATCTAGCCATTGTGAATTATGAAGATTGTGACCATGAAATACTAGTCGCGATCATAAAAATGGAGTCACGACTGCAAAAAGGGCTTAGCGACTGTGACCTAGCTCTGACAGTGTATTTAATGCAAGATATTGTGGTTGTTGTGAGAATCCTTTTTGGTATCTCTTTCTAATGGGAATTTGGCGGGAAGAAGCTATAAATACCCCCTCCAAAGACCCTTATTAAGTATCCAACAACTTTCATTTAGGCTAAACTCTTGCAATTTTAATTCTCAAAGCCTTACCTCTTAATTGTTATCATTTGGTTGTTGTAAGAGCATTAATAGCTCAAAGGGTTGAGTGTTAGCTTTGAAAACACATATTGTTGGGTTGAGAGTGAGCCATTAGAAAACTCTTGTGTATATTTAAGAGTAAGCCTAAGGGAAACACTTATAAGAGTTATGTGTGAGACATTGAAAACACATTATAAGTTTGGAGTGAGCTTGAAACTCCTTATAAATATCATCTAGTAGTATAATACACAATTGAGATTGGGGAGTGGATGTAGGGTTCGTTAATACCTGAACCACTATAAAATTGATTGTATTCATTCTCTTTCCCTATCTCTTTCCATCTATTTTTTACTTTCCCACCAATTCAACCCCCCTTCTTGGTGCATAAAGGCAAACACCTTTCACTTGGCATTTTAAATCCTACCTCCCTATACCATAATAAACTCAAACTAAGACATATTACCATAAAATAATTCAATAAAATGTACATTGAACATTCACACTTCATAAAAAAATACACAATCATGCACTTAGCACCAAAAAAGGGTTTTTTTCATCCTATCACTATATTATTGGTACTATACTCATAAAAAATTATATTTTATGGTATTATTATAACTCTAATGAGTTATGGAAACCTTGGATATTACATTCTACCCCCTAAAAAAAAATTTATCCATGAATTTTAAAAACTTACCCGTTATCTGAAACAAATGTGGCTACCATTACAGCATATCATTCTCACTTTCCTATATGCATTCCTCCACATTGTGGTTACGCCATTGCACTTTCACCATTGGTACTTCTTTTTGTTTCTTAGCTTCTTTACTTGTTGATCCAAAATGGCAATTGGAACTTCCTCATAGGAAAGGTCTCTATCAATCTCAATATGCTGGGGTTGCAATATGTACGATGGATCAGATACATACTTCCTCATCATCAAGCCATGAAAAACTAGATGTACATGTCCTAGTGTAGATGGTAGTGCTAACTTATATGAAACCTCTCTGACCCTACTAAGAATCTTGAAAGGTCTGACAAACCGAGGAGATAACTTTCCCTTCTTGACAAATCTTATCACTCCCTTCATTGGTGAAACCTACAAGAATACATGGTCCCCCACCACAAACTGAATATCCTTCCTCTGAAGTTCTATATAGATCTTGAATAAAAGCAGTTTTTAGTCTCTCTTAAATAACCTTCACCTTTTCTGTGGCTTCCCTTACCATGTCAGGGGCTTCAAGATATTTATCGCCAACTATGAACCTTCAAATTTGCTGTCACATCCCAACCTTAGAGATATGATAGTCCTCGAACATGGGGAGACATAAGGTCACCCATGCCTGTAGAACCTACTTACTCATAAACAAATCATGCTTAGGATCTTACTAAATCTCTTATAATAACTCATTCAAAACATTTAAATGAATACCTTAAATTGCGGAAGTCTAAAATAAATCATTACATATAAAATCCATGAGGAAAATAATATATATCAATAAGTATCAATCAACATTCCCAGAGCATGTAATGACAAGACTCTATAAATTAGTATTATTGAAAACTTGGACAAGGAATTCCCTAAGCAAAGTAGAATGCTTGAGCCATCACCTTGCCTCCTCACATTTGCTCACCTGGAACCACATAAGGAAAAAGGGGTGAGATAGATGATCTCAATGAGTAAACGATAAGGCACATACATTATCACATATTCCTTTAGAAAGGAAACACATAGCTTATACACATAGTTTATGATTTATAATTCATGAATCAAGTTACAATTTAGCATGGGTTCAATTTGGCAAGTTTGCAGAAATCACACTTATAACTTATAAAGAGTGAAAGCTATTGCTCTATCACTCAAACTTATAAAGGAGAGGTGGCCTTATACCAAATTCCAACTCCTATCACTTATAAGGCATGAAGCTGATCAGGCTCCATGGTTAGAACTGCCCCTTCTAGCTGAGGTGGATACACAACCCCTATCCATTGGGTTAAGACCGTATGTATGGGTTTCGATGATTACCCGCATCGGCACGAGGATTCTGCATAAAGGGCTAAAGGTACCATAGCTAGAGCTAATGGTAATCACAATTAACAATATCACATAAGGCAATAATAACATGTATTCCAATAACAATAGTGGTTTAGCTTTCAAACAAAAGATACAATGATAGTGTAGTTCCAGAAAGAATATAAGTTAGAGTGTTAATCACAAGAAATTCTCATTGGATAAACAAACTAGTTTTGGACTAAATGTCCTTTGGCAACCCAAGCTTGTCAAAGAAATTATATAATAATATTTTAGAATAGAAGGAACCTGGGTTTCAAAAATGTCAAGGCTCATATAACATGATATCACATATTTGTAACATAACAAAATGTTACTTGCACTTGTAACATAAACATAGTGTTTACTCACACTTGTAGAATAAATACGATGTTTACTCACCTTGGGGTTCCTTTGCTCCTAGTATATATAGTCCCTTTGCACTTCTAAAGCTCCTCAAACTCTAACATAATATTTAATTTAATAATTAGTATTTATTTACTTATGATGCTCCTATCGCATAACTACCCACACACATATAGCATACACATACACTTAGAGTTCACATATAGGTGTACTCATCACTTGCACATAACACGCTGACTTTAAAAGTCTTGCATACTTAGGCCGTATAGGCTCTTATGACAACACATTACAATCACATCAATACCTTTTTAAGGTCATCACAATATTATTACCTCAATATCAATTCACTTTAATAATTATCTTAATTCACTTTACACTTCCATACATGTCAACTTAACAATTAACTTTTCAAGTGTCATGCTTAACCCTTATGATCCTTTTTATTCAATTGTCACTTTATCAACTCATAACATGTGTTCATCACCAAGTCTTCATACATCTAGTTTCATATTTCTCAACCACATTTGCATTCTAAACACAATATAAGGTTAAGATACCTTAAGTATACCTTAAGTATACCAAAATACATCTAAGCTTATCTAAGATCACACCTTCAACTAACATGTAATTTTATCATTTATTATACATATATACATGCCAATAATCATCAAAACACATCACATAAAAATTATAAACATTGGAAGAAAAATGTTTATATGGGCCAAATGCGTCACCAAAGTAAAAACTAAATTCTTTTTCTTTTTGGACTTTCCATCTATTTCAGAAATATGTAAAAACATGGTTTGAACCAAGATTTTTCATGTTACTACAACAAAAATCATCTTAGAATTTTAATCCATATGAATCACACTTGGTGTTGTTTATACATAAAAATTCAACTTTTGAATTATAGAGCACAAAACCATGAGTTTTCTTGTTTTCAATATTTTTCGGTCATTTCAGAAATATGTAAACAAGTTGTTTAAAATATTATTTTTCATTCAATCATAGCAAATATCAGTTTAGAACACATTTATACATGATTTGGTAGCCATAGATAGTATTTATACAAAAAAATTCCAAGTTTAAAGGCTTAGGTGAAAAATCATGAGTTTTCACGCTTTCCATGGTTTTCATTCGTTACAGCAATGTACAAACACATGATTCAAATCATTATTTTTTATCTAAATAAAACAAATATCATATTAGAGTACTTCCTCACACAAATTGGCAGCCACATATCAATTTAATAGAATTTTCCAACTTCTAAGTTCTAACACAAAACCTTGAACTCCTTTGTTTTTTTCGAAACTTTCTGGTCATCAAAGAAATATGCAAAAATATTATTTAATCCAATATTTTCCATTAAAACAAATCAAAAATTAGTTTAGAAAACAACAATGCACAAATAACCCCCCTAGTGATGTTTATGCATAAAAATTGTGATTTTAAGTTATAGAATTCACCTTTGGAGAAATCTCGCAGAAAGAATTGTATTTTCGGTAGAAAATAGATTCTCTCTCCCAAAAACTACCCAAACAAAATTAAATCTATAAAAATCAGTAATCAACCAGTTCAAAATAATTTTCCCATAATTTATTTTATAGAAATCAGTTTAGAAATTGAAAGAGAAGAAAAACTTACGATTATGGTCAAGGAATCGCGAAATGGAAAGGTGTTTTCTTAATTTCAGTAAAAAGGAATATTTTGCGAGGATTTTTCTATCAAGATATAAAAAAATTAAGGTGATGGCTGCTAGAACTCTATTTTGGCCAAAATTTAGAATATATAATAGGATTTGGGTGAAATTTTCACTAATACCTTTAATGATCTAGGTTAGGAGGATTTTAGTGTAGTAGGCTTTTGGGTATTTGGGCTTTTTATTTAAATTTCAGGCTGAGTAAAATTAAAAATAAAGAAAATATTTTTCTTATTATTTCTGTAATATTTTCCCCAAAAATATTTATTTTAAAATTATTTTAAAATACTTATAAAATCATTTTATGTTCAAAAATTGTCTTATGCAAGGAAATACATTTTATTTAAAATAAATTCTTTTATGCAAATTGACTTCATGTAAATCATTTATTTCATAATAGCAACTCATATTATGCATATTAAAATTAATTTAATATGCCACATACTCATCAATCACTTAGATCACTAATTTTCACAAAAGCACACACTTAACCTTAATAGTTCTAAATCAAGCAATTTATCACGAAAATTCCTAAGGTGGGTGTGGGTTGTTACATTTGCACCCTTAGGATCTGACCGCAACTTGACACTTGCTAAGATTCGTGCGCTATGCATATGAGGTCCCGCTAGCCGGTTAGCAGGCAGGGGTCAAGGGGGCAGTGCCCCTTGCAGGGTGCAAGGCAGTGCCCCATTAGAAAAAAATTTCTTGAAACTTGCACCTTCAGATGATCAACACTCGATTACAAACCCATAGAATCAAACTGGGCTCAAATCGAATCAAAGATAGAGAAGAATGAGCCAAAAAATGGAGTGTCGAAACTTGTGGGCCCGCTGCGGTAACTCGTAGCCAGTTGTAGTGCCTCTGCGATCACCATAAAGGCCCCTGCAGTAGCCAATTGGCTACCGCAGCTGGCATTGTGGCAACTGCAAATCCCTCTGCAGTTGTCGCAGTCGACGCACCCATTACCGCACCGAGTCCTTTTCAGAATCCTACCCAAAAACTATTAATTTTTAGCCCTAAACTCCTCTTATAAATACCTTATACCTCATAACAACTAAAAACACGCAATTACATGCTTATATACTCTCCATAAAGCTTTCCAAACCCTATTGCTAAGCTTTTCAATCATCACAACCCTCTTCCTAAACCTCCAAATCTCTAAAATCTCATTTCAAAACCTCTTCCATCATATAAAACCCCATTCATAAGTTTCCTAATCATCTCAAAACTCCATTCACAAGCCTCCTAATCACCTCAAGTTCTATTCTTAAGCTTCCTAATCAAGAAAAGGTTCAATTCAAGCCATTTCTTTCAAAGAAAATTCGTGATTCTCGAGCAATGGTGTTATCCTAGAGTTCACGCTATTCAAGATTCCTTCTTCCAAAGGGAGTGCTTGTGATATCGCAAAGCCAAGATGGAACTTAAATCTGGTGCCAAGCTCGCTCCCTATGTTTCTCGCCACTGAAAGCCAAAGGTAAAAGTTCTTTCCTTTTCCTTTTCAATTTCAATTTCAAGATCTAAATCTGAAAAGATATAATTTTTGTTAATTAAAATATAACCTAATTAACAAATCTCTAAAGCCCTTTAAAATCAATCAAAACATGATGATGAAGGCAATGACTTAAAAACCCCTCCTTTGCAAGAAGGAAAAACTGTGTGGGGTTTGATTCCCATTCAAAGGGATACGTAGGCTTATTGTCTCTAAGGCATTCAACTTCGTTAAAAATTAACAATTTGTTCTCTCTATCACCTTCTTCATATAGTTTAGGATCAAAATTGTTTTTCTTAAATAAAAATTGAAATTTTAATCCTTTTCTTTTTGTTAATTGTTTTAATACTCTCTTTCTTATTTTAGTTGTTTAGATTATTTTGGGAATGTGTACTTTTCCTAGAACCCATAAGGGCTAGAGGAAAGATCCCTTGATTTTGATATTTTGACTTCTAATAGTTTTAAGTAGTTACTTCTTTATCTTTTTGCATCTTGTGATTATCATTATCTCATATTTGTCATGTATTTCATGAGTAATATTTATTTCATATATCATATTATATCTATTCATGCATACATAAGAACTCTTTTTTTTTTATAAAAACTATTTTGTATTTGAGCTAAACTATTTTTTTTTGGTATTATTTTAACCAAAACCTAGTCCCCGAGCCCTCTTTGGTCATTCGAGGATAAATGGTATAATTTTGGAGTTAATTAAATTGGGCTTTCCTTTAATTTTCCCAACTAAAATAAACAAAATTAAAGTGGCGACTCCTTTTGCAACTTACAACATACAAAATATAATTTTTTCTAAACTCATAGTGTGTTCCAATCATGATGTTTCTCCCACAATGGCATTTTCAATTCTCTTTAGTGGATCAAACTGGGTGCTCGAGTGAGACCTCACAGCTAGCGACTCCACTAGGGACTTCAAAGTCTTTTTCAAATAAAGGATAAAGTGGATTACTCTTGGAAAACAAAAAGTTTGGCATTTATTATAGAATGGCTTTTTCATGCATCATCACATTGGGCTCCTTGTCCAAAACCTCAGTTTCTTAGGAAAACAAAAGATAGAAAGTAATATCGAGTGGGCAACCTTCCTTAGGTCTGCTTACCGATAGTGAATCATCCAGCCCATGATGTATCCTCTAATCCTTTTAGAGGTGTAACGAGTACGCACGTACTGTTGGACCCACGCGAGGCTCCTTGACTCACATGTGGTTAGGTATATCGTACCTCTAGTATGATGGGTTCCTTTCAAACCACCCTTACCCTTTCATGTAACGACTCATAGAACCTTCCTTTAGGATTATATGAACCATAATACTAAACTTGGTATTTCATAAAACCTTTTTCAATCATTCATTCATACATGCATGCATAGATTGAACCTTGTGAAGAGTCTAAAACCTATCCAAACACCTTCACACCTAAAACCCATGGTTAAAACCCAAAGCCCATAGTCCACCTAAACCTATAGTCAAAAAACAAAATCCATGGTCCACCTAAACTCATGGTCAAAACCCAAAACTCATGGTTCACCTAAACCCATAGTACGGTCCTTACCAAACCTATGTTAAACTCATGGTAAAAATAAACTCATATATGGTACCCCGATCTAAATCCACAATCCTTGTCTAAGCTAAATACTGACCTAGCTCTATTTTAGCTTCATCCTTCATAATTCTTATCCAAGCTGAAGATTAATCTAGCTTTCATCTTTCACAACTCTTACCCAAGCTAAACACTAACCTAGCTTTCATTTTCACCACCCTTACTCAAGCTAAACACTGATCTAGCTTTATTCTCAACAATCCTTACCAAAGCTAAACACTAACCTAGCTTCACTCTTATCCTTAATCATTACCCAAACTAAATATTGACTTGGTTTCATCTTTTACATTACTATCCAAACCTATGCTTCTATTTAAACCCATGGTCCAATCCACCATTATCCAATTATCACCAAGCCCATGGTCCACCTAACCTCTAAATCCATGGTACATTCATAACCCAAACACAAAACCTATGGTCCCTCCATCCTTAAAACCCATACCAAACCATCCATAAATTGCAAATCCAATTACTTGAGGCTAAACTCTAACCTAGCCTTCCTAACTAAACCTTGGATTCCTCAAAAACTAAAATCCAACCTAGCTACTCAAAGCTAAAATTTGACCTACCTACTCAAAGCTAAAAATCTAACGTAGCTACTCAAAAGCTAAAGTTCAACCTAGCTACTCAAAAGCTAAAATCCGATTTAGCCACTCAAAGCTAAAATTTGACCTAGCCACCGAAAGCTAAAATCTAATTAAGCATCCGTAGCTAAATACCTACCTAGCTAACATCACACACCTCTACCCTCCTTTTTTACTCATACCTTACCAACCTAGCCATAAGACACTGTCATCTATAAGCCCAACATCCTTAGCCCATTACTTTTAAAACTAATTCATTACCCCCATATTGACAAATGCATATAAGCCTACCCTAAGCCAACTACCTTTGGCCCAACACATTACCCTTGGCCTAACACGCTACCTTAAGCCCAATACCCTTGGCCTAACACGCTACCTTAAGCCCAATACCCTTGGCCCAACACAATACCCTAAACCCAATACCTTTGGCCCAACACATTACCTTAAACACAATACCTTTGGCCCCCATACAATACCTTAAGCCCAATACCTTTGGCCTAATACACTATCTTAAGTCCAATACCTTTGGTTCAACCTGATACCTTAAGCTTGAGATCTTGACCTATGCAACATTAGGAAATCATTAAAAGCCCAAATGTTGTTAGCCTACAACATCAATGGGAGACTTTTCCCTCAAAGTGTGCATGCCCATTCCTTCTTTTCCAAGCACATACCTTATTCTTCGACTTCGTTTTAAAGGTACTAATGGGAAGCCTAACTAATATAAAAGCTTTAACCAACCTACTCAAGAGACAAGAAGAGAACCTTCAAGCTATTCTTATCTCTACCCTAGGCACTTAATGCACCAATTTCAATCAGTCTTTAGCTAGCCAACAATCCAGTTTCAATAACGCCCTAATCCATCTTACCTCTGCTTTCACTACTGCTTTAACTTTCCAATGCCAACTTATCATCGATGAAGTGAAAGAAATGTTAAACCAAGCTAAGCCCATCAATGCTGCACCTACCATTGACATGGCCCATAATTTTACATCTTCAATCTCAAACACCAATGCCATTATAGCCTCAGCCATGCCATCAGTCTTAGATACTAACCTTACCTCTCTTTTGAATCCTTTTCAAAGCAAGGAAAACCCCACCTCTTCTGCTATCAAAAGACCTTTAAACCTCACTCAATATTGAAGCATTAGAGCAAACTCTCACAATAGAAAAAGGGTGCAAGAAGAGCAATACCTCCACTCCCCTTGCCTCTACTGAATGGAAGGATATGGACACCTACACTCCCCTTGTTGATGTCGAGCGAGAGAGTATAGAGGTAGCTGGCATGACTAGTAGGCGACCATTGAAATCTCAGCGAAGGGCTTTTATAGATTTGGGAGTTCCATTAGCAACGATTTATAAGAAGGCTTTGAAGGTAAGAATGGTAAAACCCCTAGAACCAAGAGTCCCCCCTAATCCCTTACCAAAGAGCTACCACCCAATGAGTATATGAATATCATCAAGGAGCAGGGCACTAAACCAATGTATGTAAAGCTTTGAAACATTAAATCCAGGATCTGATTGATAGTGGAGATATCATCCCCCTAAAACAAGACCCAAGACTTTAATTGAACCCTGAGTAACATAACATAGAGGAGTTCAAGCCTAGTTAATCTAACCTGTCTGAGGTTGAATTCCAAATAAGTCTAAGTCTGAGCCTAAGCCTAAAAGTCTGAGTCTAGGTCTAAGTCTGAATCTGTCATTTTATTTTATTTTGTCAACCATATCAGTCCTTTTTTTGTTATTTTATAATAAAGTTTCCTTTATAGTAATGCATCTATGTTTTCTTTTCATTATTTATGCATTAACTTTCTTATCTTCCTTGATTGAGTCTGACACAGATGAGCTTAAAAAAAAAAAAAAGAAGAAGAAAAAGAAAAAAATAAAATAAAATAAAATGAAGAAAAAAGGGGTGAAGATTAAATCTACCATAATCAAAATGTGAGGTGTCCTCATTATCTCGAATCAAGAAATGCTTCACAAGCTCCTAACCAAAGAAGGACCTCTCATCAAATAGTTGAAGCACAAGGAGTAAGTAAATGTAATTACCTATTGCACAATTGGGTAATAAAATGATGCACCTCAATAGGGGGCAACAAGTTCAAAGAAGACCTCTGTCAAACCCAGAATTCAAAGATCAGAGCCTCTCGACATGGAGAAATATAGCAAATTATGGTGAAATGCTTTCTCCCAAATTTCATTAATCCAAGCTCACTAAGTTGAAAATCTGAAAGGGCAACTTAGACAAAAGTTAGAGCTAAAAAAAAAAAAGAAAAAAAGAGTGAGAGAGAGAAAGAGAGAAAGCTCATCCAAGTTACCTTCCCTCATGTCCAAAGTTGTTAAATTATCAATCTGTTTGGTCTCATGTCTCCAAAGTCATCCTTCCTCATCAAAGGCTCATTCTTTAAAGTTATACTATCTTTTGTGCCCTTATCTTACAATGGGGCCATGTCTTCCCAAATGTCATCATTTGTTGTTAGTCCATCCCATCACTTAGTTCAAAGAATTAATACATATCTCCAGTCCATCACATCCCTATCTCTCATTTGGGACCATGATCCCTAAGTTGTCTTCCTCTATTAACCCTTTAGCTATTCCTAAGGGCTCTTTGTTTTAGCCAGTACAGTCACTGTGTCATCAAGTCAAACCAATTAAGTGTCACTCCAAGAGTCTCTTCAATCTCAAATAAACGAGAAAAGCTTAACTCGCTCTTTTCCATGATTTATGCTACAGAAAGCAAAACCATATAGCCTTCATAATTATCTTCAGAAGTTTCAGCCTACCTTCAAATCATTCTCAAACTTTTCCATCCCAAGCCTCATTTGCAAATCATACCATCATTTCAAGCTCAAGCCACATACCACCCTTTTTTGGAGCAAAATCTCATCATGGGCAGAACCAAAAATCCCAAGTCTCTCAAGACTCATCCTTTTTGAATTCAGTTTCTTTGGCAAAACCAAAACTTGAGCCATATCTCCCAAAACCTATCATCCTCATGTTGATTAAGAAGGACTCAAACCAATCAAGGCCCATCTCATGCCTCTTTGGAAAATATCACATGATCTTTGAAAGATTAAATTGGCAAAACACATAATCCTTGAGAATCAAAGCCTCTTAAAGCCTGCAAACCATTCTGATGCAACCATGTCAAAGGCCAAACCCTTATCCATGAGCCTATGGTATCCTTGTGACCAAAACCTATAGCACCATACTTGAGCCAAAGCCAGCCATCCAAAGCACCCTCAAAGAAAACTATCCTCGACACCTAGAAGCCTTCACCTTGAAGTCGAAATTTAGAAGCCTTCACTATGAAGCCTAAAACCCAAAAGCCTTCACCATGAAGCCCAAACCAAAAAGCCTTCACCATGGAATCCAAACTAAGAAGCCTTCACCACAAAGCTCACTACCAAAAATCCTTCACCATGAAGCTCACTTCTAAACGGCCTTCATTTATGAAACCCACAATCTCCTCTAAGGAAAAATCTAACTGAGCCTTCCAAATTGATTGCCTAGCTTGACCTTTTCCTCTAATCCAAGATTAGCCTCCTAGGTTTAGCATCCTAATATGATATCTCTGACAAAATCTTAAAAAAAAAAAAATACACCTGGCTAAGCCTTCAAAATGAACTCACCAGAAGGCCATAACTTGACCAAACATCTAATATGATCTCTCACGAAGCCAAACTAGACTGAGCTTCCAAATGAACCTAGTTGAACCTAACTCAGCCTTTTAAGAAAATCCACTCATTCTAAATAAATCTCCCCTAAAGCCAAAACTAGAAGGCCATAACTGACTAAGCCAATTGCCAAACCTGACCTTTCCCAAAACTAAACCTGACCCAAACCTTATCGTCTTAAAGGGACTTGATCCCCCTGTTCAAGCTTTCCAATTCAGTCTTAAGCCAAACATTATTATAAACTGAACACACCTAAACCTTGCCTAACCTCTTCCAGCCATACTTGGTGACTTCTTCCTAGGCCAAAATAATAGCCATTGACCAACTAACCTCATACCTGACATGTCCCTTTCACCTCTAAACTAGTCGATCAGCCAAAAAAAAAAAAAACACTTTCCTTTACCGTCCTAATATAGGGGCACCGCCCTTCCAAATATTCACCTTTCCAAAGTGGAGGCATCTTTCTCTCAAAAGCTTAGCACTCTCCTACCAAACTCACCCTTCACAGGTTCAAGGTATCTAATCATTACACAGTCAGATGCATTTCACAATAGAACAAGTTGTAAGCCAGACTTTTGAATTAAAATGGATCATCTTTTTGTTACCAGACAGGTTCATCATCATTCTTACTAGACAAGAACATCCTTTCTTTGGCTCCTACCAAAAAGGACAACCTTAGGATTCATACCTTAAATATGAATTAGGCATCCCTTTTAATCTGACTCATCCTAGGATAGCCTTAGGATTCATACCTTAAATCTGAATTAGGTGTCCCTTTTAATTAGACCACCCTAGGATAGCCTTAGCATCCATACCCTAAATCTAAATTAGGTATCTTTTTTAATCAAACTCATCCTAGGATAGCCTTAGGATTCATACCTTAAATCTGAATCAGGTATTTCTTTTAATCAGACTCATCCTGGAATAGCCTTAGGATCCATACCTTAAATCTAAATCCATACCTTAAATCTGAATCAGGTATCTCTTTTAATCGGACTCATCCTAAGATAGCCTTAGGATTTATACCTTAAATATGAATTAGGTGTCCCTTTTGATCATACCCATCCTAGGATAGCCTTAGGATTCATACCTTAAATCTGAATTAGGTATCCATACCTTAAATATGAATTAGGTATCTCTTTTAATCATATCATCCTAAGATAGACCTAGTTAATCTCGAATTTCATATTGAAAAAGGAGGAGGCACATCAAGGCAGAAGTCGAATCAAGCAAAGATCCTCTGACATTAGCTAGTAGCTGCTTAGCATATATACCTTAAATATGAATTAGGTATCCCTTTTGATTAGACCCATCCTAGGATAGCCTTAGGATTCATACCATAAATCTGAATTGTGTATCCATACCTTAACTCTGAATCAGGTATCTCCTTTAATCATATCATCCTAAGATAGCCTTAGGATTTATACCTCAAATTTGAATTAGGTATCCATTTTAATCAGACCCATCCTAGGATAGCCTTAAGATTCATACCTTAAATCTAAATTAGGTATCCATACCTTAAATCTAAATTAGATATCTCTTTCAATCATATAATCCAAAGATAGCCTTAGGATTTATACCTTAAATCTGAATTAGGTATCCTTTTTAAACGGACTCATCCTAGCATAGCCTTAGGATTTATACCTTAAATCTGAATTAGGTATCCCTTTTAATCAGACCCATCCTAGGATAGCCTTAGGATTCATACCTTAAATCTAAATTATGTATCCATACCTTAAATCTAAAATAGGTATCTCTTTTAATCAGACTCATCCTAAGATAGCCTTAGGATTCATACCTTAAATTTGAATTAGGTATCCCTTTTGATTAGACCATCCTATGATAGCCTTAGGATTCATACCTTAAATCTAAATTAGGTATCCCTTTTGATCAGACCATCCTAGGATAGCCCTAGGATCCATACCTTAAATTTGAATTAGGTATCCCTTTTAATCAGACCCATCCTAGGATAGCCTTAGGATTCATACCTTAAATCTGAAATAGGTATCCATACCTTAAATCTAAAATAGGTATCGCTTTTAATTAGACTCATCCTAAGATAGCCTTAGGATTTATACCTTAAATCAGAATTAGGTATCCCTTTTAATCAGACCCATCCTAGGATAGCCTTAGGATTCATACCTTAAATCTGAATTAGGTATCCATACCTTAAATCTGAATTAGGTATCTCTTTTAATCATATCATCCTAAGATAGCCTTAGGATTTATACCTTAAATCTGAATTAGGTATCCCTTTTAAACGGACTCATCCTAGGATAGCCTTAGGATTTATACCTTAAATCTGAATTAGGTATCCCTTTTAATCAAACCCATCCTAGGCTAGCCTTAGGATTCATACCTTAAATCTAAATTAGGTATCCATACCTTAAATTTAAAGTAGGTATCTCTTTTAATTGGACTCATCCTAAGATAGCCTTAGGACTCATACCTTAAATCTGAATTAGGTAACCCTTTTAATCAGACTCATCCTATGATAGCCTTACGATTCATACTATAAATCTGAATTAGGTATCCCTTTTGATCAGACCCATCCTACGATTGCCTCAAGATTCATTCCTTAAATCTGAATTAGGTATCCCTTTTGATCATATCATCCTACGATAGCCTTAGGACTTATACCTTAAATCTGAATTAGGTATACCTTTTGATAAGACTCATCCTAGGATAGCCTTAGGATTCATACCTTAAATTTAAATTAGGTATCTCTTTTAATTAGACCATCCTAGGATGGCTTAAGGATCATTTCACCCATAAATGTTCAGATCATCTAGGCATCCCTATGGTTCCTTTTTTTCACCATTTAAAAAAAAAAAATTCAACCATCTCCACCCAAACATGTATAGACATTAACTTGGGCATCCATTTGGTTCATCTTACAGTCCTTCATTCTAGGGTTCACTATCACTAGAATTATCTTTTGCTTAAAGCCAATCTTGATGAGGGGACAACTGTGAACCCCTCAAATTTGTACCCTTAGGATCCGACCGCAACTTGGCACTTGCTAAGATTCGTGTGCTATGCATATGGTAGTCCTGCTAGCTAGTTAACGAGCAAGGGTCAAGGGGGCAGTGCCTCGTTAGAAAAAAAATTCTTGAAACTTGCACCTTTAGATGATTAACACTTGATTACGAACCTATAGAATCAAACTTGGCTCAAATCGAATCAAAGATGGAGAAGAATGGGCCGAAAAATGAAATGTGGTAACTCACGGGCCCGCTACGGTAACTCACAATCATTATTGCCTTTGCGGTTACCATAGAGGCCCTTGCGGTAGCCAATTAGCTACCACAACCAACACTGCAGCAATCGTAAATCCCTCTGCGGTTGCCATAGCTGACTCACCGGTTACAGCACGGAGTCCTTCTCAGAATCCTACCCGAAAATTGTTAATTTTTAGCCCCAAACTCCTCCTATAAATACCTTGCAGCTTATAACAGCTAAAAACACACAATTACATGCTTCTATACTCTCTATGAAGCTTTCCAAATCCTATTGCAAAGTTTTTTAATCATCACAACTCTCTTCCTAAACCTCCAAATCTCTAAAATCTCATTCTAAAACCTCTACCATTGTATAAAACCCCATTCATAAGTTTTCTAATCATCTCAAAACCCCATTCACAAGCCTCCTAATCACCTCAAGTTCTATTCTTAAGCTTCCTAATCAAGAAAAGGTTCAATTCAAGCCATTTCTTTCAAAGGAAATTCATGGTTCTCGAGCAAAGGTGTTATTCTATAGTTCACGCTATTCAAGAGTCCTTCTTCCAAATGGAGTGCTCATGATATCCCGAAGCTAAGATGGAACTTAGATCTAGTGCCAAGCTTGCTCCTTATGTTCGTCGCCACTGAAAGCGAAAGGTAAAAGTTCTTTCCTTTTCCTTTTCAATTTCAATTTCAAGATCTAAATATGAAAAGATATAATTTTTGTTAATTAAAATCTGATCTAATTAACAAATCTCTAAAGCCATTTAAAATCAATCAAAATATGATAATAAAGGCAATGACTTAAAAACCCCTCCTTCGCAAGAAGGAAGAACTGTGTGGGGTTTGATTCCCGTTCAAAGGGATACGCAAGCTTGCCATCTCTAAGGCATTCAACTCCGCTAAAAATTAATAACTTATTCTCTCTATCACCTTCTTCACATAGTTTAAGATCAAAATTGCTTTTCTTAAATAAAAATCTAAATTTTAATCCTTTTCTTTATTATAATTGTTTTAATACTCTCTTTCTTATTTTAGTTGTTTAGATTATTTTGGAAATGTGTGCTTTTCCTAGAACCCATAAGGGCTTGAGGAAATATCCCTTGATTTTGATATTTTGACTTGTAAAGTTTTAAGTAGTTACTTCTTTATCTTTTTGCATCTTGTGATTATCATTATCTCATATTTGTCATGTATTTCATGAGTAATATTTGTTTCATACATCATATTATATCTATTCATGCATACATAAAAACTCATTTTTTTATAAAAGCTATTTTGTATTTAAGCCAAAGTAATTTTTTTGGTAATGTTTTAACCAAAACCTAGTCCCCGAGCCCTCTTTGGTCATTTGAGGATTAGTGCTTTTCCTTGGGATAAATGGTATAATTTTGGAGTCAATTAAATTGGGTTTTCCTTTAATTTTCCCAACTAAAATAAACAAAATTAATGTGGCAACTCCTTTTGCAACTTACAACTTACAAAATATAATTTTTTATGAACTCATAACGGGTTCCAATCGTAATGTTTCTCCCAAATAGGCATTTTTTATTCTCTTTAGCAGATCGGGCCAGGTGCTTGAGCGAGGCCTCATACCAACCTCCATCCAACAAATCATAGATCGACACTTTCTACTGTACAATGCTTTGTAAGGTGCTGTTCCTATAGAAGAATAATCAATCACTGTATATGTCATCTTCACTTCAATGAAGTGTGCCGATTTCATCAATCGGTCCACTATGACCCAAATACAGTCATAACCTTTCTTTGTCTTAGGTAGTCCCACTATAAAATCCATAGTAACACGTTCCTACTTCCACTCTAGCAATTTTATCTCCTGAAGTAATCTAGAAGGTTGTTGATGCTCAAATTTCACCTGCTAATAGGTAAGACAAGAAGCAATAAAATTTGCGATATGCTTCTTTAATCTCAGCCACCGATACGAACCTTTAACATTATGGTACACTTTGGTGGCACCTGGATGAACACTATGAGGAGTCTGGTTGCTTCCTTCAGAATCCTGTCTCTTAGCCCTTCTACATTCGACACACAAAGCAGATTACCACATTTCAGAATGTCTTCTTCCACCCTGAACTCTGGGGCTTATCCCTTTTCTAAGTCTTGCTTAATCTGTACTAAATAAGGATCTCGACTTTGATAAGTCTTGATTTCTTTGATAAGCTTTGGCTTCACTTGGAAGTAAACTAACAATACTTGTGAATCACTTACCTCTAATTGCAAGCCTTCATCAAACATCTACTTTAATTCCCTCACATAGGCCTCCTTCATCCAATTATGTGAGAAAGACTACTGATAGATTTTCTACTAAGAGCATCTATAACAATGTTAGCTTTACCAAGGTGATAAAAGATCTGACAATCATAATCCTTAAGTAACTCTACCCACCGCTGCTATCTCAAATTTAAATCCCTTTGCTTTAAAATATATTGAAGGCTCTTATGATCAGTATAGATCTCACACTTCTCCCCATACAAATAATGTCTCCAGATCTTTGAAGCAAAGACAACCGCTGCCATTTCTAGATCATGAGTGGGACAATTCACTTCATGTCTCTTCAATTGCCTAGATGCATAGTCAATAACCTTCCCATTCTACAACTCTAAACCAACTCTTAAGGCATCACAGTATATAGCAAAACCTTCATTTCCATCAACTAAAGCTAATGCTGGAGCTGAAATAAAGAAATCTTTAAGCTTTTGGAAACTATCATCACAAGCTTCATCCCACTTATATCTAATATGCTTCCTACTAAATTTTGTTAATGGTACAACTATCTTGGAGAAGTCTTTTATCAATTGGTAGTAATAGCCTGCCAATCCTAAGAAATTCCTCACCTCTGTAATCATTATGGGTCGAGGCCAATTCATTACTGCTAAAACTTTCTTAGGATCTACTTTGATTCCTTCCTTACTCACCACATTTCCAAGGAAACATACTTGCTCCAACCGAAAGTCACACGTTGATAACTTGGCATAAAGCTTATGTTCCCTCAGAGTCTGTAGCACCATTCTAAAGTGTTCTTCACGGTCCTCCTTACTCTTTGAGTAAATTAAGATATCATCAATAAACGCAATCACAAACTTATTTAAAAAAGGTTTGAATACTCAATTAATTAGGTCCATGAAAGCTACTAGTGCATTGGTCAATCCAAATGGCATCATAGTGAACTCATAATGACCGTATCTCATTTTGAATGCAGTTTAACAAATGTCCTCACCATGAATCTTTAGTTGATGATATCCTAATCATAAATCAATTTTGGAGAAGTGATTGGCTCCTTGTACCTGGTCAAATAAATCATCTATCCTTGGCAAAGGATATCTATTCTAGTCACCTTGTTTAATTGCCTATAATCAATATATAACCTAAAAGATCCATCTTTGTTTTTGATAAACAAAACCAGAATGCCCTACAGGGAACTACTCCATCTAATAAAACCCTTATCAAGTAAATCTTGCAGTTGGACCTTCAATTCCTTTAATTCTGAAGGTACCATCTAGTAAGACGGTATCGATATCGGTTGAGTTCCAAGTAGAAGCTCAATCGAAAACTCAACTTCCTTATCTGGTGGCATTCCCAACAAATCCTTAAGAAAAACATCAGGAAAATCCTCTATGATAGGTATCTTCTTAAGATCACTACCCTCCTTATTAACATCCAATACCTGTGCCAAAAATGCTTGGCATCCTTTCCTTAGCATCCTTTTTGCTCCTACGATTGAAATAATATTCATAGGAAAATTACTTTGATTCCCCTGAAACCTAAATTCCTGCCCATATTCTCCTTTAAAATCAATTCATTTTCCTCGACAGTCTAAACTGGCATTATGCTTGGACAACCAATCCATACCTAATATAACATCAAATCCTAATATTTCTAGCTCAATCAAATCCACAAAGGAATTTTCTACCCTCAATTTCAACAATACAGTTTGTGTATATTTAGTCTACTATCACGTAATTTCCTAGTGGTGTGCTTATAATAAAAGGTTCATGCATAACTTCCTTATCCCTTCCTAATTTCCTAGCAAAATAAGGTGAAACAAAAGAGTGTGTCACACCCAAATCAAACAAGTAACTAGCATTTATAGACTGAATAGAAATAGTACCTATAATAACATTATTGAAGCTCTTGCTTCTTGTTGATTGAGAGTGTACAAATCTCCCTCGATCCCTGCTCTCCATAGCTTTGACATTACTTAAGGATTACCCTGAACCTCTTCCTCGCCCTCTTTAGCCATAGTTTTCAGGTTAATACATTTGCACGGTAAGCTGTGATACTACTATGATTGCTCTCTAATTGATCATCTGTGGACAATTTTTAATGAAATGCCCCATCTGACCATATTTCAAACATGCTTCCAAGGCTCTCCTACATCCTCCCTTATGTGGCCTTCCATATAACACATATGAGGATAGCTAAATTACTCGCATTACTCGGCATGGATGTCACCGAACCACTATTAGCTCATAATTGATTTTGTCCACTTCCTCATGGCTGGAAAGGGGTGGAAACAACAAAAGTCTACTCCAGATCCCTATTCTAACTAAAACTACCTTGCTGCTGATTACCTAGTCCCCTACTCTTATTCTTCTATTTTTGATCCCTTTCCATCTGTTCCACCTTTTCTACCTTATGCCTCGCCTCCATAAGCTTAGCCTTGTCAATCAATTTAGTTATAGTGGGAAACTCAATGGCCACTAGGACATGATATAAAAGAGCTACTAATCCTCGATGGAATCGGTCAACTTTACTTGCTTTCATTGGCATGATATGAGTGGCATACTTGCTCAACCTTTTGAACTCTCAGGCATACTTTGACATTGACATCCCATGCCTCTACTTTAATTGTTCAAATTGAAGTGCATGATTCTGTCTCTCCCCTTCATATAGAAATTCATTCATTAACTCCTATTTGAACTCTTCCCAAGTAGGTGGATCATCTCTATAATATCGCTCTTCAATATTCCTTTGAAACCAACCCCACGCATCACTCTGAGGTTAAACTCCTATCAACTCAATCAATTTCTTATCAGAGCATTTCATCCTCTAGGCTATCTTGTCCATTTCCTCCAAAAATTTTTGGGAATCCTCCCCTTCCTCCCCTGAAAGTTTTGAAGGTTTGAACTTTTTTAAATCATGCACCGTAACTCCTTCTCCCAGTAACATTTGTCTCCTCATCTTACGTGGTGCTCGTGGTAAGATGGGAGGTATGTCATCCACATATGGTGTAGGTGGTAGCATAGGTGGTGGTGGAACTTCATGACATTGACACCTTAATTCCAAAAGTTCTTGCCTCATCACTTCATATTCTTGTCATAATGCTTCGATATCCCCTAATGGTCCTCGTTCTCCACCACTTGTAGTATGCTACCCTGATCGAGAAGATTCTTGATTGGTATTTTGAATAGACACAGCATTAGATGCTACATCTAGAATGGTGCTATTAGCTTCTTAGGACCCTTGTCCCTCTAGCTGAGTAATCCTATGGGGCAACATCTATGCTAAAAACAACATACGTAGTGTCATTCACACATCACAATTTTGATATTCAATGTATGTAATTTTTCATATATACATAAAATTACCAATTTACCTTACTCATATCATCTCATTAATCATACCTATAACATTTAGCCATTGTATGTAACTTATAAAGCAAAATCATTATCACACATAACCATTTCCATATAAACATTATAATATACTCATCGTTATTCCTTTCTTTTGCAATTTGCACACCTATATACAAGTACTACATACTATAGCATTCCTTAGTTAACCTAATTTTTGATCATCCATATTGTTTTTGTACATATAAACCATACCATACCAAAAATGTGATCATGGCATACTCATCCATGATCTATCTCACTAATCCTCAAAGTCCCTCTCATCATTAGAGGCCTCTCTCTCTCCTAGCTCCACCTGCCTATAACTTGTACATATTATAGATGAGGATAACAAACATCTCCTTATAGAACACCTCTCCTCAGAGTGGTCAAATCTCCCACATGCAGCATATAGATGCTCGGGAAATCTCGGCATCAAATCCCTAAGAGGTGGAATTAGGTCCACCTCTTGATTCCTATATATATATTACTAACCCTTACCAGTTCCCACTTCAAGTCCCTCGTTATCCTTCTCAAATTAAGTACCTCATCCCATAACATGTGTATTTCTCCCATAATCTCTTCATTCTTAGCCTTCATCCTAACTACCCAAATAGGATCAGGATCCTCCTCTAGATCAGTCTCCACCAAGTCAGGATAAGCAACCGAGGCTGCATCAGATACATCCCTCTCCTTATCAGGATTATGAATCCTTGGCATCTACACATTACCAGTCACAAACAACATTTCACAACTCAGTAATATTATGTAATAATAACATGTAAAATCTCATAAATATTATAGAAGGATGATAACTTAATGTATAACTTTAACATAGATCTGACTTAATAAGTTACTTTACTGACAATGATGAATCCTATGCTCCATGGTTTAACTTATAACTCGAAATAAGTATAAAGACCTAAATCTTCACTCTAATACCACCTTTGTCATAACCCATCTTTTTCCATGACTGTCCTAGGGCATAGGGAGACATAAGATCACCTAAACCCATAGAACCCTCTCATAAGTTATTAACTGTAGAAGAAAACCACGCTACCCTTATCCCAAGATCAGAACCAAAATAACCATTCTTTATCATCGATTACCATATCAATCATCTATAAGATAAACATTTACCATTTTAAACCCATTTTCATGCTTATTGCATTTGGACTCCATTTTTCAGTATTTTAATTACAACTCATTGATATATTGCTCAAGTGCTTGGACTAAAATTAAATAATTCCAAACCGTACACATACTAAGAATATTCTAAATTATATCATTATTACAGACCTTAATAATCCATGGAGCTCTAGAGTGAAACTTTTAAAATAGAACATAGTATATACAACATAATACCAAAAGTAGAAATGCAAATTTCCAAGCAAAGATGCATAATTTGGAATTTACCTTGCTGATCTAGCAGCTGGTCCTAAAAATAAACAACAACTATGGAATGAGATAAAGCTCAGTGAGTACAGAATAATATCATAAAGATTAAACAATGATGTATGCTCAAAGGTGATTCCTTATAGCAATAAAGTAAAGTGGATCAGAAATTATTCCTACGGAACAATTTTCCTATATATATATATAACAGATATTATATCTTTAGCAAAACAATTCTTTTCTTGGAAACAATATGTTTCTCCCATTATCAATTGAGTAGCAGCATACGCCTTGCTCACTCCTATATACTTTGTCACATGTGCAATTGATCAAGACATACGTACTAGGGACCTTAAACCCTTCCCAGCTAAGGTTTGGATATTCTTTATCCTATTCACGGGTCCATTACCATTGTGCACAATGTCTGATGTATTGCCCCACATCAGAGGGGCATTCTGCTTATCATGGTATTATTATAACATTTTTCCTTTCTATCCATGAAACGATTCAATGGATAACATATTAATAAACAATTAGGTTCCCATCATTGATCACATTATAAGATCAAAGCAATACAGGTTCATTTGGCCAAGAGCCATAAAGGAATTTTTTTATTTAATCTAGATTAAAAATCAAAAAGGCAAGTAATGCTCACCAAAGAATTGCAATGCATTTTAGATAGGAAATAATTGAACATTAATGCTCATATTTAAGGCACAGGTTGTGGTATATTATTAAGTACTCACCTCTTACTCCTTAGCTCCTATATCGATAAACTTAACAGAAATTATTGCGAGACTCCTTGGTATCCAAAGCAATGCTTTTGCCTTTCGATTCTACAAATACATCCAAACAATGTACATCAATTTCTATTCCTTTAACTTTCTAACTAAACTCTAACTATTTCATATAAATATATCATTCATCAATGCCTCATATCATTTACCCCTTGCTTATACATGTCATAAACCAATTTAATATCTTTTAAATATCCCCCATAATATAATTAAGGAAACACATGTAACACTAACATTTATTTACATTCTCAATGATCTTATCATAGGATCATGAATGAGGAAATTCATAAAAATGTTAAATAAAATAATCTAGCAACAAGTCACAAACACTAGGACAACTATCCCAATATGGCAAAAAATATAACTACCCACAGGTGGAATCCTAGCTGTGCCTCCACCCATGGGAGGCTACTGGAAAAAATTTCTAGATTTTGCTTATCACACAGTTAGAACCCCAATGATGTGGTCACTCATGTCTGCCTGACTCCCATTGATCTTCTCATGCTTTTTTTGTTATCTCTTACTTATTAAACCCCAAATTTTCTCCCATCATCATATTCCCTCAATTAACATGCAAAACTAGTCCTTCCTTAAATCCCTCCATCAAAATCAAACCATAGAAATCAAAAGAAAAGTATATATTTGCTAACAACCCATTCATCTTAGGTTAGGAACAAGGAAAGAATCACTTAAGCATAAAATCTTACCTTGAAATGCCTTAAATTTAGTCCTATGTTGAAGAACAAGTTAAAAGATTTTAGTCTTTAGTGAGAATGTGATTTTGATGCTAGGTCACAAATGCAAAGAATTTACATATTTTCACTTTATATGTAAATGAAATCAATGGTGGTGATTTAATCTCACAAAATCAATGGTCACATTTTTGCCTAAGATGGATGGTTAAGATTGCCCATAGGTGTATGGTGACTTGGCACCATAATGATAAGTTTAATAATCACCAAAATGCATATGGACTTAGTGATGGGAAATTGGATTAGCTTAGGTGTTAAAGTTGACAAAGGTCAACAAAGGTGGCTATCATCCAAAAATGGTGACTAACCTAACTTAACCTCACCCTAACCGTTAGTTAACTTATTCTAACCTTATTTTAGTTAAGTCCCACCAAATTTAAACCTTGGTGGGCTGGCCATTCCATGGGCTTGGGCTTTTAGTCCAAAGCCCATTATCAAGCCCACTCGAGCATGTTTTTCGAACTTAAAAATTTTTCATAACTTTTTCTCTTCCCTTTCACTTGGCATTTTAAATCCTACCTTCCTATATCATAATAAACTCAAACTAAGACATATTGCCTTAAATTAATTCAATAAAACCTACATTAAACATTCACACTTCATAAAAAATTACAAAATCATGCACTTAGCACAAAAAAGGGTTTCTTTCATCCTATCACTATATCGTTGGTACTATACTCATAAAAATTTATATTTTATGGTATATTATAACTTTAATGAGCTATGGAAACCTTAGGTACTACACCTGTGTGGCATTGCACAGCCTTGTATGGCAACACAGGGGCTTCTGTGGTAACTCTAGCGAAGATTCATTTTTTCCAACTATCCCATATTGGAAGTTTATGTAATATGAGCTCCAGCCTTCCCTATATATATAGAGGACCTCCCCACACCTCAAAATACCAATTGCTAGAGCTTGAAAAGTAATAAGTTCAAGCAAATCACTTTGCATCTGCTCATTACTTCACAAAGCAAGTTGGGAGGTTTCTCCTTGATTGCTACCCGACTAGTTTAAGGCTTTCCACCCACCTATTTGAGGCAAGTCTCTTGCCTAAGGTTAATGTCCACCTCTTAAGGCTATCTGCCACCTACCATCTAAGGCTATTTGCCACCCTCTAACACTAGTCGGTGCCTGTCATCTAAATCTAGCAGCCGCCTATCGAGGCTAGCCACCGTCGCTGCCCAAAGCTAGCCACCACCCGCCATCCAACGCTAACTGCCATGGCCCATCGAGGCTAGCTGCCACTTACCATCCAAAGCTAGTCACTGCTCGCAGTCCAAGGTAAGTTCCCTTTTCATTTAATTTTCTATTGTCTAAATTTGCTTACCTCTTTTAGTTAGTTAATTAAATTGATTCATCTAGGTTGCTATCTAATCAAATCGATAATCAATCAAATTAATTAATTAACTCAACCCTCTTTTAATCAATCAATCAAAACATGATAAAGTGGCTAGGCTAAACTAACCCCTCCTTCGCAAGAAGGAAGAATTGCGTGGATTCTAATTCCCATTCAAAGGGATACGTAGGCATGCTTGGTTTAGGCATCGAATCCAATTAAAATTAATAAACTATCCCTCTATCAGCTTCTTCACTTACTTTTGTGTTTGTTTCTTTGCTTTATTATTAGGATTAGTTTGGGGAATGTGTGACTTCCCTAAAATCCATAAGGGTTAGAGGAGGTATCACCTATATTTGGGATTTTATTTATAATGTTAACTTTCTTTTGGATTATTACTTGTATTTATTATTGGATATGTGGAATCAATGATCATACATATTATAAATTGTTCATGCACTTTAGTTTGTTCATGAAATATATTTTACGTCACTCTTATATTAATTGGCCAAACTTATTTTGTTAAAATAAATTGAAAACCTAGTCCCTAAATCCTCTTTGGTTTCGAGGCTAGTGATCCTTTTTCTTTTGGGTTATAATTTGAGTCAAATGGGTTTTTTTCTTATATTTTTCCAAATAAAAATAAATTAGGGTGGTGACTCCTAAAAACAATTTTGAAATCTATTAATGATAAGCCTAAGGGCTTCCCCATGATTTCTTTCCCAAATGAGCATTTCGATTCCCTTTAGAGGATTGAATGGGTGCTCGGTGAGGCCTCACAGCTGGGGACTCCACTGGGGACTAACTTTCTTTTAATAAAAGGAAAAAATAAATAGACTACTAATTGGTTTAAAAAGAGTTTGGCCTTCTAATATGATTGTGACTTTGCATGCATCACTTTCATTAGCTCTTTGCCATCTAACCTAGTTCTGGGAAAATAATGGATAGTGAGTAGCATCGAGTGTGTAACCCTCCTTAGGTCTATTCGCCGATAGTGAAATTGTCCACCCTACGATGAATCCTTTGATCATTTCAAAGGTGTAACAAGTATGGATGTACTGTTAGACCCACGCGAGGCTCCTTGACTCACATGTGGTTAGGTATATCGCTGCTCTAGTGTGATGGGTACCTTGTATAAGCCACCTTTACCCTTTTATGTAATGAACTTAGATCTTGACCTTAGGTTGTATGTACCATAACTAAATCCTTGCATCTTTGCATTATCATGAAATGTTTTCCTCATACATATCATGCATCCATACTGTATAACAAAACATGCATTCATCTTAAGTCTAGGTTGAACCTTGAACCAAAGAAGGGTCAAACATTCTTATCTCCATTCAAACATCTCCCCTTAAACACCTCACTCTAACCTCCATCCAAACACATTCGGCCCCAAAAACTTAAAACCATCAGCCTGACCTTTAACCTTAAACACCTAACCCTAAACCTTACCCCTTTTACCTTAGCATTTAACATAAACACTAATACCCTAACCCTAAACCTTACCACTTTACCTTAGCCTTTAACCTAAACACCAATACCCTAACCCTAAAACCTTACCCCATTACCTTAGCCTTTAACCTAAACACCAATACCCTAGCCCTAAACCTAAAACCTCATTTCCTTAGCTTTGACCTCAAATACCTCTAACCTTAAACACTATTACCTTAACCTTACACAAAATGTCTTCGCCCTAAATTGTAACCTAAAAACATCTCTACCCTCCTCTTACCCATACCTTGCCAACCTAGCCATAAGACACCATCACCTAACATCCTTGGCCCATTACCTTCAAAACCAAACCATTATATCCAGATCGACAAATGCCTATAGCCTACACTCAGATCATCAAGACACTACCTTAAGCCCAATGCCTTTGACCTAACATAATACCCTAAACCTAATACCTTTGGCCCAACGGACTACCCTAAGCCTAATACCTTTGACTCAACACACTACCCTAAGCCTAATACCTTTGACCTAACACAATACCCTAAACCCAGTACCTTTGGCCAAACACACTACCCTAAGCCCAATACCTTTGACTTAACACAATACCCTAAACCTAATACCTTTGGCCCAACACACTACATGAAGTCTAGTGCCTTTGGTTCAACCTGATACCTTAAGCTTGAGACCTTGACCTATGCAACCTTAGGAAATCCTTAAAAGCCCAAATGTAATTAGCTCACAACATCAAAAGGAATCTTTTTTCTCAAAAGATTGCATGCCCATCTTTTTGCTTCTTTCCTAAGTACTTACTTTATTCTTTGACTTAGTTTGCAAGGTACCAATGGCAAGCCTAACTGACATGGAAGCTCTAACCAACTTATTCGAGAGGCAAGAAGAGAACTTTCAAGCTATTCTCATCTCTGCCCTGGAAGCTCAATGAGCCAATTTCAACCAGGCTTTAGCTAGCCAACAATCTAGCTTTAATAATACCATAATCCATCTTACTTCTATTTTCACTAATGCTTTGAGTTACTAATGCCAACTTATCATAGATGAAGTGAGAAGAATGGTAAACCAAGCTAAGCCCATCAATGTTGCACCTACCAAGGACATGACTCACAATTTTACGTCCTCAATCTCAAATGCCAATGTCATTCTAGCCTCAGCTATGCCACCAGTCATAGATACTAACCTTTCCTGTTTTTTGAATCCTTTTCAAAGCAAGGAAAAGCCCACCTTTTCTACTATCAGGAGACCTTTAGAGCTTAGCATCGATGTACTAGAGCAAACCCCCACAATGGAAAAAAGGTGCAAGAAAAGCAATACCTCCGTTCTCCTTGCCTCTACTAAATGGAAGGATATGGGCACCTACACTCCTCTTATTAATGTTGAGTTAGAGAGTATAGAGGTAGCTATCGTTACTAGCAAGTGACCCTTGAAATCTCAACAAAGGGCTTTCACAAATTTGGGAGTTCCATTAACAATGGTTTATAAGAAGGCTCTGGAGGAAAAATGGTAAAACCCGTAGAACCAAGAGTCCCTCCTAATCCCTTACTAAAGAGCTACCACCCCAATGAATATTCTGAATATCATCAAGGAGCAGGGCACCAAATCAATTCATTTAGGTCTTTGAGACATAGAATCCAGGATCTGATTGATAGTGGTGACATCATCCCTCCTAAAATAAAACCCAATTCAACCCCATCATACCCCAATCCCAAGTGGCATAACATGAAAGAGTTCAAGTTCGACTAATTTGACCTATCTAAGATTGAATTCCAATTCTGTGTCTAAGTTTGACTTTGAGTTTGAGTCTAAATCTCAAAATTTAAGTCTAAATTAATTTTGCGTCTATCATTTTATTGTCATTTTTATGTATTTTTTGTCGATCATGTTAGTCTCCTTTTGGTATCTTGTAATAAAATTTTCCATTGCAATAAAATATCCATATTTATTTATGCACTTGTCTTTTATTATTTTAAACATGGATGAGCTTTGAAAAAAAAAAGAGAAAAAGAGAGAAAAAAATAAAAATGAAATAAAAAAGAAAAAGAAAAAAGAGAAATGAACAGTCAATTAAATCCACCACAACTAGCATATATTGAGGTGCTATCAACAATTGCTTTGCCAGCTCCTAACCAAAGTAGGTCAAGCAATAGACCTCTCATCAAATATTTAAAGTACAAAATCAAATGATACACCTCAACAAGGGGACAACAAGATTCGTCAAATCTAAAATTCAAAGGTTAGACCCCCTCAAAATGAAGAAAATCAACAAATCACAGTGGAATGTTTTCTCCCAAATTTCATTAATCTAGGCTCATTCAGTTGAAAACTCGAAAAGGGCAGCTTAGGCAAAAAAAAAAAAAAAAAAAAAGAGAGAGAGAGAAATAAAGCTCATCCTAGTCATTTTCCTTCATATCAAATCATCTTTCCATCTCGTCTTATGCCTTCAAAGTCATCCTTCCTTACTAGAGGCTCATTCTTTAAAGCGATATTGTCTTCTATGTCCTTATCTTACAGTAGGGGCATGTCTTTCTAGGTAGTCATCATCTTTTGTTAATTCGTCTCGTTGTTTAGCTCAAAGAGCTTAGGTATAATCTCTTGTATTGCTAGTCTATTATGTTCCTATCTCTCTTTGGGAGCAAGAACCCCAAGTTATTTTTTCTCATTAGTCCTTTAACTGCTCCTCAGGGTACTTCCTTTCATCCAGTCTGTCATCTACAATCAAGCCAATAAAGTGTCACTTTAAATGTCTCTTTAATCTTAAAACAACAAGGTTAGTTTGGCTTGTTCTTTTCCATGAATCATGCTATAGATAGCAAAATCATACAACTTCCCTGATCCTTTTCAAAATTTCCAACTCTTCTTTAGACCATTCCCTAACTTCAAAATGTACCATTCCATCTTTTCAAGTTTAAGCCTCATACCATCCTTTCCTGGGCATAGTCTTGTCATCTTCTAAGAGCCAAGCCCATAAGCAAAGCTGAAGATTCTAAGTCTTTTAAGACTCATCATCCTTAAAAAAAAAAAAAAAAAAAAAAAAGGAAGGGAAACCAAGCCTCCTTGGCAAATTACATCACCCATAAAAGTCCAATTGAGTCAAAGCCTACCAACTGTATGATAGGCAAGAAAATCATATGCAACTATGACAAAGGGCAAATCCTTATCCATGAGCCTGTGGTATCCTTATGACCAAAGCCTAGAACACCATACCTGAGATAAAAGCAACCATCTTCCAAGGAGGTCCAAAGCACCTTTATAGAAGAGCCTAAGCCTAGCTTTCATCATGAAGCCCAAACCAAAAAGCCTTCACCATGAAACCCAAGCCCAAAAGCCTTCACCATAAAAACCACTCCCCAAAAGCCTTAACTGTGAAGCCCAAGCCTAGCCTTCACCATGAAGCCCAAACTAAGAAGCCTAAGCCTAGCTTTCACCATTCACAAAAGACCATAATCTCCTTCAAAGCCAAATCTGACCAAACCTTCCCCAACTAATTTCCTAGCCTGACCTATCCTCTAAGCCAGACCTAATCGACCCAAAGACAGAACTTGACCAAGTCTTCCAAATAAACTCCCCAAAGGTTGCAACCTGACCAAGCCAAAGTCTTAGACCTGACTAAGCCTTCCACATGAACTTCTCTGAGGACAAGCCCCATAAGTTGACCTTCCCCAAACCTTCCAACCTAATCATCTCTAAAAACTTGAACTTCCTAATCCAACTCTCTAATTCATCCTCAAACAAAAGTCAGACCTATCTAAACTGAACAGCCCGATCTTTTCCAAGACACACCTTGCTTCTTCCTAGGCCAAACTGATAGCCATTAACTAACCAATCTTATACCTGACATGGCCATCTTCATAGCCAATCAACCAAAAATCGAATGACCAAACCATTTTCCTCTATCATTCTAAAGTGGGGCCACATCCCTTCCAAATATTCACCTTTCTAAAATAGAGGCATCCTTCTCATAAAGATTAACACTTTTATATCAGGATTGACCCTTCACAGGTTTAAGGTATCAGATCATTGCATAATTATCTAGCATTTTTTGCATTGAACAGGATCATGAATCAAGGCAAATTGCTAAAACTCTCGAAGAAAGACAAGATCATCATCATCATTCCTACCAGACAAGATCACCACTTTGTCAATTCCTATAAGACAAGGTCATCTTCTTTCCTACCAGATAGGATCATCAACATCATTCCTACCAAACAGGATCATCATCATCATTCCTACCAAATAGGATCACCATTTTGTTGATTCCTACCAGACAGGATCATTTTCTTTCCTAATGGACAGGATCATCATCATCATTCCTACCAAACAGGATCACCACTTTATCGATTCCTACTAGATAGGATTGTCTTCTTTCCTACCAGATAGGATTATGATCATTATTCCTACCTAACAAGATCACTACTTTATCGATTCCTACCATATAGGACCATCACTTTTTCGATTCCTACCAGACAGGGTCATCATCACCACCACTTCATCGATTCCTACCAGATAGGGTCATCATCATCACCACTTCATTAATTCCTACTAGACAGGGTTGCCATCATTCCTACCAGACAGGAACATCACTTTTAGCTCATACCAATTATCACATACTACCAGCCGCTAGATATGCCAAATATACTGAGTGCATCTTCCCTAAATTCAACCACACCTCTCACCCAAATGTCTAAACTCTATCCTAGATAATAATTTGGTTCCTTTTACCATCTCCCATCCTCAAGTTCACTATCATCAGAATTGCCTTTCAAATAAAAATAATTTTCATAGGGGGTAGTTGTTAACCATTAATTTTGCATCTTCCAGTATGTGTTTGAACCTTAGAAGCACTTAGGCTCAGTAAACAAATTTTCAGAAGTCGAAAACTCTCAAAATGGATAAATCAAAACATTTCTTCTTAACATTTGAACTCTCTTAAATCATCTAAGACTGAGTAACAAATATAACGCAACTAGAATCATGTAAAATGGACAAGAAAGGAGGGAGAACGAGCAAAAATGGAGAAATTAGTGGAAGTAAGGCTGACTGCCGCACAGACCTGTGTAGCAACAATGGAGCTTATGTGGTAACTCTAGTGAAAATTCCCTTTTTCCAACTATCCCATATTGGAAGTTTATGCATTATGAGCTCCAGCCTTCCTTATATATATAGAGGACCTCTCCACACCTCAAAAGACCAACTGCTAGAGCTTGAAAAGTAATAACTTCAAGCAAATCACTTTGCATCTGCTCCTTGCTTCACAAAGCGAGTTGGGGGGTTTCTCCTTGATTCCTACCAGACTAGTTTAAGGCTTTTTGCTTGCCTGTTCGAGGCAAGTTTCTTGCCCAAGGCTTGTGTCCACCACTGAGGCTATTTGTCGCCTGCCTAGGCTAGCAGCCGCCTGTCGTCTAAAGCCAGCTGCCACTACCTCCCAATGCTAGTTACTGCCCCCCATCTAACGCTAGCCATCGCCCACCAAGGCTAGCTGCCACTTGCCATCCAAAGCCAGCCGCTGCTAGCCATCTGAGGTAAGTTCCCTTTTCCTTTAATTTTCTGTTGTCCAAATTTCCTTGTCTCTTTTAGTTAGTTAATTAAATTGATTCATCTAGATTGCTAGCTAATCAACTTGGTAATCAATCAAATTAATTAATTAACTCAACCCTCTTTTAATCAATTAATCAAAACATGATAACATGGCTAGGCTAAACTAACCCCTTTGCAAGAAGGGAGAATTGCGTGGGTTTTTACTCCCATTGAAAGGGATACATGGGCATGCTTGGTTTAGGCATCGAATCCAATTAAAGTTAATCAACTATCCCCCTATCACCTTCTTCACTTACTTTTGTGTTTGTTTCTTTGCTTTATTATTAGGATTAGTTTGGGGAATGTGTGGCTTCCCTAAAATCCATAAGGGCTAGAGGAGGTATATCCCCTATGTTTGGGATTATATTTGTAATTTTAACTTTCTTTTGGACTATTACTTGTATTTATTATTGGATATGTGGAATCAATGATCATTCATATTATAAATTGTTCATGCATTTTAGTTTATTCATGAAATATATTTTAAGTCACTCTTATATTAATTAGCCAAACTTATTTTGTTAAAATAAACCGAAAACCTAGTCCCAGAATCCTTTTTGGTTTCAAGGCTAGTGATCCTTTTTCTTTTGGGTTATAATTGGAGTCAAATGGGTTTTTTCCTTATATTTTCCCAGATAAAAATAAATTAGGGTGGCGACTCTTAAAAATAATTTTCAAATCGATCAAAGATAAGCCGAAGGGCTTTCTCGTGAGTTCTTTCCCAAATGAGCATTTCAATTCCCTTTAGAGGATGAAACCAGTGCTCAGGCGAGGCCTCACAATGGGCCAGCCATTGGATGGGCTTGGGCTTTCAAGTCCAAAGCCCATTAACAAATCTATGTATACACATTTCAAAGTTGGTAACTTAATACATTTCCCATGTCGTTCCTTTCACTTTAATATACAAATTTCTACCTTCCAATATCATTACACATTCTATACATTATTAGATGAATTCTATACATGTCATAATACATATTTATTAGCCCTTCAATAGCATTGTTCAAGTATGTACATCGTGTAAGCTCATTAGGTCAAATTAAGTTTGACCTCTATTATACCATTGTAACTTTGATTGAATTCAACTTCTCATATCACTATCATCATCTCCCAATGTCTTAGGAGATGTCAACACTCATTCACTAGTACTGTAGATTCATATTTCAAATAATTTATTAACATAGTCATGTTAAGTTAAACTCAGTTTGACTTTCACTTTATCATAAGGATACTTATCAAAATTGTTTGCATTCTTTGCTGGTCTTATTATCTATCAAAAATTACTTTTTATGATATTCTTATGGTTCTTGTGGTGTCAAAAAAGTCTTGAATGGCACAATATATGGGTATTATAGTGTTTTCATTGCTGATTCTAATAGGTTAGGAAAACTTTGGGTATCACATTCTACCCCCTTTAAGAGAATTTATCCTTGAATTTTCAAAACAAATACTCTTGGTTCATAAAGTAATTGACAATACATAGACTACATATCTCAATTGTTTTCCATTTATTATTTCCATGGATTTTTTTATCATTTCCTTGCTATCTTCCTTATTCCAATTTCTTTGATGAGTCTTCTTTAATAACAATTCTTATATCATAAGATGTACTGTGAAATTGATGTTTTATTGATCTTCTAGCCCATCAAATATGTACTATCTCCTTTCTCATTTCACGTACTAGCATAAAATAATTTTGGGAGTATTTTAAAAATATTTTTAAATAAATATTTTGGGGAAAATTTTAATGAAAATAATAAAAAATATATTTTATTTTTAATTACCTATAATCAACCCAAAATTAATTAAAAATCCCAAATACCCAAAAGCCCACTACACCAAAACACCCCTAACCTAGCTTATTAAGGGTAAACTTGGAAATTGCACCCCAAACCTTAATATATAATGTAAAATTCAGCCAGCATTTCATTCCAACAGCCACCATTCTGTTATTTCATGATTTTGGCAAAAAAATTCTCTCAAAAATAATCTTTCTACCGAAATTCACAAAATACTTTCAAACTTTGCGATTTCGTAACCGTTTCGTAAGTTTTTCCTTTTCTTTCAATTTGCTATTTGATTTTTATGAAACTAATCTTGGGAAAATTATTTTGAACTAAATATGTACTGATTTTTACTAATAAAATTTGGGCTAGATGATTTCTTAAGAGAAAAATTAATTTTTATACTGAAAGCACCAACCTTTTTGCGCAGTTTCTCCAAACGTGAATCCTATAACTCAAAAATTGAAATTTTCAAACATAAATTCATTAAGGGGGGCAGCTACTATATATTTAGGTTTTAAACTAATTTTTGATGTATTTTGATGAAAAATATTGGATTAAATTATATTTCTGCATATTACTGTAATGACTGAAAAATTTTAGAAAACAAAGAAATTCAAGGTTTTTGTGCTAGAACTTAGAAGTTAGAAAATTCTATGATTTCTTATACATATGGCTACCAATTTGTGTATGGATGGATTCTAAACTTGTATTTGTTTTGTCTGGATGAGAAGTAATAATTTAAATCATATGTTTGCATATCACTGTAATAAATGGAAAGCGTGAAAACTCATGATTTTCACCCTAAGCCTTAAAACTTGGAATTTCTTGCATAATTATGATCAATGGCTGCCGATTCATATGTGGGAATGTTCTAAACTAATATTTGCTGTAATTGAATGAAAAATAATCATTTAAACCACTTGTTCATGTATTACTGTACTGACCGAAAAATACGAAAAACAAGAAAACTCATGGTTTTACACCTTAAAACCCAAAAATTGAATTTTCATGTATGAGATATGCATATTGCTGCCAATTCATGTAGATTAATGTTCTAAAATAATTTTTTTTATGTTTACATAAAAAATCTTGGTTCCAACCATGTTTTTACATATTACTGTAATAGACGAAAAGCGCAAAAAGTAAGAAAAAATTTAGTTTTTCTTTTAATAGGGTATTGGGCCTACCATGGGATTTTTATCCCAATGTCTATAATTTTATGTGATTTATTTTAATGATTATTCACATGTATGTATGTATGATAAATGGTTAAATTGCATATTGGTTGAAGGGAAGACATTAGACAAGCCTAGAGGCACCTTGGTATACTTAAGGTATACTTAATGTATCTTAACCTTATGTTGTGATTAGAATATGAATGTGATTAGAAAATATGGAAATAGATGTTATGATGACTTGATAATGAATTAATGGTCTTGAATTGATGAAGAGATTGATTGAATGAATGGGTGATAAGAGATAGGCATGACATTTGAAAGGCTATTAATTAGTTGACATGTATGGAAGTGTTAAGTCTACTAAAATGATTGTTAAAGTGAATTCATATTAAGATTATGACATTGTGTTTGACTTGAGAAAAGTTTTGGTATGAATTATAATATGTTTTCATATGAGCCTATAAAGGCTGAATGGGTAAGACTTTTAAAGTCAACTTGCTATGTACAAGGAATGAGTGTACTTATATGTGCAACTCTAAGTGTATATGAATATTATGTGTGCATGGGGTAGTTATAGGATAGGATAGCATGATGATTAAATAAATACCAAGTATTGAATTAAATATTATGTTAGAGCTTGAGGACTATTAGAAGTCAAGGGCTACAAGTACTAAGAGCAGAGGAACTACAAGGTGAGTAAACATTATGCTATTGTTACAAGTTCAAGCTATCATGATTATGTTATGGGAACCTTTAAGATTCTTGAAACCCAAGTTCACTTCCATTTTAAATTTGCCTATGTGATTTCTTTGTTAAGCTTAGGTTGCCAAAGGACATTTTGTCCAAAGACATTTGTGATTATCCAATGATAAATACTTTTTGTGATTATTACCCTAACTTATATTATTTCTGGAACTACATGATCATTGTATCTCTTATTCAAAAGTTAAACTACTATTGCTATTGGGATACTTATTATTGTTGCCTTATGTGATATTGTTATTTGTGATTACCATTAGCTTTAGCTATGGTACCTGTAACCCTTTATGTAGAAATCCTCGTGCCAATGCGGGTAATCATCAGAACCTGTGCATATGGTCTTAACCCAATGGATAGGGGTTGTGTATCCATCTTAGCTAGAAGGGGCGGTTTTAGTCATGGAGCCTAATTAGTTTCACGACTTTATAAGTAATGGGTTGGGAGTTAAGATTTGGTATGATGCCACCTCCCCGTTGAGTGAATGAGCTTGTATAGTCATTTACTCTGATTGGGTAATAAGTGTTTTAAGTGTGATTTCTTCAAACCTACTAAAGTGAAAATCTTGCCAAATTGAAAACTATGAAATCATGATTTGTAAATCATGAACTATGTGTTATGTGTAATGGGCTTTCCTTAAAAAAACAATGGGATATATGATAATGTTTATGCTATATTGTTTACTCATTGAGATCATCTATCTCACCCCATTTTCTTGTGTGGTTCCAGGTGAGTAATATGAGGAGGCAAGGTGATAGCTCAAGCACTCTACTTTCCTTGGGGGAACTCCTTGTCCGAGTTAATAATAATACTATGCTATGAAGGGTTGTTATTAGATGCTCCAAGAATATTTTATTTTGATGATTTTTCCAAGATGTTATTTATTAAGGTTTCAAATGGATTATGAATATTATTTTCTAATGGATTATATGTGAAGTATCTAATTATTATCTTCCGCAACTAAAGGTTTCCATATAATGTTTTTAAATGAGTTATTATATAAGATTTGGTACGATCCTAGGCATGATTTGTATATGTTTCAATGGGTTTTACAGGCGTGGGTGACCTTATGTCTCCCCATGTTCTAGGACCATTATATCCTTAGAAAATGGGATGTGACACAAGCATTATTCCTTACTTAAAATTTAGAACTTGATTCCTTTTCACTTTTTCTTTAGTTTTATCAATTGTAATTCCTTATTCCTTGAGTCTTGTATTTTGCTTGTGACAATCAACTTTCCATAGAATAAATTGACGGCATTTGCACATCATCTTTTCTTAATCATATTCCTTAATCATAATCGATCTTATTACACATTGTCATATGGGGGCATATACACTCGCACAATGAAGTAGAATAAAATTCTACTAACCATTTCACAAATGGTATTAATGCATCTATATGCAAAAATTCCAAAGCATCATTGACTTCAAAGATTGCCTTATCACTAAGGCACTTCAATGACAAGATATCTACTATCAAATAACCATCTTACACTATACTTCTTGTCATTTTACTTTACTTAGTAAATTTATCATAATAAATCTCATGTAATTACATTACTATTCTAATCCAACTCCTTTTAGTTCCTTGTATCCTATAGTTTGATTTCCCTTTCCTCTTCCTAAGAAGAGTTATTTACCAATCAATAAGGTTTTCCTATTGAGTTTAAATTTTCATGTTCTTCTTATAATATATCTAGTCAAACTTAATCGTTGTACATGTCATGCACTTTAATGTTGATTCTTATTGACATTCATACTTATGCATTTCTTTCTTCTTTACTTATTTCCTTTGTTTTATGATCAAGTTATTACTCACTTTTCTTTCTAATTCCTCACTTATGTTTCGATAAGTACAATGGAGAAATACAATTTCACTTAGTCAACATCATCCCTTGGTATATTCTAAGATGATTATTGGGATCCTTATTTTTATCATTCAAATACATGGCCCATTTATGATCTATGGAAATTTCTAGCACTTAGATGATATTCTTTATCCTTCTTTCATACTTCATCTTTCAATAAATTTGAACATCTCTATTATTAGACTTGTGTCAACTTCTCTTTTCTTATATCTGTGAACCCTCAATTTTGCACTATCATCATCCAAATGCAGCCTTAGCACTTAATGAGTTTAATGCATTACATGAAGCCACTACGATGGGGGTTTAGGGGCAGTGCCCCCAAAAGAATTTTTTTAGCCTTCAATTACATTGCTACCAGACATCCATATATCCCAAACCAACAACCAATCTCTAAAAAAAAAAAAGATCTTGAAAAATGTGCCAACGCTAGGTGGCATGCCACAAGGTAGGCATGCGGCGCCACGTCAGAGCTATGCGGTACTGCATACCTGTGTACGGCACATCATAGGCTCCTGACGTGGGCATTGTAGCCTTCTGATGCCAGTGGGCCCCCTTTGTGTAAGAAATGACCCTTTTACCCCCTTCCAGTCCAATTTTCATCCCTTTTTAACCTTACCCTTTATCGTCTTTTCACATTTTCAATACCTAAACTACCCTCAACCCCATTTGCCTATAAATAGGCTCGCCATTTCCTCATTTCTCTTCACCTCTTAAATTAATTTTGATGGTTATCTACTAATTCCTCTCTTCTTCTCCCTCTAACCACTCTCTAATTAACTAATTAATTAATCTTTTTAATTAATTAATTATCTCACTCTAACCAAGTTAATTAATCTTTTTAATTAACTAAAACTTTTTTTAAATTAAAATTAATCACTCAATTAATTAAGTAATTAATATTTTTAATTAATTAATTAATCACCCTTTTCAAAATCAAATTAATCATTTTCCTCAATCCACCTTTCATCCAAATTAATTAATTAATCCTTTTAATTAATAATTCCATATATCATTTTCATCATATTAATTAGTTAATTAATCTTTTTAATTAATTAATTAATCTCCCAATCAGCCCAATCAGCCTATCCCAATAAAAAGGAACTTCGGTATGGTAAAACCCTCCGCCTACCAAAAGTAAAGGTATCAGCCTTTTTCCTCACTCTCAAAACACGCAAGCCAAAATCAATCTAATCAACTCCTAAACCCCTCCACTTAATTATGGAACAAACTATGTGGGTTTTGACCCCCGTCAAATGGGGTATGTAGGCACATTTGGAATCTAAGTCCAAACCTCAAATCCAAATTTCTATCAATCTCTTTTTCCCTTTTTAATTTGTGGAATTTTATTTTAATTTTCACTTTATTTTAATTTTCACCTTGCACTCATATCATATTCATGCATCTTATTTATAATTATCATCTTATAACATTTGTCATTCATGATATCAATTTTTCAAAGTCAAATTAAACTTAAGAGCCAAATTTTGATTATTTAAAACCAAAAACCTAGTCCCCGAGCTCAACCTGGTTCGAGGCTAATGATTTTATCCATTGGCAAATTAAAGTAAAAAATTAATAAATTGGAGTTAAATTGGGTTTTTCCTTAATTTTTCCATTTAAAAATAAATTAGGGTGGCGACTTCTAAAATTATTTTCAAAATAAAGCAAATCTGAACCCAAGGGTTCCATTATGAGTCTAAACCCGAATAAGCATCCTGATTCTCTCTAGTGGACCAGGCTAGTGCTTGGGCAATACTTCATAGCTGGTGACTATACTAGGGACTGATTGCCACCTTTTTTCAATAAAAAGGAAAATAAGAGGATTACTATTTGGCTAAGGAAAAATTTTTCCAAAATAATCTCCATTTGACCCATTAAGTATAATTTGACTTTCATGCATCACTTTGCATAATAAAGGCTCATTGCCTAAACCTTAGCTTTAGGAAAACTTTTGCATGGCAAGTAGCATTGGCTTGACAACTCTTTTTGAGTATGTTGGGAGATAGCAAAAGCATTCTACCCTGCGATGAATTCCTGAGCATTTCGGTGGTGTAATAAGCACTCAATACTATTAGGCCCACGTGAGGCACCTTGGTATAACTAATCTTGAAAAGCTGAGGATGCTTCAGCCACATCTCCTCCTCGACTTCCCAAGTGCACTCATCTACCCCATGATTTTGCCATTGGACCTTAATCTTGGGTATCTCTTCGTTTCTTAACCTCTTCACTTAATAATCCACTATAGCTATTGGTGACTCCCTATAGGATAGCTACTCATCTAACATTATGTCAGGATGTGACAGGACATGAGATGGATCTAACACATACATCCTTAACATAGCGACGTGAAACACTTGATGCATATATGCGATAATTGGAGGCAGGGCAAGTCTATATGATACTTTCCTAACCTTATCTAAGATTTCAAAAGGACCAACAAAACGAGCTGATATTTTCCCTTTCTTGCCAAATCTCATAACACCTTCCATTGGAGTGACCTTTAAGAACATGTGATCTCCTACGGCAAAGTGTATGTCCTTCCTTTCAAGTCCGCATAGCTCTTTTGTCAACTAAAAGCCATTTTTAGTCAATCTTGAATCAAGGGTACCTTCTCGGTAGTCTCCTTAAGCAATTTCAACATTTCCATATATTTGTCTCCAGGCTCGACCCAACAAATTGGAGAATGACATTTTCTCCATACAACGCTTCATAGGGTGCCGTGCTGATGGATGAATGATAGCTCTTATTGTAGGTGAATTCGATCAAGGGTAAGTATTTATCCTAGCTGCCACCAAAGTCCATGACGCATATTCTTAACATGTCCTCTAATGTCTGAATCATCCTTTCAAACTGTCCATCCGTTTGAGGGTGAAATGCAGTATTGAAATCAAGTTATGTTCCTAAGGCTTCTTGCAACTTCTGCCAAAACCTCGAGGTAATGCACTCCGTGTAGTTTCACAATCTCATCCTTATACAACTATGCATACTGGGCTATAAAATATATGGTCTTAACTCCCATAAAATGAGCAGACTTTGTCAGTTGGTCCACTATGACCCATACAGAGTCGTACGCTTTGGAGATTATAGGTAAGCCAACAACGAAGTCCATAGTGATGCGCTCCCACTTCCGTTCAGGTAATTGAATTTCTTACAGCAATCATGAGGGTCATTGATATTTGTACTTAACTTACTGGCAAGTCAGGGAGGATGCTACAAACTTACCCACATCCTTCTTTAGTCCAGGCCACCAATAGTTAGTTTTCACATCAAGTACATCTTGGTAGTTCTAAGATGAGCACGGTGAGGTGTCTGATGAGCCTTTTTCAGTATCTTTTTCGATAATCCATCCACATCAGGCATGCATACCCTATTCTTGCACTTCAAAATTCCATTGACCACTTCAAACTCAGAGTTCTTCACTTCCTTTATCTCATCCTTCAACTTCATCATGTGTGGGTCCCTATCTTATGAATCCTTTTTTTCTTCCATTAGCTTAGACCTCACTTGAAAATGAGCCACTAAAACTCTCATTCCTCTAATCTTCAGCCTTAAGCCTTGGTTAAACAATTCCTTTAATTCTTTCACGATTGACCTCTTCTATGCAGTCACATGGGCTAGGCTTCCCATAAATTTTTGACTTAAGGCATCCGCCAATACATTGGCCTTTATGGGATGGTAGAGAATCTGATAGTCATAATTGTTCAACAGTTTAACCCATCTCTTTTGCCTTACGTTGAGGTCTCTTTGGCTCAAGATGCACTGAAGACTTTTATGCTCTATATAGATCTCACACTTCATTCCATACATGTAATGTCTCCAGATCTTTAGAGCAAACACCATGGCAGTTAATTCCAAATCATGAATAGGGTAATTCACTACATGCCTCTTTAGTTTTTGTGATGCGTAGGCAATGACTTTACCATTTTACATCAAGACGCATCCAAGCCCTACTCTTAAAGCATCACAGTAGATGGTGAATCCTTCTTCTCCTTCGAGTAACACTAAAACTGGGGTTGATATCAAGCATCTCTTTAGCTTTTGAAAGCTCTGCTCATAAGACTCTTCCCAATTAAACTTAACTTGCTTTCTAGTCAACTTGGTCAATGGGGTTGCTATCTTGGAAAAGTCCTACACGAATCTACGATAATACCTAGCCATGCCTAAGAAACTCTAAACTTCTGAAACTTTTGTGGGCTATGGCCAACTTACTACCACTTTAGCTTTCTTAGGATCAACTTATATCCCTTCATTACTTATTACATGTCCAAGAAAGTTGACAAACTCCATCCAAAACTCGCACTTAGATAGCTTAGCGTAAAGCTGGTGATCACGTAGTGTTTGCAACATGATCCTTAAATGTTCTTCATGCTCTTCTTTACTCTTAGAGTAAATTAGGATGCCATCAATGAACACGATCATAAACTTGTCAAGAAACAGCCTAAATACTCAATTCATTAAGTCTATGAAAGCAGTAGGAGCATTTATCAGACCGAATGGCAGAACCGTGAACTCGTAATGCTCGTATCTAGTACGAAAGGCAGTCTTGTAGATGTCTTCACTATGGATCTTTAGTTGATGATAGCCAAAACTCAAATCAATCTTGGGGAAATGACCAGCTCATTGTAATTAATCAAAAAGAATCGATCTTTGGCAAAGGGTATCTATTCTTCACAGTGACTTCGTTAAGTTAGCGATAGTCGATGCACATTCAGAACGAGCCATCCTTCTTCTTTACGAATAGCACTAGAGCACCCCATGGTGAGCTACTTGGTCAGATAAAACCCTTATCTAGTAGATCATGTAATTATGTCCTTAATTCTTTCAACTCCATTGGTGCCGTATGATATGGCAGTATTGATATAGGTTGCGTACTAGGTAGCAGTTCAATGTTGAACTCAATCTCATGATTAGGTGGTAATTTGGGTAAATCTTTTGGGAATACATCCATGAATTCATCCACCACTTGAATATGCTCTTATCTTGAATGGTGGCCTCCTTGTTAGTATCGATTACATGGGCTAAGTACATTGGCATCTTTTCCTTAACATCCTTCTTATTTCTAAGGCTAATATCAAGTTCAAAGGATTTTCATTCCTATCTCCTTGATATGTGAACTTCTTCCCATCCTTGGTTCAAAACTCGAAAATTTTCTCTCTACAGTCAATACGAGCTCCATGCTCGTATAACCAGTCCATCCCTAATATCATAATAAATTCTAGTACATCTAATTCTAGCAATTCTAGAGGAAGCTTTTATCCATTAATGCCTACATCACAACCGTTATACCCAAACTTTACTTCCATCACCTCCCCCAAAGGAGTTGATACTACTAAAGGTCCACTCATTAATTCCTTATTTCTACCCAGACTCTTAGCAAAACAGGACAACAAAAAAGAATGGGTAGCACCATAATCAATCAAACATTTTGCACTAGAATTTTGGATGGGGATGATACCTGTAATAGTTGTATGCAAAGTGCAGGCCTCTTCCTAATTTAAGGCAAAGACTCGACCTTTGCCCTTATTCTCCATTGTTGGTGCATTCTCGACCACTGGCCCCTTATCCATAGCTCATTGCCTTTGCAATTGGAACGATCTAGATTATGGACATGCTATAGTCCCATTCCCTTGACTTCTTATTTGAGGGTAGTCCTTAATGAAGTGTCCCATTTGCCCACACTTAAAGCACGCACCAGTATCTTTTCAGCAAATTCTATAATGGTTCTTCTTACATTTGCCACAAGTGGGGAGTTCTTGCTTGGCTTGACCATTCCATTATCCAGATGATGAAAATTCCTTCCTTGGGCCTCTTCCACCTTTCTGCTATCCTCTATGACCTTTATTCCTATGCTTTCCCTTCTAGTCTCATTTAGCTCATTCAGCTCTCTCTGCCTTGTATCTCTTCTCCATTATCTTAGCCTTATCTATCAGCTTGGCTAAGGTTGGAAATTTTGTTGCTGCCAATGAATTGAATAGAGGTGTGATTAGTCATCTTAGGAAGCGATTGATATGGCTAGCTTTAGTAGGAATGATGTTGAGAGCAAATCGACTTAGTCGATTGAACTCCTTGGCGTACTCCGATATCATCATGCTAAGTTTTTGCTTTAGCTGCTTGAATTGTAGTGAAATCTTGCCTTTCGCATTCAGGCAAGAACTGATCCATCACTTCTTGTTTGAACTCTGCCCACATAGGTGGGTCTGCCCCATAAAGTCGCTCTTTCATGTTCCTTTTATACTAGTACCAAGCTTTCTTCTTGAGCTAGAATCCTACCAACTCGATTACTCGAGCATCTGAGCAAGACAATTAATGGAGTAGCTTGTCCATGTCATCCAAGAATTCATGTGGGTCATCACCCTTCTCACCATAGAAGGTAAGTAGCTACAGCTTCTTAAACTCCACTATAGTCATCCCTTCATTAAGTAACTGCTTCCTTTTTCTCTGAGCAGGTGCCATTACCGCAAGTGTCAAAACTCCATTCCTTTCTTGAGTTGGCGACACTTCTCACCTTTGAGCTCGTAGCTCGTCCATTTCCTTGCACAAGTGTCTCATTTCCTTACGCATGACATGCACCTCTTGTGAAGATGCTTGCTCACTAGAGCCCATAGTCGTTGCCCTCGAGTTGGATCCTTCTCTTGACCATATAGGTGCAAAGGCAGTATTCAATGCAGTGTCTGATATGACATCATCATTTGCCTCGGTGGGCTGGGCAGCTGTACGAGCCTTCTTTTTGGGAGGCATTCTGCTTATCACGAGAAGGGAATTTAGTACTAATCCCCTATTCTAACCCATTTAACCCCACTATTGTACTAGTATAATCATCATGCAGTTATCTTATCACATCATTAAGCACATATCATATATATATCACATATCACATAGTTTTGCATATATCACATATCACAATTAAATAGCATATATCTTATAATATGAAAATAAACTCCTATCAAGGTAAGTTAATCATATCATAGCAATAAAGGAAATCATCTCATAATAAGTGACTAGGCAGGTAAAGAGAAATATCATTCATGTCATATAAAGCACTATGTTGTTACATCGATCATCACCAATTACTCATCCTAGCTCTCATGTGTCCTCCACTAGGGCAATCAAGGGTGATATGGCCACTATTGCCACATCGGTAATAAAGAAGATCTCTATTTGGTCGGTGACAAGTCAAAGACAAAGACCTTGCTAGTGAGTAGTCTCCCCCATGCTCAATAATTCCTGTCTTAAGCTGCTCCACATCCTCTCTTAAGGTTTGAACCAAAAGCCAAAGACATTGATTTTCCCCTTTCAAGTATGAGTAGTTGTCCTCTAATTTCTAGATCTTACTATAAACCTAATTAGGATCCAGGCACTCCTTAGGGTCCTCCTTTTCACCAGGGGTCCCCTCCCTTGCGGGGCGAATCACAGATACGACTTTCTTAAACATCTCCAGCCAAGTCCTTTAATGAATCACACGGAGTGCTCTGGATCACGATCCTCGAGCAGGGGTAATCTTCTTGGTCATCTGCCAAAAGATTTGTAAGGCAAGCAACAATAACAAGGATTACTAAAACCTATTAGGATTTCATGAAACTAAGCTAACAATAGACTGCAAATGACATGACAGGAAAATTCTTATGCTTTAGGATCATACTTATTTAACCCAATACATAGACAATTCTAAACTAGACTTTAAAAATAAAACTTTAGCTCTAATACCAACTTTGTCACATCCCAACTCCAGTGATATGACATTCCCAAAACACAGGGAGACTTAAGGTCACCCATGCCCGTAGAACCCACTTACAAATACATAAGTCATTCCTAGGATTGTACCAAACATTATACAATAACTCATTTAAAACATTATATGAAAAACCTTTAATTGCATAAGATAGTAATTAGACACTTCACATATAATCTATAAGGAAATAATATTCATAATTCACTCGAAAACCTTAATAAATAACATTTCAAAGCAAACATAAAAAATAAATATTCCTAGAGCATCTAATGACAACACTTTATAGCATGGTATTATTAATGAATTTGACAAGGAATCCCAAAGCAAAGAAGAATGCTTGAGCCATCAGATTGCCTTCTCACATTTGCTTACCTAGAACTACATGAGGAAAAAGGGGTGAGATAGATGATCTTAATGAGTAAATGATAAAGCAAATAGATTGACATGTATTCCTTTGAAAAGGAAACTCATAGCTTGTACAGATAGTTCATGATTTTCAATTCATGAATCAAGTTGCAATTTAACAAAGGTTTAATTTAATAAGTTCGCAAAAATCACACTTATAACACTTAGTAAGTGAAGGCTGTTGCTCTATCACTCGAACACTTAAAAGAGAGGTGGCATTAAACCAAATTCTAACTCCTATCACTTAGAAGGCGTGAAGTTGATTAAGCCCCACGGCTAGAATCGCCCCTTTCTAACTAAGGTGGATACACCACCCCTGTCCATCGAGTTAAGATCATGTGAACAAGTTCCAATGATTTCCTGCATTGGCACGAGGATTCTGCATAAGGGTTTAAAGGTATCATAGCTAGAGCTATTGGTATTCACATATAACAATAACATTTAAGGCAGTAATAACATGTATCACAATAGCAATGGCAATTTAAATTTTGAGCAAAAGATACAAAAAAATAGTGTAGTTCCAAAAAGAATATAAGTTATGATAATAATCACAAGGACTTATCATTGGATAAACAAAAATGGTTTTTGGACCAATTGTCCTTAGGCAACCAAAGCTTTACAAACAAATCACTGAATCATATTTGAGGATAGGAAGAACTTGGGTTTCAAAGATCTCAAAGGCTCACATAATATGATATCACATATTTGTAACATAACATAACGTTACTCACATTTGTAGCAAGATTACAGTGTTTACTCACACTTGTAGAATGAATACAATGTTTACTCACCTTGTGGTTCCTTTGCTCCTAATTCATGTAGCCTTTGGACTTCTAAAACTCCTCAAGCTCTATCATAACATTTAATTCAATACTTAGTATTTATTTAATCATGATGATATCCTATTCCATAACTATCCCATGCACATATAACATTCATATACACTTAGAATTGCACATATAAGTACACTCATCACTTGCACATAACATATTGACTTTAAAGGTCTTGCACACTTAGCCTTAATAGGCCCATATGAAAACACACTATAACTCATATCAATACCTTTCTAAGGTCAACACAATATCATTATCTTGATATCAATTCACTTTAACAATCATCTTAGTATACTTAACACTTTCATACATGTCAACTTATCAATAGCCTTTCAAGTGTCATGCTTAACTCTTATGACCCATTCATTCAATCAATCTCTTCATCAATTCAAGAGCATTAATTCATTATCAAGTCATCATAACATCTATTTCCATATTTTTCGATTACATTCATATTCTAATCACAATATAAGGTTAAGATACCTTAAGTATACCTTAGGCATGCCAAAGTGTCTCTAAGCTTGTCTAGTGTCTTCCCTTCAATTAGCATGCAATTTAACTATTTATCATACATACATACATGTCAATAATTATTAAAATGCACCACATAAAAATTATGGACATTGGGATAAAATCCCTTGGTAGGCTGAATGCTCCATTAAAGGGAAAACTAAATTTTTCTTACTTTTTGCACTTTCCATCTATTACGGTAATATGTAAAAACATGGTTTGAATCAATATTTTTCATGTAAACACAACAAAGATCATTTTAGAACATTAATATACATGAATCAACAGCAATGGGTATGTCTCATATGTGAAAATTCAAATTTAGAGTTTTAGGATGCAAAACCATGAGTTTTTTTGTTTCTGGTATTTTTTGGTTATTACAATAATATATAAATAGGTGATTTAAACCATTATTTTTCATTCAATCATAGAAAATATTAGTTTAGATCATTCTCATGTATGATTCGGCAGCCATTGATCATAATTATACATGAAAATTCTAAGTGTCAAGGTTTATGATGAAAATCATAAGTTTTCGCGCTTTTCGTTCATTACAGCGATATGCAAACACATGATTTAAAACATTATTTTTCATCCAAACAAAACAATTATTAATTTAGAATACTAAACATCACAAATTGATAGCCATTGAGTTGTCAAATCATAGAATTTTCCAACTTTCAAGTTCTAGAGCGAAAACCTTGAATTTCCCTATTTTTTGAAACTTTTTGGTCATTACAGTAATATGCAAAAATATGATTTAACCCAATATTTTTCATCAACACATATCAAAAATTAGTTTAGAATGCAATCATATAGAAAACCCCCCTAGTGATGTTTATGCCTAAAAATTACAATTTTAAGTTACAGGATTCACCTTTGGAGAAATCGCGTACAAAGATTTGTGTTTTTAGTAGAGAATTAGATTTCTCTTCCAAAAATTCACCCAGACTAAATTAAATCTATAAAAATCAATAAATACCTAGTTCAAAATAATTTTCTCATAATTTAATTCATAAAAATCAGTTAAGGAATTGAAAGAGAAGAAAAACTTATGATTATAATCAAGAATCGCAAAATTGAAAGGTGTTTTTTTAATTTCGTTAAAGAGAATTGTTTTGAGAGAATTTTTCTGTCAAAATATAGACATAACAGAGGGGTGGTTGCTGTAACATTAGGGCTGGCCAAATTTTGGTGTTTTAAATGTAGAGTTTTGGGCAATTTCCACTAATACCTTTAATGAGCTAGGTTAGGAGGGTTTTTGGATAGTGGGCTTTTGGGTATTTGGACTTTTTATTTTAATTTATAGCTAATTATAAGTAATTAAAATAAAAATATTTTTCTTATTATTTTCCATAATATTTCCCCCAAAAATATTTATTTAAAAATTATTTTAAAATATTCATAAAATTATTTTATGCTTAAAAATTGCCTTTATCCATGAAAATTCATTTTATTTAAATAATTTATTTTATGCAAATGCACTTCATGTAAATCATTTATTTCACAATAATAACTCATATTATGCATATTAAAATTAATTTAACGTGCCACATACTTATTGATCACATAGCATATAAATTTTCATAAAGCACACACTTAGCCCTAATTAGTTCTAAGTTAAGCAAATTGTCACGAAAAATTCTAGGGTAGGTGTGGGTTGTTACAATGATTCATAACCTCTTACAATTTCATATTGACATGTCATTTTGCAATGGCACATATCATCTAATCCTTTGCTCACACTTATCATAAACCAATTCATTATGTAACAACCCACACCCACCCTAGGAATTTTCGTGAAAAATTGCTTGATTTAGAACTATTAAGGTTAAATGTGTGCTTGTGTGAAAATTTGTGATCTAAGTGATTGATGAGTATGTGGCATATTAAATAAATTTTAATATGCGTAATATGTGTTGCTATTGTGAAATAAATGATTTACATGATCGAGTTGGTAGGACTCCAACTCAAGAAAGAAGCTTGGTACTGGTATGAGAGGAGTATTGAAGAACGACTTTATGGGGCTGACCCACCCACGCAGAGTTTAAGCAAGAAGTAATGGATCAGTTCTTACCAGAAGGAGAAAGGCAAGATAGGGCATTGCAGTTCAAGCAACTGAAGCAAAGGCCAGGAATGTCCGTGTCGGATTACGCTAAGGAGTTTAACCGACTTAGTTGATTCATTGTCAACATCATTCTTACCGAAGCAAGTCACGTCAATCATTTCCTTAGAGGACTGATCACACCTCTATTCAATTCGTTGGTAGCAACAGAGATTCCAACCTTAGCCAAGCTCATAGATAAGGCCAAGGTCAAGGAGAAAAGATACAAGGTGGAGAGAGCCGAACGAGCTGAATGAGACCAGAAGGGAAGGCATAAGAACAAAGGACATAAGGGACAGCATGGAAATGGAGGAGAACCAAAGAAGGAGTTTTCATCATTTGGACCAAGAAATAATCAGATTGAGCAAGAAATCCCCACTTTCGACAAATGTGGAAGGAAACATTTTGGAATCTACCCGAAAGATACTAGCGCTTGCCTTAAGTGTGGGCAAATGGGGCACTTCATAAAGGACTGCCCCTAGATGAGGAGTCAAAGGAATGGGACCATAGTTCAATCATAATCTAAGCCATTCCAAATGCAAGGACAAGGGGCCAGTGGTTGGGAATGCACCAATGACAGAAAATAAAGGCAAGTGTTGAGTCTTCACGTTAAATCTGCAAGAGGCTCGCGATTCACACACCGCCATCACAGGTATCATCTCTATCCAAAGTTCTAGTGCAAAATGTTTAATTGATTATGGAGCTACCCATTCTTTTGTGTTTCCTTGTTTTGCTAAATACTTGGGTATAGATAAGGAATTGATGAGTGAACCGTTAGTAATAACAACTCCTTTAGGGGAAGTGATGGAAGTAAAGTATGAGTATAAGGGTTGTGACGTAGACATTAATGGACAAACACTTCCGGTAGTGTTGCTAGAATTGGACGTACTAGAATTTGATGTGATATTAGGGATGGACTAGTTGAATGAGCATAGAGCTCGTATTGACTGTAGAAAGAAACTTGTCAAGTTTTGAACTAGAGATGGGAAGGAGTTTGGTACCAGAGAGATAGGAATGAGAATCCTCTGAACTTGATATTGGCCTTAGGAGTGAGGCGGATGTTAAGGAAAGAATGCCAAGCATATCTAGCCCATATAATCGACACTGGCAAAGAAACTGCCATTCAAGATGATAGCATTCCAATAGTGGATGAGTTCATGGATGTCTTCCAGAAGATTTACCCGGATTACCCCCTGATCATGAGATCGAGTTCAACATTAAACTGCTACCTGGTACGCAATCGATATCGATATCGCCATATCGTATGGCACCAATGGAGCTGAAGGAGTTAAAGACGCAATTGCATGATCTACTTGATAAGGGCTTCATTCGACCAAGCAGTTCGCCATGGGGTGCACTAGTGTTGTTCGTAAAGAAGAAGGATGGTTCTTTCCGAATGTGCATCGACTATCGTCAACTTAACAAAGTCACTATGAAGAATAGATACCCATTGCCGAGGATCGATGATCTTTTTGATCAACTGCAAGGAGCTAGTCACTTCTCCAAAATCAACTTAAGGTCTGGCTATCATCAACTGAAGATCCCAGGAGAAGATATTTGCAAGACTACTTTCCACACTTGATAGGGACACTACGAGTTCACGGTTTTGCCATTCAGTTTGACGAATGCTCCTGCTGCTTTCATGGACTTCATGAATTGTGTATTGAAGCCATTCCTTGAAAAACTCATGATCGTATTCATCGACAACATCCTGATTTACTCAAAGAGTAAAGAAGAACATGAAGAACATTTGAGGATCGAGCTTCAAATGTTGCATGATCACCAACTCCATGCTAAGTTATCCAAGTGTGAGTTTTGGATGGAGTCAGTCAACTTTCTTAGACATGTAGTAAGTAAGGAAGGAATTCAAGTTGATCCTAAGAAAGTTGAAGCAGTAGCAAATTGGCCAAGGCCCACAACGGTCTTAGAAGTGTGAAGTTTCTTAGGCATAGTGGGATATTATCGCAGATTCGTACAGGACTTTTCTAAGATAGCAACCCCATTGACCAAGTTAACAAGAAAGCAAGTTAAGTTCAATTGGGAAGAGTCCTATGAAAAGAGTTTTCAAAAGCTCAAGGAGTGTCTAGTATCGGCTCTAGTTTTGACATTACCAGAAGGAGAAGAAGGGTTCACTGTCTATTGCAACACTTCGAGAGTAGGACTTGGGTGTGTTTTGATGCAAAATGGTAAAGTCATTGCCTATGCATCACGACAAATAAAGAGACATGAAGTGAATTACCCTACTCATGATTTAGAATTAGCCACAGTAGTGTTCGCTCTAAAGATCTAGAGACATTGCATGTATGGGATGAAGTGTGAGATCTACACGGATCATAAGAGTCTTCAGTACATCTTGAGCCAAAGAGACCTCAATCTAAGACAAAGGAGATGGATTGAACTATTGAAGGATTATGACTGTCAGATTCTTTATCATCCTGGGATGGTGAATGTAGTGGCAGATGCCTTGAGTCAAAAGTCGATGGGAAGCCTAGCTCATGTGGATGTGAGAAAGAGGCCAATCGTGAAGGAACTAAAGGAATTGTTTAATCAAGGATTGAAACTGGAGATTGGACAACAAGAGTGTTATTAGCTCATTTTCAAATAAGATCTAAGTTAATAGAAGAAATAAGGGATTCACAAGATAGGGACCCATACTTGATGAAGTTGAAGGATGAGATGAGAGAAGGAAAGAACTCTGAGTTTGAGGTAGTCAATGGAATTTCAAAGTGCAAGAATAGAGTATGTGTACCTGATGTGGATGGACTAAAGGAAAGGATATTGAAGGAGGCACATCAGACACCATACTGTGCTCATCCTGGATATTGAAGGATGTAAAAGCTAATTATTAGTGGCCTGGTTTGAAGAAAGATGTAGCTAAGTTTGTAGCATCCTGCCTGACTTGCCAGCAAGTCAAGTATGAACATCAGTGACCCTCAGGATTACTACAAGAGATTCGACTACCTGAATGGAAATGGGAGCGCATCACTATGGACTTCATTGTTGGTTTGCCTAGAACCTCTAAAGGACATAATTCTATATGGGTCATAGTGGATAGATTGACAAAGTCTACTCATTTTCTAGGAGTTAAGACCATATATTCTACAACTCAGTATGCACAGTTATATATAGATGAGATCGTGAAACTCCATGGAGTGCCAATTTCTATCATCTCAGATCGAGGAACTCAATTCACTCAAGATTCTGGTAGAAGTTGTAAAAAGCGTTAAGAACACAACTAGATTTTAGTATGGCATTTCACCCCCAAATGGATGGTCAATCTAAAAGAACAATTTAGACACTAAAGGACATGCTAAGGATGTGTGTCTTGGACTTTGGCAGTAGCTGAGATAAGTATTTACCTTTGATTGAATTCACCTACAACAATAGCTATCATTCATCCATTGGCTTACAAAGCATTGTATGGGAGAAGATGTCATTCTCCAATTTGTTGGATTGAACCTAGAGACAAGCATATAGAAATGCCCAAATTGCTTAAGGAGACTACCAAGAAAGTCCCATTAATTCAAGATCGGCTGAAGATGGCCTTCAGTCAACAAAAGAGTTATGCGGACCCTAAGCAAAAAGAAGTCCAATTCGCAATGGTAGATCACGTATTCTTAAAGGTCTCTAAAATGAAAGGAGTTATGAGATTTGGCAAGAAAGGGAAATTATCACCTCATTTCATTGGTCCTTTTGAAATCTTAGATAAGGTTGGAGAAGTATCTTATAGACTTGCCTTGCCTCCAACTTTGGCGCATGTGCACTCGGTGTTCCACAACTCAATGCTAAGGAAGTATGTATCAGATCCATCACACATCCTTTTACCTCTAGACATTACGTTAGATGAACAACTATCCTATAAGGAGTCACTGATAGCTATAGTGGATCAACAAGTAAAAAAGCTAAGAAATAAGGAGATACCCATGATTAAGGTTCAGTGGCGAAATCATGGGATAGATGAGTGCACTTGGGAAGTAGAGGAAGAGATGCGACAAAAGCATCCACAACTTTTCAAGAGAAACTAGGTAAGGGTTTAAATTAGAGGATGAATTTCTTTAAGGGGGGAGAATGTAACAACCCACACCCACCCTAGGAATTTTCGTGAAAAATTGCTTTATTTAGAACTATTAAAGTTAAGTGTGTGCTTGTGTGAAAATTTGTGATCTAAGTGATTGATGAGTATGTGGCATATTAAATAAATTTTAATATGCATAATATGTGTTGCTATTGTGAAATAAATAATTTACATGAAGTGCATTTGCATAAAAGAATTTATTTTAAATAAAATGAATTTTCATGCATAAGACAATTTTTAAGCATAAAATAATTTTATGGGTATTTTAAAAATATTTTAAAATAAATGTTTTTGAGGGAAATGTTAAAGAATTAATAAGAAAAATATTCTTTTTATTTTAATTCTATTTAGCTGAAAATTTAAAGAAAAAGTCTAAATACCCAAAAGCCCACTACACCAAAACTCTCCTAACCTAGTTCATTAAGGGTATTAGTGGAAATTCCACTCCAACCCTAATATATATTTCAAATTTCAGCCAAATCAAGGTTCCAGTAGCCATTCTCTTATTCTTTCTGTATCTTGGTAGAAAATTCTCTCAAAATATTCCTTTCTATCGAAATATTGAAAACACCTTCCCGTTTCACGATTTCTTGACTGTAATCGTAAATTTTTCTTCTCTTTCAATTTTTAAACTGATTTCTATGAAATAAATTATGGGAAAATTATTTTGAACTGTTTTATTACTGATTTTTACAGATTTAATTTTGTTTGAGTGAATTTTTGGGAGAGAAAATCTATTTTCTACCAAAAACACGATTCTTTTCGTGAGATTCCTCCAAAGGTGAATTCTATAACTTAAAATCATAATTTTTATGCATAAACATCATAAGGGGCGGAAATTTGTGCATGGTTGTGTTCTAAACTGATTTTTGATTTGTTTTGATTGAAAATATTGGATTAAATAATATTTATGCATCTTTTTGTGATGACCGAAAAGTTTTGAAAAACAAAGGAGTTCAAGATTTTTGTGTTAGAACTTGGAAGTTAGAAAATTTTATTCTTGCATAGACATATGGCTGCTGATTTGTATGAATGAGTACTCTAAGATGATATTTGTTTTGTTTAGATGAAAAATAATGATTTGAATCATGTATCTGTTTATCGCTGAAATGAACAAAATGCGCGGAAAGCGCAGAAACTCATGATTTTTCACCTAAGCCTTTAAACTTGGAAATTTTTTGTATAAACCCTATCTATGGCTGCCAAATCATATAGGGATGTGTTCTAAACTGATATTTTCTATGATTGAATGAAAATAATAGTTTAAACAACCTGTTTACTTATTTTTGAAATGACCAGGAAATACCGAAAACAAGAAAACTCATGGTTTTGTGCTCTATAAGCCAAAAGTATAATTTTTTTTTGTATAAATAACACCAATAGTGGCCGATTCTTATGGACCTAAATTATAAAATGATTTTTGTTATGTTTACATGAAAAATCTTGGTTCAAACCATGTTTTTACATATTTATGAAATAGATGGAAAGTGCGAAAAGAAGAAGAATTTAGTTTTTATCTTGGTCATGCATTCGGCCTACATAAACATTTTTGTCCTAATGTTTATAAATTTTATGTGATGTGTTTTGATGATTGTTGACATGTATGTATGTATAATAAATGATAAAATTGCATCTTAGGTGAAGGTATGATCCTAGATAAGCTTAAATGCATTTTGATATACTTAAGGTATACTTAAGATATCTTAACCTTATATTGTGATTAGAATACAAATGTGATCGGGAAATTAGGAACTAGATGTTATGATGACTTGATGATGAACATATGGTTATGAGTTAATGAAGTGAAAGGAATCATAAGAGTTAAGCATGACGCTTGAAAGGTTAATTGTTAAGTTGACATGCATGGAAGTGTAAAGTGAACTAAGATAATTGTTAAAGTGAATTGATATTGAGGTAATAATATTGTGATGACCTTAAAAAGGTATTGATATGATTATAATGTGTTGTCATGAGAGTCTATAAGCCCTAAGTATGCAAGACTTTTAAAGTCAACGTGCTATGTGCAAGTGATGAGTACACCTATATGTGAACTCTAATGTGTATGCTATATGTGCGTGGGTAGTTATAGGATAGGAGCATCATGAATAAATAAATACTAAGTATTAAATCAAATATTATGTTAGAGTTTGAGGAGCTTTAGAAGTGCAAAAGGGACTACATATACTAGGAGCAAAGGAATTCCAAGGTGAGTAAACATCGTATTCATTCTACAAGTGTGAGTAAACACTATGTTCATGTTTCAAGTGCAAGTAACATTTTGTTATGTTACATATGTGATATATTGTTATGTGAGCCTTGTGATCATTGAAACCCAAGTTCTTCCTATTATAAATATTATTATATGATTTCTTTGTCAAGATTAGGTTGCCAAGGGACATTTGGTTCAAAACCATTTTGTTATCCAATGAGAATTTCTTATGATTAACACCCTAACTTATATTCTTTCTAGACCTACACTATCATTGTATCTTTCGTTTGAAAGCTAAACCACTAGTGTTATTGGAATACATGTTATGTTGCCTTATGTGATATTGTTAATTATGATTACCATTAGCTCTAGCTATGATACCTTTTACCCTTTATGCAGAAACCTCATGCCGATACGGGTAATCATCAAAACCTGTGCACATGGTCTTAACCCGATGGATAAGGGTAGTGTATCCACCTCAACTAAAAGGGGCAGTTCTAGCCGTGGAGCTTGATCAGCTTCATGCCTTATAAGTGATAAGAGTTGGAATTTGGTATAAGGCTACCTCTCCTCAATGTGTTTGAGTGATAGAGCAATAGCCTTCACTCACTATGTGTTATAAGTGTGATTTCTGCAAACTTGCCAAATTGAACCCTTGCTAAATTACAACCTGATTCATGAATTATAAATCATGAACTATGTGTATAAGCTATGTGTTTCCTTTTCAATGGAATATGTGATAATGTATGTACCATTTTGTTTACTAATTGAGATCATCTATCTCACCCATTTTTCCTTGTGTGGTTCCAGGTGAGCAAATGTGAGGAGGCAAGGTGATGGCTCAAGCATTCTACTTCGCTTGGGGAATTCCTTATCCAAGTTATCAATAATACTATTTTTATGAAGTCTTGTCATTAGATGCTCCAGAATGTTGATTGATACTTAATGATATATATATTATTTTCCTCATGGATTTCATATGTAATGATTTATTTTAGACTTCCGCAATTTAAGGTATTCATATAAATGTTTTGAATGAGTTATCATAAGAGGTTTGGTAAGATCCAAGGCATGATTTGTTTATATGTAAGTGGGTTCTATAGGCATAGGTGACCTTATGTCTCCCCATGTTCTAGGACTGTCATATCTCTAAGGTTGGGATGTGACACATTATCACTTAGATACCTTTCATGACACATTCAAGAAAACATATAACTCTGGAATTCAATTTACTTTATCAATGGTCTCATTATGAGAACACGGAGGAGGAATTTCACATAAGTGCAAGATAAAATAATCTTATCATAATTTCAAGTGTATAAGAATGAGCTATTTCTTAGATTAGAGATTTAAGATGCACATCAATGTTTCATAACAAGAATCCAAATGGAAAGAGGTCAATACATAGAGAGTCAAACATGGCCATAAAACGAAATTTCACAAATCTTTGAAAGCTGAGTGTAGGCTCCAACATGGCTAGGAACATGCTTGTGTCTTGCCTATATTTGGCTACTGCCTAAGTATACAAATTTTCAATTAATCACATAGCTAGGAACATGCCCGTGTCCCTACCCGTCTCTGGCTACTGCCAATTCCCACTAATTACATGGTGAGGAACATGCTTGTCTCTCTGGGTGTGTCTGCTTTTATAAAATTTATTTCTGATTTTATTGCTTTTAATAATTTCTTCAACCTTAGACTTATTATATTTGGTATCCTAACTCAATTATAACTCATTAGGATTTGTATCACTATATTTATACCTCGAGATACAGTGCATTTCGCGACCTCATTCGCAACTGCGACAATCTAACTAATGAAAGAATAGGCATTCCATACAATCCAACTTCAGGAAGCCATAAATCTCAGCTATGGATGAGTTACGAGGCCTATAATATATCAAATCGAAGCTTATTCAGAGGTCTATAATAGTATTAGGCTTTACCTGACACTACCCACTTTTGGGCCCAAATTTAATCGTCTAAAGCTATTTTGGAGGTTCTAAAGTTTTCCATTCAACTTTTTATGCACTTTCATGAGCTATTCTTTTTGGTTCTATTATAGGGCTTTTAATCATCCCAAATTTCCTGCAACAGTTACATATTGTATAGGTATAAAAGAACTATAATATTGTATCACTTGTTTTCCAATTTAAATTCTTTGTTATGTGTACATACATAATAGTTTCTATATTCAAAATCTATCCCTTCATAATTCAATCTTATAGATTTTTAGAATCTCTCACTATCATTATACAACTAGCCTTAGGATATATCATATTGTAAACATCGCACATGCTATAGTATATGTAAGAATAAACATATTCGCATCATCATTCATATTTCATGAAATTTTCATGAAATCACATTTAGGTTTTCACTAAATAGTATTTAGCTAACAATTGCTATGCACATACATCATAGGCACAAAGGATTTAGTATACCTTCACTAAGCCATATCGATAATTGATAGTCAACTATAGTAAGAAATTATTCCTAATAAAGCACAAATACATTTTGATAAGTGCATTAATTCATATGTTTTACCCTTTGATTTAGCATGTTTTATTATTTAAATTGAGTTTAATATGTTGGTTCAAGTGCTTTTTAGAGTAATTTCTAGGAATTATTCATATTTTGAAATGCCATGATCATTTGAGCTCGAATTGCAGTTAAAATTAAGAAACAGTGCAATTCTTATGTAATTTTAGCTATAGACATGCCCAATGACATGGCCATGTCACTAACCATCTCATTTAACTTGAATTCCAAAAGCCTTACATGCCAAAAGACATGGGTGTGTTACTGGCCGTGTAAAGCTACAGAGGTCTGATAGCTTTGAATACCTTATAGTATTTTGAGTATAAATTGAGCTACAAAGGTCCGATTGAGGTGGTTTAGGTACTGCTGGAAAGATAAAAGAAATAGCTACGAATGTTAAGAAGATTAGAAATTTTAATTCCTTTTTTTTCTAGCCCAAAATTGGCATGTAATCTAGACATTATATCTTGACACCTAGCCTAGCTGTTCTGACATGGCAAAAATTAGCCAATCCATGCTTCACGCCAATCCAAACCCTAATAAGCCTTAAAGCACTATAAAAGGACATAATTTACATTACAAAAGAGGAGCTTTTTCCTAGGCTTTTAATAGTTGCCCTCACGAAAGAGAGAGAGAATTTTGTGCAGAATTTTCATGGTGAAGATTTAATAAGCTACGGAATTTTCATTTAGATACTTCTTCACATAGTTAGTCATTTTTTCTTTTATGCACACTTTATCCATATCACCTCACTTTCATAACATATAGCTTGGTCACATATATCATTTAGACAACATTATTATTTCCATTTTCACAGTCGTTATGCACATATCATACATCATACTAAGGACTTAAACTTATATAGATAATGCGGGTCTAGACTTAATGATATACTTCAAATGACATGAAGGAATTCCTATGCTTCATGGCTTAACCTATAACCCATAGTATTTGTAAAATCAAAAGTAGACTTAAACCTTTGCTCTGATACCACCTCTATCACGACCCACTTATTAAGCCATGACAGTTCTAGAGCCTAGGGAGACATAAAGTCAACTAAACTCATAAAACCTCATGTAGCTTATAATCCTTTACCATTCATCATATTAAACCTGATCCCAAGGTCATAATCTTATTATCTTTCCTTATTACTCATTACTTGCTTATCATCTCCTTGTTAACTTATAATATCATTTACAAACACAGCTTGTATAATTTCTAAAGTTGTATTTCATATCATTAACCAAATGTTCATTACTTCAAACATTATTATAATAGCAATTACAATACCATTCACATTATATATACACCCCATAACATATTAGTGCTAACCCTTCAGTAACCATGGAGCTCTAACATTGATCTTCATAATAAGGAATGACAACACTTGAATTTAGCAGAGCAACTTCCAAGCAGAAGGATAGGGCTTGGAATTTACCTTGCTAACTCATTGACTTTGCCTAAAAACTTTAAACCACTAAAAAATAAGATAAGCTCAGTGAGTACATAATAATACAATATATATATAGTAAGTACAAGGACCATTATTAGGAAGGTCTCTTTATGGCAATGGAACAACTTTAATCATTGTTGACATTATGATTCAATTTCTCATTGAGATGGAAACAACATCTTTAGCAATAATAATACTTTCTTGGAAGCGAAATGCTTCCTACACTTATAAAATGAAGAGTGGTAGCCTAAGCCTTGCTCACTCACATATTATATTATTAAGTACTCACCTTAGACTCCTTTGCTCCTATTTACATTTAAATTTGATGCTAGTAGTGCTCCTTGCACTCATAGACAATATCATTGTCCATGTCTTTAGATTCTACACATTGCATTTCAATTACACATTAATCACTTCTTTGCTATATCATTAGTTTAAATTTATCTTAACTTGTTAACACTTTCATTTTGTTCATTGTAGTGCTTCTTTAGTACTTTTAAGGACAAGACATATTGTACATATACTTAGTACTTTTAAGGTCAAGACATATTGAACATATACTTGTTACTAATTCTAATACTTTCCCTTAGTTATTTCCCAATGGCTCACTTAGAGAAAGACAATTCCTTTCCTTCCAATTTCCCATTTCAACTTTCATAATAGTCAATTAGAATCAATTTAAACAATTCCCAACATTCAAGAGAACAAATTCCACTTCCATCATCAAATTCCATAAATGAACCTAGTTCATTAAATTTGGAAAAAATCATTCCCATCCATTGGATTTCAAAATTAACATTACACAAATTACGTTAGACCATTCTTAAACTTAATTTCTCTTTAATCTCATGAATTCAAGTTCAAATGTCCAAATCCACAAATTTTCCATAAACCTTGGAATTTGGGGAAAACCACCAATTCCTCATCCAATCTTCAAATTGATTATAGATTCATCAAATTAACACAATATAAAACCTATGTGATCCTTCAATTGTCAATATCTAGCATTAAAACATCAAGTTTCCTTTTAAACCAAGTTCATGCTATTAAGACTTTCAAGTCTTGAATCAAGTTTCTAAAATTCATTTTAACACCTCTATATCATTTTTCTTTATCTAAAATAACCATAGATGTATCCAATTAGAATTTAGAACACTATTTTATTCATTCACTATTATGGCCAAATTTTTCCTTATGGTGTAGGAAGGATTTCATGTAACTAAAATACTAAAATCAATCTTAAAACATAGAAAAAATCAGATGAATAAGATTTCTCACCTTGATTAACTTTGATTTTTTAAGGTTCTTCTTGCAAGTGGTGTAGAGAGAATTTCCTTTCTTAGGGTGAAACTTTGGTGTAGAGATAGGCTAAATGTTATTTCACAACATAGAATTTGCATATATATATATATATGATGGGTTAGATGGTGAAGATTTGATCAAGTTTAATCCAATGGATAAGATTTAATCTTGATGGATGGCTATGATTTGATTAAGTTGGATGGCTAGGATTTTCTCTACAATGGTGATGATCATCATATGGTTTTGGAAATAATAAAATGAATGTATACTTGGGTGTGGATGAAGTGAGAATTTAAGTTGGAAAAGGAAATGGACTTAGTAAAAAATTGTGGCTTCTTAGTCATATTTTATTGCTAGGTTTTCCAACATCGACTTAACCTAGATTAACCATTTCTAACTCTTGTTAAGGCTTATGTCCATCCACTTATTGGCCCAATGGGCTGGTCATCCAATGAGCTTAGGCCTTAAAGTCTAAGATCCCATTAACAGATCCATATATGTATGTTCCAAACTTGGTAACTTAATAAATTTTCCATTTCATTTGTTTTGCTTTAGTATGCATATTTCTACATTTTAATGTCACTATACACTCTAGATATTGCTAGATAAGTTTTATACACATTATAATGCACATTTATTGGCTCTTTGATTGCATTGTTCAAGTGTGTACATCATGTAGACTCATTGGATCAAACTAAGTTTGACTTCCATTGTACCATTGTAACTTTGATTGAAATTAACTTCTTAGGTCACTATTATCATCTCCCCATGACTTAGGAGATACTAATACCCATTTACTAGCACTTTAGATTCATATTTCAAATAAATAATTAATGTGACACATTAAGTCAAACACGGTTTGACTTTCATTTTATCATAAAAGTGTTTATCAAAATTGATTACATTTTTCACTCATTGTCACATTATTCATTTAGAATTTCCTTTTAATGATTTTCTTCTAGCTCTTAATGTGCTGGGAAGGCTTTGAATGGCATGTTACATGAATATTATGGTGTCTTTATTACTAACTCTAATAGGGTAGGGAAACCTTGGGTATTACAGAAGGTCTTTGGAGGCGTATTTATAGCTTTCATGCACCAAATTCCCATTACAAAGAGTATGGGTAAGAAATCTTTCATAATAGTAATAATATATTGTATTTAATAGTTTGTTAGAGCATTATTGCTATCCACAATGCCCTTTTAGTGATGGCAACCACCTTTTCATGATCGAGATTGATATTTCACAGTTACGATATAGCGAGTTGACACGTGGCACTTTCCTGTTAGCAGTTTAACTATCTATTTGAATGTGAGTTGCCCTATGAAATACATGGTTGAGACCTCTGAATAGCAGTCACAATTCCCTTATCATGCACTAGGTCATGGTCATGAACTCCGATGTGTCTTAAGGACCATTTTAAAGCTTTGGCCTTTAATTTAGTCTGGGTCACCATGAACTAGGTCATAGTCATAATTCTTCTATTTTAGTCACAATTTAGAGGCCAGTTTCATGAATTAAGAGAATTTTGGATCTATTGAATTTTCAACCATTTTAATATGTTTTATTTGCAAAATAAACATTTGATACAAATATCATATAACATTAAGTTGATTGACTATACCAAAATAAAAATTGAATAGGTTTTGAAATAACTTAGGTCAATAGTTATGATAGTAATAGAGTCTTAGCTTAGGACAAGGGAAGTCGAGTCTCACACTAAAATCTAGAATACTTTGAAAGGCATTATGATATTATCAAATTAATTGTTAGAATAGGGCATTCTACCCTTGCAGAAAATAGCATTGCCCATTAACTTGGTTAATCCATTAATTAAAGTCAAAAGTTAGTAATAGTTAAACTTCATCTTAATAAGATGAGTTTCTGATGCTAAGTAGAATGGCTCTAGTGCAAGTGGGAGATAGATAGCAGATGTGCCTTAGGAGCCATATATTAGTTTGCAATAGTAGATAATAATTTCCAATGCCATAATAAATACATAATTTATATGAAAAGAGTTTCATATTATATAATTTAGTCCTTAAGTATTTGTAAAAGGATTTATACTCAAGTGTTGAGAATAAGAGTAATAGATTGCTCTTGTACCTACATTTTAAAGTTCTTCATGGTCATAGGATTGATGATTGGGCATCATTAGTTTTGAAAGACCATCACCTCATTTGTTTTGTATAATTAATATGTAATACAGATGAGTATAGAGGCAATGAGTCTAATGCTACTTAACATGTGATGTCAATACAAACAAGTGGATATTCATGGATGAATAGTCAAACTCTAACATTAGATGATGGTAATATAGGATTTTATTGCTTGTCAATTATTATCATCTATTGATGCTTATTGTTAAGTAGAAATACCCTTCTGATGTAAAGTAATACATTGGACCTTATGCATTTGGTAAAAGCCTGCAGATAGGGCGAGAGTACCTAACCTCTATTAGGGGGCATGTCTAACCATAAGATCTTATCAGTTTTGTATAATGTGATGCATGTGAGTAAGCAAGGCTTAGGATGCCACTCTTTAATTTATATGTGTGGGAAGCATTTTGCTTCCAAGAAATTACTATTTCTACTAAAAGATGTTGTTTCCATCATAAATGAGAAATTGATTCATAATGAAAATTTTGATTAACATCACTCCATTGTCACCATGATCATCCTAATAATGAACCACATACTTACCATATTTATTGTATTATTATATACTCATTCAGTTTTGTCTCATTCCTTAGTTGTTTAAATTTTTTAGGTAAGATTGAAAAGTCAGCAAGGTAAATAAACCGTCCTATAGCCATAACTCATAATCATAAACTTCTTAATCTTATACCAAGGACAAAGCCACAACAATTCCTAGGGGTCGAGCTTAAATAGCCACTTAGTCCACTCCTTTTTAGAACTGAATTTCCTCACTATTGTGCGAGACTGGTACCATGAGGCAAAATAGTCCTTTTTAGTAAGAAGAGCAACCACTTTCAGATGATCTCTTAGCCAAATCTGTGCAAACACATAGTTGAGTAAGCGAGGAAAGGGAAAGAGAAAGGAAGAGAGAGAAGAATGCATACCTGCAGAAAGATTGGACTCACAAACCAAGACCCATCACTCCTGTAAGCTCGATCCAAACTAAGGATTGTTTTTGCTAAGATTATCCAAGCAATAGAGTGACCTTTGGCCATTTAAAAAATCAACTTTGTTATGCTAATGTTCCCCTAACCAATTGAACTATAAAAAGATACCTGATAGTTAGACAAAAAGCCAAAGCATTCATCCAATGATCCTACCATTCCTTGCCTTCAAAGCCTCGAGGATGATAGAACTCGATAATTATAATAGTTATGTCCACCCAATCATTCACGACTATAGGGCTAGCAGTTGCAGAGTCTAATCCCAAGAGCCTTAGAAATGAATTGAAGTACCCAACTTTTAGTTTAGGGCAGCCAAGTTGGATTCAGGGTTAGATCCAAGTAACACACTAAACTCTTTAAAAGTATGGCATATTTCATCTATGCTAGCCTCAAATCTAAAAACATGCACCTCAGGATCCCAAATTTTTAAACAAGCTTTCAAAAAGTCCCAATCTAATCGAAACCCTCTCAAGGTTGGCATGGCACTAATCCCAAAAGTCCTTAAATTAATGCACTCCACTTGTTCAAGATTTTTGGTCCATAAATGCATTGAATGACCAAAGTAGGGCTCCATAAGGGAAAAGGAAAGGAAAACTAAAGAGAAAGATGAGAGAAAAGTAAAGGAAGAAAGCAAGGGAAGAGTGTTAAAAGCTGAAAATTTAGTTGTGAAGATTTCTAAGCCATAAGAGGGGTATATATAGGAGAAAATTAAAGATTTTCATAGGAGTTGCCGCATAAGGGAATGCAGTTCCTCAATTATCTCTGCAGTACTGCCGTATACACCCCTGCGGTGCTGCAAAGTGCTATGCAGCAACCATAAACATTCGTACAGCACTGCACAGGATGGCTGGTTGCCGCACCCCTGTCGCACGTTGCTGTAATTTGCCATGACCTTTCCTTTTTGAAGATCATATAGTATTTAAGAAAAATTTGATGAAAAAAAAGAGGGAAAGAGTGAAAGAAAAAGATGGTGGAGCCCTACCATGCATTCATTCATGGAAAAGGTGCATTCATAACATACATAAGTCAAATCCTTGCGTGATCGAGTCATAACATCCATGCGTCATATAAACGAAATAGTACATGAGTCAAGTATCGTATCAACATGCATACATGCACACATAATCATATATAGAGTCAACATAACATCTGCATAATAGGAGTTAAGCTAACGTCGACTTCGCCTATGTCTCCTCTTCTAATCTGTATCATCTTCCTCATCACCACCATATAAAGTAAGGGTCACAGACAATACTGTCCTCAAGTGATGAACCATCTCATAATTATTATGAGCCTAATCCTTAAGGATCCGTACAAGAAAAAGATGAGCAAGAAACTGCATTAAACAATAAAAAGTAAGCTTAAAAAGGGGGCAGAAGTACATACCTTGCTTACATGATATGGAAATAGGATAAAATCAATGGAGAGGTCATAAGAGATCTTATATTGAGCTAAGCCATGATAGGGAGAAACATAATTCAAGTCCTCTATTGCCCAATAAGTAGGTTGGAAAAGTCACCTGCTCACTCAGTCTAGCCCAATCAGAAGGGGCATCTGTAGCAAACCTCAAACCACCACTACCTAACAGCAAAAGTATGAATTGATCCTATGGCAGAAGATCTATAACTATAATGAGCCTGTCTTGGAAGAAAAGGGACATAAGGTAGTGGGTGATGTATGCAAAGCTCATATAGTCACTCTCAAGGTCCAAGAAAGGCTCAAATGGAAGGCTTGCTACTAATGAATCTTGATCAGGGATGCGCGATCCATATCGCATCTCAGTAGGGGTCAGCTGGGACAATCCTCTCTCCTGTAATCTAGCTGTGAACTATTTCTTTAACGTGAAACATGGAATCCATACGGATACATAAAAGGAGGCAACAAGAAGACAAAGCCACACCAAACTCATGGTATGGAGTGATGAGTCAAAGTCTATCAATAAAAGGTAACCACTGAACCCGTGAAAAAAGAACATAGGAGGAAAAATAAAATATCAGAATGTGTGATAAAGACGATGTGTCAAGCATGTATGCATACCTATGATGATACTAAATGAGAAAAGAAATCCCGAATATGGGGAAAATCGTATCTCTCTTGATGACGTCAATTTTGTGTTCGCCAAAGATAGGCACTCGGGATATGATTTACTGCGCGATCCCTCAAAACAGGAGCAAGAAAAGGAAAGTGCTCGTAGGCCTAATACTACATAAAGGAAAATAATCAAAAGACACAAGGATGGTGGGTACACGATAAAAATAAAAAGAGAAGAACATACCTCCCAAATGATATGGGTCCCTCTTAAAGCAAAAAACACACCTCGAGACAGGTCAAACATCTCTTGGTACATTATGCATAAAGCTGCACCTCCCTAGTCAAAATCCCCAATGATGGACAAATCCTCTAGTGAGCGCAGAATATTTAGATCAATAGTATCCCTCCGTGTGTGGCAGAATGAGCAGCCTAATATCATCAAAATCAGTAAACAGGCAACCTGCTCATCCGAAAGGACTCCCACATCATGAGCATAAATGTCATTCTGCCCTCAGAGCCAAGAATAGGGGAGATGTGGTTCACCACGCAGAGGGTCCACACCCAACAAGTCAACCATAGTCTCTGACAAGATAGAGGTCCAACCCAGATAAAACTCTAAGGCTTGAGGTCAACTAACATCATCAAGTCCGAGGGGGTCATAGTCATCTCCCTGCATGGAAAGTGAAAAGTGTCTGTGGTATTCCACCACCTCTTTGCCGATGCCTACAACAAAAGAATATTACCCTCTTGAGTATAATCCAAAGATAAAAACCCCCAGCAAGCTAGATGGCTCAATAAACTCTCAGACTTAGGGATGAGTCTCCAGATAAATGGAGACGACAAATAGATTTGATCTACTGTCTCTCAATCTAATAGTTATAGTCTATTGTAAAAAAAAAAAAAATCTTTTTTATTTTTATGTTTCATGCACATATTTTTTATGAACTAACATTGCAAGAAGAAAAGAAAGGCAAAATGGTAAATACCTCTATGACGTTAGTACTAGACACATGGTGCTCCGGCTCCTACAACAAATTCGTCGGGTTGGGAGCATGCCTTGATACTTGGTAGCTCCTAGTATGGCGACTATTAGAAGGGAAAGCCATTTTAGAGAGAATGATTTATACAAAGAGAAAGAAAATTTAACAAATGAAAAAAGTTGCAAAAAGTGAAAGGGGGCACGCCTTTATATAGTACCTCTTGCGTAGTATCTTTTCATGTGGGAATACAGTAGTGAACTCGTTTCAAGTCAGTATTTAGAACCACAAGTTTTTGTATGATCGTAATAGTCTCCTCCAAGTATCTCACTACTGTTACTTAAGATCCAACACATAGAAGATTCCTATAATTATAGACAGATATTCTATTCTTACCAAACAATGCTGATAATTTTACCAATCCTACTAGACAAAATGATCGTGCCTGCCAAACAGGACCAGTGATTTGCTATTCATACCAGACAAGAATATTACTGTAAGATCCTACCATATAGGATCATCATTATCCTTCCTACCATATAGGGCCAATACTTTGTCATTCCTATCAGATAGGAATACTACTTCTAGATCCTACCAGATAGGACACTGCTTTTAAGATCCTACCAGACAGGGTTATCATCATCAACATCATCACAGCCTACCAGACAATATTATCTTCATTTCCATTAGACAAGAACACAGTTTCTAGTTTCTACCAGACAGGAACTACCTTTTTCTTTCTAACTTTCCCAAATATATTAAGGGCATCCTCTTTATTCTAGAGTTCACATTCTTCACAATTGCCTACCAAATAGAGTAATTCTAATAAAGAGGGCAGCTATGAACCCTTAATTATGCACCTCCCATAATTACAAACCATTTAGTTAGGAAAAGAATCAATTAAGACTCCCAAATCATCATCAAATCATCTGAGACTCAGTAATGAGCGCAATACAATTGGAATCACGGAAAACATATGAGAAATAAGCAAGAATGGGAAAAAATGGGCAGAACAGGTGAATTAGCACCAGTTGCCGCATAGTGCGGCAGAGCCTATTGCGGTGTTGCAAAGCCTTCTACAGCACTGCAGCAGAGGCTTGTGTAGCACCTGTAGTGAATTTCTACTCCCACATTGGAAATTTATGCCTTTATGCTTTAGCTCTCCCCCTATATATAGGTGGCCTCTCTACTCTTCAAGACATATAGACTTGGAGGCTTAAAAAGTAATAACTTCAAGTAAATTACTTTGCTTTTGCTCCTTACTTTGCAAAGCAAGTTGGGTGGTTTCTCCTTGATTCCTACTTGACTAGTTTAAGACTTTTCACATGCCTATTCAAGGTAAGCTCTTTGCCTACCTGACTAGTTTAAGGCTTTCTACTTGCCTATTTGAGGCAAGCTCATTACCCAAAGCTCATGTCCACAATTAGAGAAGGTCAAACTACATTTCAGTGGCTCAAGGCTTATATCGTCATGTAGAGAAGGTGGAATTGTAATCCGGTCATCCGCTCCATCCGTCCTACATCCCCAAGCTGCTAAAGTGCAAGGTTATCTTCTTTTCCTTTTTATTTGGTTATTGTCTCTTTTAGTTAGTTAATTAAATTGATTCATCTAGGTTGCTAGGTAATCAACTCGGTGATTAATTAAATTAATTAATTAACTCAATCATTTTTTAATCAATCAATCAAAACATGATAAAGTGGCTTGGCTAAACTAACCCCTTTGCGAGAAGGGAGAACTGCGTGGGTTCTGATTCCCATTCAAAGGGATACGTAGGCATGCTTGGTTCAGGCATTGAATCCAATTAAAATTAATCAACTATGCTTCTATATGTACCCTTAATTTTGTACCTTCCAATATATGTTTAAGCCTTAAAAGCACTTAGGCTCAGTGAATAAACCTTCAGAAGACAAAAAATCTCAAAATGGAAAAATCAAAATATTTCTTTTTGACATTTGAACCATTTCAAATCATCTGAGACTGAGTAACGAGTATAATACAACTAGAATCGTGTAAAATGAACGAGAAACAAGCAAGAACAGGCAAAAATGGGGCCCGTTGCCACAGAGCCCTACGACATTGTAGCAGAGTCCTTTGTGGAACTGCAAATGGCTATGTGGTAGTGCCACAAAGAGCTCTATGATGCTGCAAAGCCCTCTGTAGTAACTCCGGTGAAATTTCAAATTTTTGCAATCCCACATTGTATTTGAACAATTTCTATGCTCCAAACCTCCTCTTATGTATAGAGGGCCTCTCCACACTTCAAAATATGAAGTTCTAAAGCTTGAAAAGCATTACTTCAAGTAAAATGCTTTGCATTTGCTCCTTGCTTCCTAAAGCAAGTTGGGGGGTTTCTTCTTGATTCCTACCCGACTAGTTTAAGGCTTTCCGTTGCCTACCTATTTAAGGTAAGTCTCTTGCCTAAGGCTTGTGTCCACCGTCTAAGGCTAGTCGCCGCTTGCTGTCTAAGACTAGTTGCTGCCTGCCATCCAACACTAGCTGCCGCTTGCCACCCACCGTCCAAAGCTAGTTGCCGCCCGCCATCCAAGGTAAGTTTATTTTCTCTTAATTTCCTTACATTTTTTAGTTAGTTAATTAAATTGATTTATCTAGGTTGCTAGCTAATCAACTCGATAATCAATCAAATTAATTAATTAACTCAACCTTCTTTTAATCAATCAATCAAAATATGATAAAGTGACTAGGCTAAACTAACCCTTTCGCAAGAAGGGAGAACTACATAGGTTCTGATTCCCATTCAAAGGGATACGTAGGCATGCTTGGTTCAGACATCGAATCCAATTAAAACTAACCAACTTTCCCCCTATCACCTTCTTCACTTACTATTATTTTATTTTCTTTTACTTATTATTAGGCTTAGTTTGGGGACTGTGTGACTTCTCTGGAACCTATAAGTGCTAAATAAGGTATTTCCTAAGTTTGGATTTCATTGTAATATTATGTCTCTTTTATTTTGAATTCTAATTTTGTATAAATTTTATGGATTGAATGATCAAGCATATTATAAATTGTTCATACATTTTAGTTTGTTCATGAAATATATTTTAAGTCACTTTTATATTAATTGGCCAAACTTATTTTGTTAAATTAAACCGAAAACTTAGTCCAAAAATCCTCTTTGGTTTTGAGGCTAGTGATCTTTTTCCTTTGGGTAATAATTGAAGTCAAATGGGTTTTTTCCTTATATTTTCCCAAATAAAAATAAATTAAGGTGGTGACTCTAAGAAATAATTTTCAAATCTATCAAATATAAGCTTGAGGGCTTCTTGTGAGTTCTTTCCCAAATAAGCATTTTGATTCCCTTTAGCGGATCAGACTGGTGCTCAGGCGAGGCCTCATAACTGGCAACTCCACTAGGGAGCAACTTTCTTTTAATAAAAGAAAAAAATAAGTGGACTACTAATTGGTTTAAAAAGAGTTTGGCCTTTTAATATGATTGTGACTGTGCATGCATCACTTGCATAGGCTCTTTGCCATCCAACCTAGTTCTAGGAAAATAACGAATAGTGAGTAGCATCAAGTGGGTAACCCTCCTTGGGTCTATTTGCCGATAGTGAAATCATCCACCCCGCGATGAATCCTTTGATCCTTTCAAAGGTGTAATGAGTATACATGTATTATTGGACCCATGCGAGACTCTTTGACTCATATATGGTTAGGTATATTGCTACTCTAGTGTGACGAGTACCCAAATCAAGCCACCCTTAACTTTTCATGTAATAAACTTATATTCTAGCCTTAGGTTGTATGTACCATAATTAAAACCTTTCATCTTTGCATTTTCATGAAATCTTTTCCTCATGCATCTTATGCATCCATATTGTATAACAAAACATGCATTCATCTTAAGTTTAAGTTATACCTTGAACTAAAGAAGGGTCATATACTCACTTTTATCCCAACACCTTCACTTCTAAACTTTAAACACTCTCGCCTTTATCCCATTCACCTTTGCCCCCATAAATCTTAAGCCATCACCCTAATCCTTACCCTTTTACCTTAGCCTTTAACCTAAATAGCAATACCCTAACCCTAAAACTCTACCCCATTACCTTAGCCTTTAACCTAAACACCAATACCCTAGCCCTAAACCTAAAACTTCATTTCCCTAGCCTTGACCTCAAACACCTTCAACCTTAAACACTATTACCTTAACCTTACCCAAAATGTCTTTGCCCTAAATTATAGCCTAAAAACATATCTACCCTCCTCTTACCCATACCTTGCCAACCTAGCCACAAGACACTATCACCTAACATCCTTGGCCCATTACCTTCAAAACCAATCCATTACCTCTATATTGACAGATGCCTATAGCTTATACCCCAAATCATTAAGACACTACCCTAAGCCTAATACCTTTGGCCCAAGACACTAGCCTAAGCTCAATACCTTTAACCCAACACAATATCCTTAAGCCCAACACCCATGACCCATCAACTTTCAAAACCAGTCTATTACCCTTAAGCCCAATAACTTTGGCCCAACACACTACCTTAAACCCAATACCCTTAGTTCAGTATCCTACCCTAAGCTTAAAATATTTGTCCCATCATACCTTAAGCCCAAAAAAAAAATAGTTGGCCCATTACACAATAGGAAGCCTTTTCTCTTAGGATCTGCATGCCTATACCTTAATCACCTCTTCTATTCTATACCTGTCACTTACCTCTTTGCTTTGGTTTGAAGTACTAATGGCCCACCTGCTTGATATGGCTTCCTTAACCACACTATGACCAAAGTCCTTAAGAAACAAGAAGAACATTTTCAAGCTATCCTTGTGTGAGGCCTCGCCCGACCACTGATCCAATCCACCGAGGAATCGAAATGCTCTTTGGGAAAAACTCCATGATTGGAACTGCTGTGAGTTCAAAAAATTGATTTTTGTAATTTGGAAGTTGAGAAATGAGTCACCACTTTAATTTACTTGTTTTAATTGGGAAAATTAAAGAAAACCTAACATGATTGACTCCACAAATTATTTGATTTATCCCCATGGAAAATGCACTAATCTGTGAATGACCAAAGAGGGCTCGGGGATTAGATTTTGATAATTACTCAATTGAGAAAATATAATTTTCTTTAGTTTGGCTAAAAGTGCAAAATAACTCTTAAAAATGAATTTTTGTGTATGTATGAACAGGAATATAATGAATCATGAAACAGATATATATGATAAGATGTAATGACAATTATAGCAAAATAAATCCTACCTAATTATTACAAAGCCAAAATGATTAAAATAAAGGGAATCTTTCCTCTAGCTCTTATCGGTACTAGGGAAAGCATACATTCCTCAACTAAGTTAACACAGAATTAGAAATGAAGGATTAATATAAATAAATCCAAGTAAAAGGGAAAAATGTTAATAAAAGACTTTTGAGCTGATGCCTTAGAGAGGGCAGCCTGCGTATCCTATTGAATAGGAATCAAACCCCATGCAATTCTTCCTTCTTGCAAAGGAGGGGTTCTGGAAAATTGTTGGTTTGTTTATTAATTTAATTCTTATTCTTAAATTAATAAATTTTAGATCTTTTTTGTTTTAGACCTAAAGAGAATCCTAGATATGAATCTTAGGAATGGAAAAAAGATTATACCTTTACTTTCCTTGTCTTTCGAATGAATGGAATGAGCTTAGCTCCAGATCTCAACTCCACCTTGGATTTAAAACCCTGAATTTGAATCTTAATAGCAAAAAATTAGCGAAATAGTGTAATGAATGTAAATTGAAATTGAAATTGAAACAGCAGCTCTTTTGTATCAAATTTCAAGCAAAACTTGAACATAACAAGTATATCAGTATAAGAGAGTTTTTGCCTTGGAATCTGTGTCAAATGAGCCTAAAGGAGGCTCTATTTATAGAGCTGCAGAGGAAGGCACTAGTGATACCGGTAGCAGCGCAGGTGACGCCCCGGCGGCACGTGCAGCACTGATGACTCGTCGGACGTTCAAGCCGCACAATGGGCATGCTGCCTGCACCGCCGGCATGGATTTAATGCTGCCTATAAGGTAGCATATCTGGCGTGCCTCCCAGAGAGGTGGTGTGCCTAGCATGCACAGACTGGCTAGTTCGACCTGTTTCTTAGTTTTTCATCCATTTCTGGTCCATTTCAGTTTCGATTTGAGCTCAGTTTGATTTTGTGGGTTTGTAACTAAAAGACAGTCGACTGGAGGTGCAATTTTGAGGGTTCACAACTACCCTCCTATATGATTTAGCCAAACAGAGGCTAAATCTGATAAGTGTGAACTGAAAGGCCCAAGACATCATTCTGAGCATTTTTAACGTCCCTTTTCGTATCGGGAGTTGCACAAAAGCTCTATGTCTAATTTTTGGCTTTTCTGACCCCGTCTAGTCTATTTTCCAATTTTTATGTTATTTTTGAATTTTTGGTTTTTCTGTAATTTCAGGAGATTCTGAACTCCAATCGAGGGCCCATATATTTTGAGAGATGGATAAAAATCATATGGATTCACTGTTTTAGATGAAACTGGATTTTGATTTAAAATGAACCTATTATGGTGAAACCACGTGAACTGGACCTACAAATCAAAAAAGTTAAAAAGATGTCATTACGAAGGGAGCCCACCTCTACTCCTATATATACTTTACTTCCTTCACATTTTTCATAAGTTTCATTTTTCACTTTTTTTTCTCTCTCTCAAGCTCTCATTTCTCTCTCCAAATTTCTTTCTTTTCTCTTATTTTTTTTTACTCTCTCTTAACATGGAAGCCTTCAATTAGCCAGCAATGGGTGCTCGAGACCTGGAGACATTGCTGAAGGAGCCAGATCACCTTGTCAGCTACACTATATCTCTTCAGGTATGTTTTTTATTCCTGCATAGTTAGTAAAAATTCAGATAATTTATTTATTTATTCTTTTTTTTTTACAAAAATTATAGAGGGTACAGTTAAGGCCTAGGGGAGGCCGTAGTGTCATGGAGTTGGTTCTCCTCTATTTGGGTAATCAAGAGGCTATCCATCTGTGCCTTGAGCCATCTGGCTTACTCGGGTGGCTAGAGCTGGACATCAAGCAGCCGGTCAATACCATCGTGGTCAGGGCATTGGTGAAGCACTGGTGGGATACTACAAATACATTCCACCTTTCCTACGGCGAGATGACAGTCACTCCCCTCGAGTGGAGCATGCTTACTAGTATGCATTTCAAATCTCATCCTCTCAAGTTTTATTCTTCTTAGATTGAGCGTTCTTCTGTAGAGATGACTGCTCTGATTGAGGTTGACCCCTATCATGGGAACCTTAATGTCCCACATTCCTGGCTTCATCAGGCTTTGATGACTATGGGTCAGATTCTAGGTCAGTATGATGTTGATCAGGGTGCCAGACTATGTGCCATGATTATCTTAAGTTTATACCTTTCTACCTAATAATACGAATAGCATTAATTTGAATGTCCTGCGATCGCTGGAGAATCTAGATGAGATCGGTGATTTGACTAGGCAGGTGCTACCCTTTGTGCTATGTACACTTAGCGGTCATGATGGTACCTCTATTGTGCTAGAAGTGAGTATTGTACTCTGTTATCCAGTTATCTGATCTCTATCTAGTGACTGACAAAATTTTATTTCTTGCAGTACTAGGCTTATGAGCACTTTCCGATGCTGGCTCCACCACTGAGAGAGCTTGCTGCTATTGACCCTTCCTATGGACATCTTTAAAGAATGTCCAACAGAAATTCCTTCATGGCACTGTCATTTGATAATTGTAGAAAGATCTTTGCTACTTTGACTATAGACCAGGTAATCTTTTATTGATTTTGACTTGGATCTTACTGTTTACCTTCTACTACTTATATTGCTATCTGTTTGCAGGTGAGATGGATACCATTTAACATATTCATAGAGTGGATTCCTAACTAAATCAGGCCTAGCATGGACTTATCCTCTTGTCAACTCTCGCTTTATTGTGAGTCTTTGAGGATGTTTTACTTGGGAGAGAGGGTGAGGGCATAGATTACAGGAGAGAGAGAGTCGTGCCACAGCCCCCTTTGGTAGGCATGAGGTATAGACTAGCTATCTTAGGAGAGGATGGTTGGGCTGAAGGGGGTTTCTTGTCTAAATTATTTATTGCCCGACATGGACTATGATGAGTTCTGCGAGGCATCCTTGATGCAGGGCTCACTTCCCTTAGATAGATTACGGGGACCAACACATCAGGGATCTAGCTCGGGGGCCTGCTGAGGGCTGGTAGCATTATCTCGATTGGTAGCATAGGTCCTAGAGTTGGACCTTTAGGTGTTATGGCTAGTACTTCAGGTTTTGCAGCTGGTCCTTGTTGGATTGGTCCTTTAAGAGCTAGTGGCTCAGCTCCATCTCCAGCTCCAAATGCTTCAGTGGAAGGTTCGACTGATCTAGTTCCCTTGCCTGCTGGTCTTATTTGTTTACTAGCTCACCTTGATTATGTTTCTTATGATGGCTGATCATGGCATTATGATCTTCCTGAAGATTAACCGACCTTTTTTCCCACTATTCCTGAGAATGTTACAGAGGTAAAATTTTGCATAGCTGACATTTTAACCTTTGTCTGCTTTGTAGTGATTCTCACACATTTTCCTTTCTTTTTAGGTTCCCATGGAGTTCCTCCATTATCACTATGATCTCTTAGGCTGGTATGCATTTGCCATAAGCTCCCTTTTGCATGATATGGATACGATGGCAGAGGATCATAATGACAAGGGGCCCAAGCAAGGATGCCACAGACCCAGGCGTAGCCGTTAGCGACCTGTTTCATTAGCTTTTTACTTTTTCATGTATATATGTACTGAGGATGATGCACTCCTTAGGTAGCATTTTGGATGTATGCATGATGTTTCGGATATGTGCACTCTTTATGCTTATGCAATGTCTTGGATGTATGTATAATATGCATGACTTATGGATGTTTTGGATGAAGTGGGTGCATGATATGGATGCAGTTGTTCGACAAAATAGGATTTCCATTATGCTATTCCTTACGCTTTTCTCTCATTTTGTCTTTCTTTATCAACATCTACACTAATTTTGACACAAAAATGAATTATTTTAGGCTGAAATTTTAAGAAATTATGGTAAAAATCTGCTATAGGACAAGTCACACAAGGTGGCAGGGGTGGCACGACCGATGTGCTGCCAGTCTAGGCGGCACAGTTTTCATGCTACCGTCCAAGGTGGCACGATTGGCGTGCCACTGGCCAAAGCGGCACGTTTGGCATACTGCCAGTAGTGACTCTAACAGTCAAGTTTTTGCCTATTTAAGCAGATTTCATCCTTTTTCAATATGTACAGTCGATTTTTGAGCCTCCAAAAATCATTTTTCAGCCATATTTTTGCTTTTCATCAATTTTATTTTTTTTATTCCTCACAATGGAGCCTACTTTAGCCATGCAATGTTCCTATGATGCAAGAACCTTACCAAAGTGGAGAGAATTAGCCTAGGAAAGTATGGGGTAAGTGTTATGCCCACCCTAAGGGGCATAAAAATTGACTGGGAGTTTTTGCACGCATGCATGCACTTTTGGGATTCAGCTACCCATGTCTTCGAATTTAAGGCATCTATAGAGGAGATATGTCCTACATTCGAAGAGTTTTCTATGCTGCTCAGATCTGATTTAGAGGCTATGCTGGCTACTCTTATTGAGAAAGTATGATATTTTAACTCTTTCAGGGGACTTTTTGACTTAAGTACAGAGACTGCTAATCCTATGGTAGTAGATGATTGGGTTGATCTGACTGCTATGATTGCAGAATTTCATGATCCTGAGGACTTTGAGGATGATGGGTGGTTTCATTTGAGGATGCAGGCTTTATCCTTTTGTCTGACTGAAGGATATATTTTTGTGAGCCCCACTGGCTAGGGGGATGCTAGAGTCATTGAGTTGATTCCATAAATAGAAGAAGGGAGATCTATTGCTACTATAGTGCTAGCTGAGACCTTCATGAGTTTGGACAGGTCTTACACTTTTGATGGGTCATAGACAATGAGCCCTATCATTCTTCAAGTTGAACTTTGGCTTTTAAATTTCATATCGATTGCTTCCCATATTTCTTATACTTATCCTTTGCACCTTTTACTTTTTAGATTTGGTCGAGAGATTATCTCCGGATAATGAGACCTCCCACAAAGGTGGATTATTTTGCTTTCTAGTATAGGACTCAGACCATTATGATCAAATGAAACTCAGAGAAAGAGTGGATAAGATGGCTGATGGAGTTGGATTCTAATGACCTGCTATAGAGGTGTGAATGGTATAAGATCAATAGTTTTATGACCATAAGCTTTGGCTACAAGATGGTCTATTTGTTGGGGCTGAGGATGGTGACATTTTACCAAGCTACTAGGGTTATACGCCAAATGGGTCATAAACAAGGTGTGCCCCCAGATGGTACTCTGTTTGAATATGTTTTGATTGCTGAGACTGTTACTCGAACTGTCAAGAATGGATGGATAAGAGGTTTTCATGCTATTCATCTTGCTCACCAAGCCAGTAAATCCTTACAATGCATCGCTTGGTGGATAGCTAACTCGTGGAAATCAAAGAAGGCTAGGAGGGCTACTATACTTGAGGAGATAGAACAAGAATCATGATTGTTGTTTTATTTAGCTTAGGACAATAATTTGATTATGTCTTTATTTTCTTTTGATGTTCCAAAAATTAAATGAGACAAATAAGACAACATTTTTCTTATTATCTCTTTTGTTGCTCTAATTTTTGCCTAAGCCGCCCTTTTGGGTTTTCAAATTAATGAGCTTACTATTTTTCTATTTTTTGTTATTTTTTATGACGTAATTTAAGAGTCAAATGAATGTGAAATGAAAATTTTATTGATGAATTGGATCGAACCCACAAGGGCTGCCTACGTATCTCTTTACAATGATATGTGACATTTATTCTTTTCCTCTTTATAGAGAATTAGGTCCATGTAGTTCTGGTTTTGAGGAAAAATGTGAATGTTGTGTATGATTTCACAAGGATTGCAAATGCTATGCATGAATTACAAGGATGTTTATGCAAAGTATCTCTTGAGTTGATCTAGAATGCATGGGTTAGCAAATTCTATGCCATCTAAATCCATTAGGATTGCTGCTCCACTAGATAAGATCTTCTTGATCACAAATGGACCACTCCAATTAGGTTTAAATTTTTCCCTTAGATCATGAATAGGTGCCCATATTTCTTTCAAGACAAGGTGACCCTCTTGTAATCCTCTGTCCCTGACTTTCTTGTTAAAGTGCCTAGTCATTTTCTATTGATAACCTTGCATCTGATATAAGGCATTCATTCTCTTTTTGTCGATGGCAAGAAGTTTGTCATGGTAGCCTTTCACCCATTCTACTTCATCCAACTAGCTCTCTTATACAATACGAGCCGATTTGACTTCTACCTTGATTGGTAGGACAACTTCTATCTTGTACACCAAAGAGTAAGCTGTAGCACCAGTTGGAGTATGCATTGTTGTTTTGTATCCGCATAAGGCATATGGCAAATGTGGGTGCCAATCCTTATGGTTGTCAGCCATCTTTTGCAGTATATTCTTGAGAGTCTTATTTACAGCTTCAACTGCTCCATTTGTTTGAGGTCTATACAAAGAAGATTTATGGTGTTGGATTTTCTCCTTCTTTAATAGCTGAGTGACCTCCTTTTAGAAGTGAGATCCATTATCAGTGATGATCTTAAAAGGAAACCCATACCTACAAAGGATGTTGGTATAGATAAACTGGGCCACTCATTTGGAATCCAATATTTGGTAAGGTGCAGCTTTAACCCATTTGGAGAAATAATCAATAGCTACCAAAATGAATTCATGCTTGCCAAAAGAGTTCAGGCTTATATTGCCAATGATGTCTAGGCCCCATGTTGCAAATGGGCAAGGCATGGTGATAGGAGATAGAGGTACAAAAGGTTTCTTCTAGAGTTTGGCATAGATTTGGCACTTATGGCATTTCTATACATATCTTGTGCAATCTTGATTCATAGTAAGCCAAAAGTAACCTTGATTCATGATCTTATGGGCTAAAGCAATTCTGTTCATGTGTGGACCTTCATTGCCATTATGCATCCGTTCCATGATCTGTTGGGCTTCTATTTCAATGACACATCTCAGATGGATGTTATCCCAAACCTATTTATAGAGTATGTCCCCATTTGGAATGAAACCCTTGGACAACTGTCTTAAAGTCCTCTTTTCTATTTTAGAGGCCCCTTCAGGATTGAGTCCATTCTTGATGTAATTGAAGATATCCCAAAACCATAGTTTGCTATCAACCACTTGAATATTCAAACAATGAGTTATACAACCTGACTCATGCTTAACTTCAATTGTAACAGGTCTGATTATGAAGCCATCGCTTATATCTAGCATTAAGGCAAGTGTTGCCAAAGCATCAACAAATCTGTTCTTCGTCCTTGGAAGATAATGGAAAGACAGTTCATAGAAATTGGTTGCCAGTTCATTTAGACATTTATGGTAAGGAACCAAATGCTCTTCTCTGATCTTTCACTTCCCTAAGGCTTGGGAAAATATTATATTCAAATCCCCATAAATCTTAAGGCATTTGATTCTAAGTCTTATTGCTGCTTCAAGACTACAGGTGCATGCTTCATACTCTGCTTCATTGTTCGTTACCTTGAAGTTTAGTTTGATGGCTATGGGTAGGTTTTCCCCACTTGGTATAATGAACACAATGCTGGCATCATACCCTTTGTTGTTAGGTGCCCCATTAAAGTAGAGCTTCCAAACTTCATTCTCAATCATCAAGATATCTTCATCAAGAACTTCAAGCTTGACCCATTGATCATCAACTGGAGCTACAGCTAACTGATCAGCCATTATGCTACCCTTAACTACTTTCTATTATACATATTTCATATCATATGTAGCTAATACAGCCATCTATCTTGCCATCTTACTATTAAGAATAGGTTTCTCCATAAATAATTTCAAAGGGCTCTTGTCAGCAAGAACATGAGTTGTGAATGAGCAAAGGTAGTGTTGCAGCTTGTGGCATACCCATACCAAAGCAAGGCATAGCTTTTCTCTAAAACTATACTTGAGGTCATGAGATAACATGCATTTGTTCAAGTAATAGATGGCATTTTCCTTGCTAGAATCAAGAGCATTTTAAGCGAGCATTGTCCCCATTTTTGAATGGGAATAGAGCTCAGGCTGGATCTCGAGAATGGGAATAGAGCTTGGGATGTCTGGTTTTCCATACATGTCCCCTTTGACTGTCATGATCCCATTTTTGAAAGGGAACTTTACGTTTTGGTGTAAGGAGGAAGGGATAGCCTTTACTTGGTAGATCTAGGGCCTTCTAAGTAATAGGTTGGAACATAAAGGTACATCAATCACTTGAAAAGGTATAGTGAAAGATGTCAACCTAATGGTCACATTAATGTTAGCCACCCCAAGGACTTCTCTCTTGGTATTGTCATACACCCACTATCTGATATGAAAGGGTGAAATCAGTAACTTCCAGCCCTAAGCAGCTTGCTACCTTCAGAGGGCATACATTTAAGGATAACACTCATAGTTACACCTCCTAGATCAAAAAACTGCCTCTTTTCAATCCTGAGAGGCTTCTTGATTGTCAGAGCATTAACTTCCCCCCTTTCTGATTCATTGAGGAAGTCACATTACCTTAATGAGTTGGCTTTTTGTATCTTGACCCTGATGCAGACCTTTTTTTTTAATTTGACCACTTTGAATAAGGTCTTGAAGCATTAGCAATAAGGGCTTTCAAAGAAGGTAAGTATTGAGTTTGTAGCCTTTCTTGGTAAATTGGCAGAAGATTCTTGACAATTATGTCAATTTGTTCATTTTCAGGAGGTCGATTCACCATCTGAGAAGCCTTTTTCCTCCACCTCATAAGGAACGAAGAGAAGGATTCCTTGGCATGTTTTTTGGTGGTCTTAAGATCTCTTCTTGTTACAACGACCTCAATGTTGTAGTGATACTGTTTGACAAAAATATTGTAGATATCATCCCAAGTCCGTTTATGGGAAATATCCAAATCTATAAACCACTTCACAACAGTATCAGCCAGTGACTGTTGAAATAATTGGACTAGGAGTTTGTTATCCACCCCCAAAGGATGCATGGCCCCCATATATACCTTAAGATGGGTCTTGGGGTAAGTAGTTCCATCAAACTTGTCAAACTCAGGCATCCTAAACTTGGGAGGAACTCTTGCATTAGGAAATAAGCTTAGGACCTTGTATCAACCAGATCCTCTTTCTTTTTCATGCCCATCAACATTTTCTCTATGTGCTCCATTTTTTCCATACAGGCTTTAATTTCAAGATTGACTTCCTTCCCTTGTAAAGGATACGTGGGTCGGGAAGTGAAAGTAGAGGTAAAATTTGATGGTTGTATGGTCACGAGTTGAAAAGGTGAGTTATTTTTAAGGAATTCAAGTGACGGGATAGGTAATGGTGGAATAATGTCAGTGTTTATAGGTTCTTTGTCTCTAGAGTCAACTCTGGAAGTGGATCTATAGATATGATAAAAGGCGGGTTTTGGGTCAGCTTTGAGTAGTTTTGGGTCATTTGGGTTTTGAGCCTGGGAGGTTTGTTCCAGCATGGTATGGACATCTTCCATGATAGCCCTCCTTTGGGCCTTGAGCATGTCTTGAAAAAGGGCTTCTTGCTTTTTCATCATGATATCTTGGTGTTCAGAGAGCCGAGTGAAAAGCTCATAAAAAATTTCATCAGCTCTAGTAGTAGTGACATCATCTCTGGCAACAGACATTTTGTCAACCTTTGGATAGAAAGACAAAGCTGGGTCAGTTTTTTGCTTAGGCATGGAATAAAGATCATGGAATACATCATTTTTTTTATTAGGACCATGGGTATGTGATTAGGACTAGCAGTGTTTGAGCGAGATTAAAACTCTCCAAATTTATAAGGTTTATGCATGCATGCATGTATGCATGAATAAAAAGGATTTCATGACAATGACATACCAAGTTCCAGCATTATGGTGCATACAATCCTAAAGGAAGGTTCTATGAGTCATTACATGAGAGGATCAAGGTGGTTTGAAGGGAACCCATCACACTAAAGATGCAATATACCTAACCACATGTGAGACAAGGAGCCTCACGTAGGTCAAATGGTACGTGCATACTCGTTACACCTCTAAAAGGATTAAAGAATACGTCATGGAATAGATGATTTCACTATGGGCAAGCAGACCTAAGGAAGGTTGCCCACTTGATCCTAGAAGCTTAGGCTTTTGTGGACCAAGAGTCCGATGTAGTGAAGCATGATAGAGTTATTTCATGTTTAAAGCCAAACTTGGCATTTTACCAAAAGTAATCAACTTTATCTTTTATTTGAAAAAAAAATTAAGTCCCCAGTGAAGTCGCCAACTATGAGACCTCGCCCGAGCACCGGTTCGATCTGCTAAGGAATCAAAATGCTATTTGGGAGAAACTCTATGATTGGAACTCGTGAGTTCAGAAAATTGATTTTTGTAATTTGGAAGTTGAAAAATGAGTCGCCACTTTAATTTACTTGTTTTAATTGGGAAAATTAAAGAAAACCCAATATGATTAACTCCATAAAATATTTTATTTATCCCAATGGAAAATGCACTAATCTGCGAATGACCAAAGAGGGCTCGGGGATCAGGTTTTGATAATTACTCAATTGAGAAAATATAATTTTCTTTAGTTTGGCTAAAAGTGCAAAATAACTCTTAAAAAGGAATTTTCGTGTACGTATGAATAGAAATATAATGATGCATGAAACAAATATATATGATAAGATGTAATGACAATTATAGCAAAATAAATTCTACTTAATTATTATAAAGCCAAAACGATTAAAATAAAGAGGATCTTTCCTCTAGCCCTTATGGGTACTAGGGAAAGCACACATTCCTTAACTAAGTTAACACAAAATTAGAAATGAAGGATTAATATAAATAAATCAAAGTAAAAGGGAAAAATGTTAATAAAAGACTTTGGAGTTGATGCCTTAGAGAGGGTAGCCTGCGCATCCTATTGAATAGGAATCAAACCCCATGTAGTTCTTCCTTCTTGCGAATAAGGGGTAATAGAAAAAATGTTGGTTTGTTTATTAATTTAATTTTGATTCTTAAATTAATAAATTTTAGATCTTTTCTGTTTTAGACCTAAAGAGAATTCTAAATATGAATCTTGGGAATGGAAATAAGATTATACCTTTGCTTCCTTGTCTTTTGGATGAATGGAAAGAGCTTAGCTCCGGATCTCAACTCCACCTTAGATTTGAAACCCTAATTTTGAATCTTAACAGCAAAAGATTAGCGAAATAGCATAATGAATGTAAATTGAAATTGAAATTGAAACAACAGCTCTTTTATATCAAATTTCAAATAGAACTTGAACACAACAAGTATATCTGTATAAGAGAGTTTCTACCTTGGAATTTATGTCAAATGAGCCTAAAGGAGGCTGATATAGATTCTGCAAGTGTACAGATCGCATAAGTAATATAATAGTAAATGAGTTATCATTCCACTAGAGACTTTAGGTAAGTACTAGCTCAAAACATTGCTAATGTTTATTGAATCAAATTGGTGTAGATGAAAATGATTATAATTGTATTCAAACTAAATTAAAATATAAATTGAGTAAAATAACAATAAGGAAAAAGGAGATGAAGTCAGAAAGAAAAACCCATTCAGGTATTGAATCCCCCTAGTCCCTAATTGTACATCATGAATTACACATCAATTAAATTCATTCTATAAATTGAATTAGCATTTCACTAAATTAGATAAAAATCTCTCTGGGGCAATTAAATCCCTATTTCCCAAAAGGAATGCAAGGAATCTCTTCTCAAGCAAACTCAATTAGGTCATGCTTTAGATTCAAGAAACTATCCACCAAAGGAGTCTTGTAAGCCTATCTCTAGTGCCCTAATCAACTCTCAATCTCTAAGAGTGATCCATTCATACAAAGTTATCTCTAATCAATTTTACGAAAACAATCCCCAACTAATAAGCATGCAATTATTAATTAGAATCTAAACAATAATATTCATAAAGATAAAACAATCTTAAAGAATTTAATTGAATAATAAGTAATTCAATCTATACAAAAGGTTGTAGGGTTCATCAATACCAGAATTGGAAAGATTTAGTTCATATCACACATTGAAACCAAAGAAAGAAATAAAGAAATAAGAATTCTCAAACAATTCATTAATTAAGTGCCAAAGAATCCTATTCTTTTATCTTTGATCTTCAATGTTTTCTTCCTCTTCTTATTCTTTCGCTTATTCTCTCCATTCCTTCTCTCTCCCCTTGAAATGTTGTCAGATCCCATTTTATAATTCTAAATTTTCTGACATGCACCATTGGACCCATGGCTAGAGTTCTAACTGTGGCAACATGAATCAGAGAAAATGTATCCTCCCACGAGTGTAACCCCAACCGTGCCTCCACCTGTGGGAGGCTACTAGATGATTTTCCTCTTTACTCTTATCAAACAGCTAGAATACCAACTGTGGCTCAACCCGTGGCAACCTATATTTCTCTAAAAAATTAACATTTTGGCATGGATCATTCACCATCCTGGATCATATTTAGATCATGGCATCTTTTGACACTGGATTAACTAAAAGAATTGTGAAAGCACTAAAACAAATAGATTAAACTTAATTGGAGGCATAAAATACATTAAGAACAAGGGACAAAATATAGTGTTTTCAACACTTATCAAATTCCCCTATGCTTGAGTTTTTGCTTGTCCTCAAGTAAACTAAATTACAATAATAGTTTAGAACATGGAGAACCCCTCTAAAGCCAAAAGAAAACATGAAGATTGACAATACTCAAATTAGTAAGGCTCGAATCTCATAATCAACAACTAATTCTCAAATGCAACAGTCAAATTAAAGGATCTACAAATCAAAGACTCTTAGATGCAAAGATAAAACTCACAATTTTGAAGTCTAAATTCTAGAGTTAAAAGATTGAGCATACAATTCCAAAGAAACAAAAGCCAAACAAAAGAGAGAGATGAAGGATTTTCTCTTAGGCACTTGACTACTCTCTCGATTTTCTATTGACTTAACAATCAAACATAACTTTATTGCACACTTTTTTTTTCAAGGAGCCTAACTTGTTTGGATCATCATACTAGCCTTTTGACGTGAAGGTAAACATTTGTGATGCCGGCCCCCGGCGGCTCAACTAGAATCACGAATCCAAATGGCTACTAGCACTATTCATAATTTCGACTTTCCTAAGGTTAGAAGAGTAAAAATTTGCGGAATAGAGAAAAATTTTCAAAGCTCCAAATAGTGCACTATTTATTGCACCTTTTTTTTTATTATTATTATTTTCCTTTTTTTTTTCAAGAAAATAGCCAAGGAGCCTAAGATATTAAGTGTATCTCACTAATCTTAACTCAAGTCACCAAGGAATCAACATATGCTAAAAAATGTAACTAAAGTTTCAAACTCCAGTAGTGCAAATTTCATCAGTTTAATTCCCTAATTATGACTACTACACCTAATCCTTAGCCATTGATCAATTCAACCGAGCCAAACATCAATGAGAGATTGTCGTATATAAAAAAAAATAATTAACAATTATAAGCTAAAAAGGGAATCATTCCAATTCATACCATTATTACAATTTAGCTCGCTTAAGCCAAAACAAGACAGAAATAATAAATGAATAAACAAATAAGCACATACATATCCCTCCCCCACACTTAAATAACACAATGTCCCGAATGTGTTTGAAAATGAATATAAAGAAAAACATGTAAAGGGAAGAAGAAAGAAATAGAAAAACTACCCTGTCATTGAATATCTAGATCAGTCTGTTCCAAATGCCATGCCATGTCATTCTCCGTTCTACAGACCCACATTAAGCTAAGAGAGACAAAAGAAAAAGAAAAGAAAAATAAAACATAAAAAGAGAAATAAAATAAAATAAAATAAAATAAAATAAAATAAAGTCAGCCTAATCAGCATAAGTACAATAATCCAAAGCGGAAAAAAAAAAGAATAAACAAAATAAAAGAAATAAAAGAAAAAGAAAAAGAGAAAAAAATGAAGATAGAAAGGTCAGTCATGCATGGCGGCATTGGAGTCATCACTCCCCTCGCCATCATCTGGCTCGACCTGAACCGGAGGCTGTGTCGGCCGTGGCTACAGTGCAGGGATAAGAGGCACATACCCCTGAGTGCCCTAATAATCTAGCATGGACTGCTAAAGCCATGCTCGACTTTGTGTGTTAAACTCAAGGGCCTCCTGCTAGTGTTGCAACATGGTCAGGATCTGATGCTGGTTAGTGATGAGTCAGTTTTGCTGAACCTGAAGACCAACCATGGTCCTCTCCAACTGACAGATCTGTCTCTCAAACTCATTAGGCTTCCTATCATCCGCATCATCCTTCCCCATATATGATATCCAATCTCGGAATGGGGTTGGACTAGAGAAAGGGGGTACAACCAAGGAAAAAGAAGGTCCGGTGGCAGCTGAAGGACCAGCAGCAGCAGCAAAAGTACTGGTATCAGCCGGAGGATGAGTGGTAGGGTTAGTAGCAAGAATGTAGGCTGCCTCAGGAGCTACAGGATCTGGTGGAGGGGCAAAAGCTGGCATGAAGCTCTTTATCTTGTCCATCTGCAGTAATGTGGCATACCTAATAAGCTTAGGCATGCCATTGAGTCTCATCGGAGGTAAGCCATCAAAGACACCCAAATCCCGAGCGAGTCTGGTGATATACATCCCCCCAATCAATGCATTAGACTTGCCCCTCTTACACTAATCATCAAAAAACCGCATGAGAGAATATGCCACATTGCACCGCTTGTCCTCATGCATGTATATCAAATAAAAGAGCTCCTATCTAGTGACAACCCCGCCACTGTCTCGTCTGCCAGAAATGGTCTTCATCAGAAGAAAATGAAGGACTCACAGACTGAAAGAGGTGAACTGGGATGCCTTAAAGACCGAGGCATCAAATCTCTTACCCGTCGGAGCAAATTTGTCCCACACCTGATTAGGGACATTGTCATCCGGGAAACCCATAGGAGTCTCATGATAAATGTCAGTACATAGCTCTGCCTCCATATACAACCCCATCGCTACTGCGAAATCATTAACGCTCATCTCAAAATGCTTGGTACCCAACCTAAACCGCATCATCTTCTTCCAAACTGATGCCACCTTTAAATCAATTTGAATGGTACAATAAAACTTCAGCGTTAACTCCTGATAAGCCGGTTTAGCTATTGCAAAAAATCCCTTCTAGCCCGGCTGTGATGTCTGTCTCTAAAGCTCCTCGTCTATGCCAATCTACTGCATAAAACCCTAGTCAGTCTGACGAGTAGGCTCGAAGTCCTTATTGGCCAATTGCTCAAAGCAAGCACGAGCTTTTGAGTTGGCAATTTGGACACATACATGGCTCGGAATGAAAGAAACTATAGGGGCTACTACTAGTAAGGGATTGCGGGAACTGCCTTTCCCTCTAGCCCATTTGGTGGGCAATTTAGGTGCTTTGGCGGATGATTTCTTAGGTCCTATAGTTGCAAAACAACGCAAGCCAACCCAAAACAGCAAAAGAAATAATAGAGAAATATTATCGTCATAATTTTGGCATTATAATGTCAGAAACAATGGATTGCCAAAAACAAAAATTAACCAGTTGTTGCCAAGAGTCAAGCAAACCATAATTCAACTAATTCGATCAAGAAAACCCAGGCAATTTAAGCAATAGAGAGTCAATAAAATAGGAATAACCAGCAAAGAGCAACCCAAAACACCCCCATTGCCCAAATCCACATCTTTCTCTCACTAGAAATCAAATGCAATGGATTTTAGCACAACCCAAATCCCTAGAATAAAATTTCTACCCACAATCATGAATCTCGACAAAACACAAGAAGAAAAATAGATTTAAAATAAGAAAATTAGTCAAAAATTCAAGAACAAGCAAAACAATCCATACTTGTGGTGGAAAGTCCGAAGAGAATCCGAAGAGAGAGTGTGTGGGTGAAATTACTTGAGGAGTGCTGCCTTGAGTGCGAAAATGGGTGGGAAAAAGGATGGTGTGTGTGATTCGAGTATGGGAGAAGTGAGGGAAAGAAAAGAGAAAAGAGAGAAAATGAAATTTTGAATGTTGAAGGGCCACGTGAACTGTCTATTTTTTTTTTCTTTTATTTGCTATGCCCACGAGTGACCCCACGGCCAGGGACCCACCCATGGTTAAGATAAAAAAAAACCTTTTAGGGCATCACACGGCTGAAGGATCACCTGTGGTCCCAGCCATATGATGCTTCTGCCAAAATGAAATTGAATTCACCTTATCACACGGTTGCAGACTCAGTCGTGTGATGCTTCTGCCAAAGAAACAAATTAATTCCTTTATCACACAACTAGAGGCATGGCTAAGGTTTCAGCCATGCCATGCTACTACCAAAAAGATATTAAGTTTTCTTATCACATTCCAATTTTTCCTCTCTCTCATTTTTTTATACATTATATTTCTGTTAGGATAAAGATAAAATAAACAACTGACAGACAAAAATGGAGCCATGGAAATTATGCATAAATATAAGAACTTCATTAAGATAAAACATAGTTAAAAGAAAATAAGAAATATGATAGATAGCCAATGGCTCATATAAGAAAGACAGATAAAATGCCTAGCCTAGAATTAAAATTATTTAGTAGAGATGATTCCAGTGTAATCTAAGCTAGGTCAAGACAACTCCTCACTTCTCCTTCCTTGGCCTCCCTCTTTCCTTCTTCACTTTGGAAGGTTCACTACTCTCCCCTTTTCGTGGTTCTGGCCATATGAAAACACTTTTTGTAGCAACAGTTGGTGCATCATCAACCTGTTTCTCCTCTTTGTCCATTGCCACTATCTCCTCTAAGGAGAAAGTGTACTCATTCTCAGCTGGGTATGCCCTCTTACAAGTATAAAAGGCTGTTACATGTTTAGGGGTCATGGGTGAAGGAGAGGAATCCCTCTTGGTTTTGGAGGTCTGGCCTTTAGGATTCTTAGAACTCATGCTGGTAATTCTACTTTCAACTAGGTGAGAGCAAAAAAAAAAAAAAAAAAGAAAGCAATTCAAAACATAGACAATCTGTGTAATTCCCTTATTAACAATCCACACTAAATGACAATTTCATGAGGAGTAGGTAAGGTCTGCATGTCTCAACTAAACAGTTTTTTTTTCTTAAAACAACTCAAATAATGCATGACAAATCTAACACAATTGATGGACAGCAACAACTAAACAAAGAAAAGAAAGAAATAAAAATAAAATAAAATAAAATAAAATAAAATAAAATAAAACTATAGCACTTAAAATAAGATATAAATGTATATTTTGTTCTTTTTCTCTTTAAACAACTTAAGACAAAAATAATAAATCTTAATGAAACAATGGGTTGCCTCCCACCAAGCGCTTCTTTAACGTCTTTTTAGCTGGATATTTAGGGTGATTGCTCTCCCCGAATCTTGGAGATACTTAACCTCCACTACCTCATTCAATTCTCCCCCGAGGTATATCTTGAGCCTATGCCCATTACCTTTAAAAGTACCCTTCTTAGGATGAGTTAATTCAATTGTTCCATAGGGAAAGACTCTCTTAGCAGTAAAAGGATTAGACCAATGGGATTTTAACTTACTTGGGAAGAGTCGAAGTCTAGAATTATAAAGTAATACCTGATCCCTAACTTAAAAGTCTCTCCGTTGCATAATTTGAGCATCATGCCATCTCTTAGTTCGCTCCTTAGACATCCGAGTATTATCATAAGCTTGCAACCTCCATTCATCTAGCTCATTCACCTGCAATTGCCTCTTCTCACCTGCATTAGCTAGATAAAGGTTAACTTGTCTTATAGCCCAGTAAGCATGGTGTTCAATCTCAATAGGTAAATGACAAGCTTTTCCATACACTAACCTATAAGGAGTAGTGCCTAAAGGGGTTTTGAATGCTATCCTAAAAGCCCATAGGGCATTATCTAATTTTTCTGACCAATCCTTTCTAGATCACTCATGGTTTTCTCAAGCATTCTCTTTAGCTCCTTATTCATGTTCTCAACTTGGCCACTTGTTTAAGGATGATAGGAAGTAGCCAGTTTATGTGTAACTCCTAGCCTTTTGAGAACTTTCTCAAGCTGAGCATTACAGAAGTGGGTGCCCCTATCACTAATAATGGCTTTAGGTGTGCCAAATCGAGAAAACAATTTCTTTAGAAATTTCACCACTACCATAGCATCATTTGTAGCCAAGGCTTGAGCCTCAGGCCATTTAGACATATAATCAATAGCTACAAGCACATATTTGTTACCAAAAGAATTAGGAAATGGCCCCATGAAGTCAATACCCCAAAAATCAAATACTTCATAAACTAAAATACTATTTTGAGGCATCTCATCATGAGATGAAATATTCCTAGCTCTTCGGCAATGATCACAATGTTGTACAAACTCATGACTATTTTTAAAAAGAGTGGGCCAGTAAAAACCTAATTCTAAAACTTTCTGAGTTGTTCTACTAGGACCCATATGTCCACCAGCTGGCCCAGCTTGGCAATGATTAAGAATGTCTACAATTTCAGGCCTAGCCACGCAACGCCGGATCATATGGTTAGCACATAATTTAAACAAATAGGGTTCTTCCTACAAGTAGTATTTTAGATTAGAAAAGAATTTCTTCTTTTGCTAATAAGTTAACTCTTTTGGGAGTTCCCACACAACCAAGTAATTCACAAAATCAGCAAACCAAGGTAGTTTCGAGTTAGAATTACTTACCATACCTACCATGGCATATAGCTGTTCATCTGGAAAAGTGTCTGGAATATCCCCCTCTCCAAGTGTCTCCAAGTTCAGGTTCTCTAGCCGTGAAAGGTGGTCAGTTGCAAGATTTTTAGCTCCTCTCTTGTCTTATATCTCCAAATCAAACTCTTGTAGCAACAATACCCACCGAATCAATCTCGGCTTCGCATCATTTTTTTAAAAGAGATACTGCAAAGTCGAATGATCTGTATAAACGATCACCATTGACAAGATCAAATAGGACTAAAATTTATCAAAGGCAAACACAACAACTAACAACTCTTTCTCAGTGGTGGTGTAATTAGCTTGAGCTTCATTCAAGGTCTTCCTCGCATAGTAGATGGGTTGGAAATGCTTCTCCTTCCTTTGCCCCAAAACTACCCCAACAGCCACATCAATTGCATCACATATTACTTTAAAAGGTAGACTCTAGTCGGGGGCCACCATTATTGGTGCATTGATAAGCTTAGCCTTCAAGGTGTTGAAGGCTTGTAAACAGGCCTCATCAAAATTAAATTCGACATCTTTCTCGAGTAGCTTGGTAAGGGGCCCAGCAATCTTGGAGAAATCCTTAATAAATCTTCTATAAAATCTAGCATGACCTAGGAAACTTCGAATTTCTTTAACTGAAGTTGGTGGTGGAAGTTGCTAAATAATTTCTATTTTCGCTCTATCCACCTCAATGCCTTTATGTGAGATTTTGTGCCCCAAAACAATACCTTCTTACACCATGAAATGACATTTCTCCCAATTCAAAACCAGATTGGTTGCTTCCCATCTCACAAGCACTCGCTCCAAATTCTCCAAACAACCTTCAAAGGAATTAGCATGCACAAAGAAATCATCCATAAAGACTTCCATACTATCTTCAACCATCTAATAAAAAATAGCCATCATACACCTTTGAAAAGTTGCTAGCGCATTGCATAGACCAAATGGCATTCTTTTATAAGAAAAAGTCCCATAAGGACACGTAAATGTGGTGTTCTCCTAATCTTCTGGAGCTATAAGGATCTGAAAATACCCTGATAATCCATCTAGAAAGCAATGGAATTGATGTCCAGCAAGTCTCTCCAACATTTGATCGATGAAAGGGAGTAGGAAGTGATCTTTCCTAGTTGCATCATTTAGCTGCCTATAATCGATACAAACCCTCCATCCTATGATAGTCCTCGTAGGAATCAGCTTGTTGTTTTCATTGGGTACAACATTCATGCTCCCTTTCTTTGGTACCACCTGAACTGGACTCACCCAAGAACTATCTGAGATTGGATAAATAATTCCTAAATCGAGCAACTTGATCACCTCAGCCTTTACCATATCCTTCATCTTAGGATTGAGATGCCTTTGAAGTTGCACCACAAGTTTGAACTCCTCTTCCATAAAAATCTTATGGGTACAGAAAGAAGGACTAATGCCTTTGATGTCGGCAACTTTCCATGCTATAGCCTTTTTATGCGTTCCCAAGACCTCCAATAACCTTGCCTTTTGTACTTCATAAAGATTAGCGTTCACAATTATAGGCAATTTTGCATTTTCAGCCAAAAACGCATACTCCAAATGGGAAGGGAGCTGCTTGAGCTCTAAAATTGGCAGATCAATGATGGATGGTTGCATTTTCTCCTCTTTGTGCATATCAATAGATTCAACTACCCCCTTCTTACATGGCTTGTTTACCTCCAAGTAAGCCAATTACTCCCTTGCTTCCTGGTCCATGACCTGTTTCTGCATCAAACACAACTCAAGGGGATCCTTGGAAACAATGTTAGTAACAAAATTGATGATTTCATGCTCAAAAATATAATTGCATGAATTCGTCTCATCCAGTGTAAGTGGGTGTTTCATTGCATTAGGAATATGAAAGACAACTTGTTCATTACCCACTCTTAAAGTTAAAGTGCCATCATGGACATCAATGAGAGCATGGGCTGTATTTAAAAATGGTCTACCTAAAATAAGTGATACCTCCGCATCCTCATCCACATCAATAATTACAAAATCATTAGGAAAAATAAAGTCCCCAACTTTTACCAACACATCCTCAATAATCCCCTGAAGGTGTACCACTAACTTATCAACTAACTGAATGGTCATATGTGTTGGTTTGGGTTTCCCGATTCCCAATTCCTTAAACATCTTGTAGGGCATAACACTTATGCTAGCCCCCAAGTTAGCTAATGCATTTTCCATCTCAAGGTTACCGATAAAATATGAGATAGTGAAACTACCAGGATCTTTTAATTTCTTGGGTAATCATTTTTGCAAAAATGTCGAACTCTTTTCCATCAAATGCACAAAATGACACCTCCACAAGCTTCCTTTTATTAGAAAGGAGCTCTTTCAAAAATTTAGCATATTTGGGCATTTGTGATAAAGCTTCAGCAAATGGTATATTAATATGAAGTTGATTAAAGAGTTCAACAAACTTACCAAATTGGGCATCAAGCTTATCCTTTTGTAGCCATGCAGGATGAGGTACTCAATGTCGATACTCCTTCAATGGTGGTGTAGGCATTAGTGCAGCTTTCTCCTTTTCTGTCTCATCACCCCTTGCAACCTCATTTTCAGCTTCCTTTTCTGTGGCACCCTATGCCTCATCCTCTTTCCATTCCACTTCTTACTCTACAACAACACTCTCTTGAACCTGTTTTCCACTCCTCAAGGTAATTGCCTTTAGCTGCTCCTTAGGATTTGCCTTAGTATTGCTAGGTAAACTCCCCTGTTGCCTCTCACTAAGCAACTTGGCAAACTGCCCCATTTGATTTCCCAAATTATGAATGGATGCTTGCTGATTTTGGAGTGTTGTCTCAGCATCCTTATGTCTCTGCTCATTAGACTCAATGAACTTCATCATGGTTTCCTCCAAAGAACTTCTTCTAGGAGGTGGAGGAGCTTGTGACTGCGAAGGTTGCTAAAATCTAGGAGGAGGTCTCGGGTTAGACTAATTACCCTAAGAGAAATTAGGATGATTTCTCCATCCTGGATTATATGTATTGCTATAGGGGTTGTTCTGCTGCCTTGGAGCATTTCCCCATGTAATCTACCTGCTCTAGCTTGGCAAAATTATTGCCACTTTGGCAATCTTGGCTTTGGTGTCCTTCCCCACACTAATCATAACTCATCACTTGAGCTTGTGTTACTGATGAAGATGCCATCAAGGAATCCATTTTTCTGTTTATGGCTTTAAACTGAGTAGTCAATGCAACAATTGGGTCCACCTAATGTGAACCACCTCCGCCAATCCTTCTTTGATCTCTAGGGACTTGCCACTGATAATTTGTGAGAGCTATATCTTCAATCAAGTCCCTTGCCTCTTTAGGTGTCTTATTGTTGATAGAACCACCGGCTGCTGCATAAATAGACTATTTGCTTGTATAATTCAAACTGTTATAAAAGGTTTGAATCTAGTGCCATTGTGGAAGGCCATGATGCGGACACTTCCTCAATGAGTCTTTAAATCTTTCCCACACATCATAAAGAGTCTTAACATCTTGCTGAAGAAAAGAAGTTATGACGTTCCTCAACTTAGCTGTCTTAGATGGTGGAAAATATTTTTCTAAGAATTTCTCTACCAGTTGAGTCCAAGTAGTGAAAGTACTGGTTGACAAAGACTTAAGCCATTTCTTCGATTTGTCCCGGAGTGAGAAAGGAAACAAGTGCAGCCTAATCACATCATCTGAGGCATTATTGATCTTAAATGTATTACAAATCTCCAAAAAGTTCTCAATATGAGCATTAGGGTCTTCATTTGGGAGACCATCAAATTGGCAAGTCTGCTGCACCATCTGTATCACATTTGACTTAATTTCAAAATTATTTGCAGCGACCGTTGGCCTCCGTATACTTGAGTCGGCCCCATTAAGAGTAGGCCTTGCATATTCTTGCATGGTTCTTGGCTAGTTTTTTGCCATTATTTCAACCTCTTCCTCTGAATCAACGCCTTCTAGGTCTGCTACCTCTCTCACCAAAGCTAGTTCCCGTTTCTCCTTTCGCTTTTGTCTCAATGTTCTCTCTAACTCTAGATCAAATTCAAGTAGATTAGAGGAACTAGCTCTGGTCATAAACAGAAAAGGGTACATAAAAAGAGAATTTCGTAAAGAAAACCAAAATAAAAATTAAATAATAATAAAAATAAAAACTAAATCACTAGCTTCAACTCTATTGCTAATATTACTCTAAAAAGATCCCCGACAATGGTGCCAAAAACTTGATACGGATTTTGCAAGTGTACAAATTGCACAAGTACTATAGTAGTGAATGAGTTATCGTTCCACTGGAGACCTTAGGTAAGTACTAGCTCAATACGTTGCTAATGCTTAGTGAATCAAATTGGTGTCATTGAAAATGATTATAATTGTATTCAAACTTAATTAAAATATAAATTGAGTAAAATAACAATAAGAAAAAAAGAGACGAAGTCAGAAATAAAAACTCATTCAGATATTGAATCCCCCTAGTCCCTAATTGTAAATCATGAACTACACATCAATTAAATTCATTCTATAAATTGAATTGGCGTTTCACTAAATTAGATAAAAGTCTCTTTAGAGCAATTAAATCCCTACTTCCCAAAAGGAATGCAAGGAATCTCTTCTCAAGCAAACTCAATTAGGTCATGCTTTAGATTTAAGAAACTATCCACCAAAGGAGTCTTGTAAGCCTATCTCTAGTGCCCCAATCAACCCTCAATCTCTATGAGTGATCCATTCATAAAGTTATCTCTAATCAATTATGTGAAAACAATCCCCAACTAATAAGCATGCAATTATTAATTAGAATATAAATAATAATATTTATAAAGATAAAACAATCTCAAAGAATGATTTAATTGAATAATAAGTAATTCAATCTATACAAAAGGTTCTAGGGTTCATCAATACTGAAATTGGAAAGATTTAGTTCATATCACACATTGAAACCAAAGAAAGAAATAAAGAAATAAGAATTCTCAAACAATTCATGAATTAAGTGCCAAGAAATCCTGTTCTTTTATCTATGATCTTCGATGTCTTCTTCCTCTTCTTATTCTTTTGCTCATTCACTCCATCCCTTCTCTCTCCCCTTGAAACGTTGTCAGATCTCATTTTATAATTCTAAATTTTCTAACACACACCACTGGACCCATGGCTGGAGTTCCAGTCGTGGCAACGTGAATCAGAGAAAACATATCCTCCCACGGGTGAAAACCTAACCGTGCCTCTACCTATGGGAGGCTACTGGATGATTTTCCTCTTTGCTCTTATCACACGACTAGAATACTAGCCATGGCTCAACCTGTGGCAACCATATTTCTCTAAAAAAATCAACGTTTTGGCATGGATCATTCACCGTCCTGGATCATATTCAGATCATGGCATCTTTTGACACTGGATTAACTAAAAGAACTATGAAAGCACTAAAACAAACAGATTAAACTCAATTGGAGGCATAAAATACATTAAGAACAAGGGACAAAATATAGTGTTTTCAACACTTATCAGAGGCTTTATTTATAGAGCTACTAAGGAGGGCACCGGCGGTACCGGCGGCGACACAAGGGACGTCCCGGCGGCACCGGTGGCACCGGTGACTCGCCAGACGTCTAGGTAGCATAATTGCATGCCACCCATACTATCGGCATGGATTTCATACTGCTTATAGGGCGGCAAGTCTAGCGTGTCGCCAAGAGAGGTGGCGTGCCTAGTGCACACAGACGGGCTGGTTCAACCTATTTCATACTTTTTCATCTGTTTCTGGTCTGTTTCATTTTGATTTGAGCTTGGTTTGATTCTGTGGGTTAGTAACTGAAAGACAGTCAACTAGAGGTGTAATTTTGAGGGTTCACACCTAGCTACTCAATAAGCCCAATTTGAGGAACAAAAGCAATTCATCATTGAGGAAGTTTGAGCTATGATTAACTAGGCCACCCTTAGCCATTTAACCTAAACCTTATCTTGAACCAGTCTAATCCTAGCCAAACAAATTCACATCTAGACCAAGGTGGGGAAGTCTTCTTTTATCCAGAGACTAGATTGCTCATGGAGAAACTTGAAGCCATGGAAAGAACCATCAAATCCTTAAAACACCACGATGATCTAATTGATATGGATAGTTTAACCTTATTCCCTAATGCCAAGCTTCCTCCTAAATTCAAATTGCCTGAACTAGAGAGATTTGATGGAACTACTTGTCCTAAGACCCATCTGAAGATATATGTGGGGGCAATGAAACCTTTAGGAGTTAGCGATGAGCTCCTTGCTCAACTGTTCCAACAATCACTAACTGGTGTTACAAGGAGATGGTTCCTTTCACTAGACAAGAGCAAGAAAAGGACATAGGATGATATCTGCTATGCCTTTATCGAACAATATCATTATAACAGTGAAATGGGTGTCACTAGGCATGACTTGGAAGCCATCAAGCAACTTCTAGAGGAGTCTTTCTCCATATTCCTTATCAGGTGAAGGGCTAAAGCGGCTTAAATGGTAAATAGACCAATAGAGTAAGAACAAGTGGACATCCGTGTCAAGAATCTACTTTCAGCTTACCAAGCCCACTTGTTAACCCAATACCTACCCACTTTTAAGGCTTTGATTGCAATCATATCAAAGGTTGAATATTGTATCCAAAATGCATCATTTCAACCTGAATTCTTCTCCACCGACTTGAACAGTGATAAAGAACCCGAACCTAATTTAACCCCACCTTACCTCAGCCCTAAGTGGCATGACATATAAGAGTTCAAGTTTAGCTAATCTGAACTATCTAAGATTGAATTCCAAGTCTAAGTCTGTCATATTATTTTCTTTTATTTTTCGTCAGTCATGTCGATTCCTTTTTTGTTATCTTGTAATAAAATTTTCCATTATAATAAAACATTCACATCTTTTTAATTATTTATGTAGTTGTCTAAACATGGATGAGCTTTAAAACAAAGGAGAGAAAAAGAAAAAAAAAAAGAGAAAAAGGAGAAAGAGAGAAATGAACAAGTCCACTATAATTGAGGTGCCATCAACAATTACTTTGCCAACTCCTAACCAAAGAAGGTCCAGAAATGGACCTCTCATCAAATAATTGAAGCACAAAATCAAATTATACACCTCAACAAAGGGGCAACAAGAGTCATTAAATCCAAAATTCAAAGGTTAAAGTCTCTCAAAGTGAAGGAAAGCAGCAAATCATGGTGCTATATTTTCTCCCAAACTTCATTAATCTAAGGTTGCTAAATTAAAAACCCAAAAAGATGGCCTAGGCAAAAGTTAGAGCTAAAAAAAAAAAAAAGAAAAGAAAAGAGAGAGAAAAAGAGAAAGAGAAAGCTCATCCTCATTATCTTCCTTCATATCATTCAAAGTTTGTCAAATCAGGTTCAATCAATCTGTCTCGTCTCATGTCTTCAAAGTCATCCTTCCTCACTAGAGGCTCATTCTTTAAAGTGATATTGTCTTCTACGCCCTTATCTCATAGTGGGGGCATATCTTTCTAGGTCATAATCATCTATTGTTAATTTGTCTAATCGCTTAGCTCAAAGAGTTTAGGCATAATCTCTCACATTGTTAGTCTGTCATGTTCCTATCTCTTGTTGGGAGCAAAATCCCCAAGTTGTCTTTTCATCAGTCCTTCAGCCGCTCCTTAAGGCACTTCCTTTCATCCAGTCTGTCATCTACATTCAAAGTGTCATTTTAAATTTCTCTTGAATCTCAAAACAATAGGGTTAGCTTGGCTTGCTCTTTTCTATAAATCATTATACAAATAGCAAAATCATACAACCTCCCTGACCCCTTTTTTTTTTTAAGAATTTTTTACCCACCTTTGAACCTTAAGCCAAAACCAAAGATTCTAAGTTTTTTAAGACTCATCATCCTTAAAGCCAGCTTTCTCTAGCATAACCAAAATCAAGTCATGTCTTGCAAAGCTCAAAAAAAGGCCCAAACCACTCAATGCCCAGTCATTCCATGTCTCATTGGCAAAACCTTATCATCCTTGAAAAGACCAAGCCTCCTTGGCAAATTACATCACCCATAAAGTTCAATTGAGTCAAAGCCTGCCAACCATATGATAGGCAAGAAAATATGATGCAACCATGTCAAAGGGCAAACCCTCATCCATGAGCCTATAACCAAAGCCTAGAACACCCTACTAGAGATAAAAGCAACCATCTTTCAAAGAGGTCCAAAGCACACTTAACCAAAGCCTTTAAGCCTTTAAGCCTTCTATATGAAGCCCAAGCCTAGCTTTCACTATAAAGCCCAAACCAAAAAGCTATCACTATGAAGCCCAAGCCTAAAAGCCTTCACCATGAAACCACTCCCCAAAAGCCTTCACCATGGAGCCTAAGCCTAGCTTTCACCATGAGGCCCAAACTAAGAAGCTTAAGCCTGTCTTTCACCATTCATAAAAGACTATAATCTCCTCCAAAGCCAAATCTGACCAAAACTTTCCCAACTAATTTCCTAGCCCGACCTATCCTCTGAGCTAGACCTAACCAAGCCAAAGGTAAAACTTGACCAAGTCTTCCAAATAAACTCCCCAAAGTTTGCAACCTAACTAAGCCAAAGTCCTAGACCTGACTAAGCCTTCCACATGAACTTCTTCAAGGACAAGCCCCATAAGATGACCTTCCCCAAACCTTCCAATCTAAAAACCTAACCTTTTTAATCCAGCTCTCCAATTCAGTCTCAAACCAAACTCATACCTATCTAAACTGAACAGCTCGATCTTTTCCATGACCACACTTTGCTTGTTTTCTAGAATGACTTTTTCCTAAGCCAAACTGATAGCCATTAACTAGCCAATCTCACACCTAGCATGTCCACTTCACCTTTAAGCTAGCCAATCAACCAAAAAGCAAATGACCAAGCCATTTTCCTTTATCATTCTAAAGTGGGGGCACATCCTTTCCAAATATTCAATTTTTTTAAAATGGGGGCATCTTTCTCCCAAAGATCAACACTTTCATATCAGGCTGACCCTCCACAGGTTTAAGTTATCTTATCATTGCATAATTATCTAGCATTTTTTTTTGCATTGAACAGGATCATGAATTAAGGCAAATTGTCAAAACTCTCAAAGAAAGACAGGATCATCATCATCATTCCTACCAGATAAGATTACCACTTTGTCGATTCCTACCAAATAGGATCGTCGCCTTTAATCCTACCAGACAGGATCATCATCATCATTCCTACTAGACAGGAACTGCCATTTTCTTCCTAACGCTCCCAAATATACTAAGGGCATCCTCCTGCCTCTCCCAAATATACTAGGGGCATCCTCTTTAGAACTTCTTACTGTTCCCAAATATACCGGAGGCATCCTCTTCAGAACTTCTTGCCACTCTCAAATATACTAGGGGCATCCTCTTGCCGCTCCCAAATATATTGGGGGTATCCTCTTCAGAACTTCTTGTAGCTCCCAAATATATCGGGGGCATCCTCCTGCTGCTCCTAAATATACCAGAGGCATCCACTTCATTTGAAATTTCACACTCATCAGAACTTCCTAACGCTCTTAAATATACCAGGGGCATCCTCTTCATTCTACAGTACACACTGATCAGAACTTTCTGTTGCTCCTAAATATCCAGGGGCATCCTCCTGCTGCTCGCAAATATATCAGGGGCATTCTCTTTAGAACTTCTTGCCATTCCGAAATATATCGAGTACATCCTCCTGCTACTCCCAAATATACTGGGGGCATCCTTTTCATTCTAAAGTTCACACTTAGCAGAACTTCCTGCTGCTCCTAAATATACCGGGGGCATCCTCTTTATTCTAAAGTTCACACTCATTAAAACTACCTACCAGACAAAGATAATTATGATGAGGGGGCAACTATGAACCCTTAATTTTGCATCTTCTGGTATGTATTTGAGCTTTAGAAGCACTTAGGCTCAGTGAACAAACCTTCAAAAGATAAAAACTCTCAAAATGGAAAAATCAAAATATTTCTTTTTGACATTTGAACCATTTCAAATCATCTAGGACTAAGTAACGAGTATAATACAATTAGAATCATGTAAAATGGATGAGAAACGAGCAAGAACGGGCGAAAATAGGTGAAAATGCGGCCTATTACTGCAGAGCTCTACAACATTGTCGTAAAGCCCTATGTGGTAACTCCGACAAAATTTCAATTTTTTGCAATCCCACATTGTATTTGAATAATTTCTATGCTGCAAACCTCCTCCTATATATAGAGGGCCTCCCCACACTTCAAAACACGAAGTTCTAGAGCTTGAAAAGCATTACTTCAAGCAAAATGCTATACATTTGCTCCTTGCTTTACAAAACAAGTTAGGGGGTTTCTCTTTGATTCCTACCGAACTAGTTTAACACTTTTTATCGCTCGCCTATTTGAGGTAAGTCTCTTGCCCAAGGCTCATGTTCATCGCCTAAGGCTAGCCGCCGCTCGCCGTCCGAGGCCAGCCACCACCTGCCATCCAACGCTAGCCGCCGCCTATTGCCTGTTGTCTAAAGCTAGCTGCCACTTGCCATCTAAAGCTAGCTACCACCCATCATCCGAGGTAAGCTTCTTTTCTCTTAATTTCCTTACATTTTTTAGTTAGTTAATTAAATTGATTTATCTAGGTTGCTAGCTAATCAATTTGGTAATCAATCAAATAAATTAATTAACTCAATCCTCTTTTAATCAATCAATTAAAACATGATAAAGTGGCTAGGCTAAACTAACCTCTTCGCAAGAAGGGAGAACTGCATGGATTCTAATTCTCATTCAAAGGGATACATAGGCATGCATGGTTCAGGCATCAAATCCAATTAAAACTAACCAACTTTCCCCTTTATCACCTTCTTCACTTACTATTATTTTGTTTTCTTTTACTTTATTATTAGGCTTAGTTTGGGGACTGTGTAACTTCCTTAGAACCCATAAGGGCTAAAGGAGGTATCCCCTAAGTTTGGATTTCATTGTAATATTAACTCACTTTTATTTTGAATTCTAATTGGGTATAAACTTTGTAGATTAAGTGATCATGCATAGTATAAATTGTTCATATATTTTAGTTTGTTCATGAGATATATTTTAAGTCACTCTTATATTAATTGGCCAAACTTATTTTGTTAAATTAAACCAAAAATCTAGTCCCCAAATCCTCTTTGGTTTCGAGGCTAGTGATATTTTTTCTTTGGATAATAATTAGAGCCAAATGGGTTTTTTCCTTATATTTTCCCAAATAAAAATAAATTAAGGTGGTGACTCTAAGAAATAATTTTCAAATCTATCAAAGATAAGCCCGAGGGCATCCTTGTGAGTTCTTTCCCAAATGAGCATTTTGATTCCCTTTAGCATATCGGACCGGTGTTTGGGCGAGGCCTCACACTCTATCACCTTCTTCACTTACTTTTATGTTTGTTTCCTTTGCTTGATTATTAGGGTTAGTTTGGGGAATGTGTGACTTCCCTATAACCTATAAGGGCTAGAGGAGGTATCCCCTAAATTTGGGATTTTATCTGTAATGTTAACTTTTCTTTTGGATTATTACTTGTAATTATTATTGGATATATGGAATCAATAGTCATGCATATTATAAATTGTCCATGCATCTTAAATTATTCATGAAATATATTTTTAAGTTACTTTTATATTATTTGGCCAAACATATTTTGTTAAACTAAAAGCCTAGTCCCCAAATCTTCTTTGGTTTCGAGGCCAGTGATCTTTTCTTTTGGGTAATAATGGAAGTCAAATGGGTTTTTTCCTTATATTTTCCCAAATAAAATTAAATTAAGGTGGCAACTCTAAAAAATAATTTTCAAACCTATCAAAGATAAGCCTAAGGGCTTCCTCATGAGTTCTTTCCTAAATGAGCATTTTGATTCCTTTCAATGGATTGGATCAGTGCTCGGGTAAGGCCTCACACCATTTAGTCTAATGAATGCTCCTGCTACTTTCATGGGCTCGATGAATCAAGTATTCAAGCCATTTCTTAACAAGTTCATGATTGTGTTCATTGATGACATCCTAATTTACTCTAAGAGTAAAAAAGAGAATGAAGAACATTTAAGGATCATGCTACAAACACTACGTGATCACCAGCTCTATGCTAAGCTATCTAAGTGCTAGTTTTGGATTGAGTCTATCAACTTTCTTGGACATGTAGTAAGTAGGGAAGGAATTCATATTGATCCTAAGAAAGTTAAAGCAGTAGAAAGTTGGCCATTGCCCACAACAATTTCGAAAGTATGGAGTTTCTTAGGCATGGTTGGATATTATCGTAGGTTCATATAGGACTTTTCCAAGATAGTAGCCCCATTGACCAAGTTAACTAGAAAGCAAGTTAAGTTCAATTAGGAAGAGTCCTATAAGGAGAGTTTTTAGAAGCTAAGGAAATGTTTGATATCGGCTCCAGTTTTGGCATTACCCAAAGGAGAAGAAGGATTCACCATCTATTGCGATGCTTCGAGAGTAGGACTTGGATGCGTCTTACTGCAAAATGGTAAAGTCATCACCTATGCATCATGACAATTGAAAGGGCATGAAGTGAATTACCCTACTCATGATTTAGAATTAGCTGCCGTAGTGTTCGCTCTGAAGATATGGAGATATGACATGTATGGAACAAAATGTGAGATGTATACGGATAATAAGAGTCTTTAGTACATCTTTAGCCAAAGAGATCTCAACCTGAGGTAGAGGAGATGGATTAACTATTGAAGGACTATGATTGCCAGATTCTCTATCATCTTAGGAAGGCAAATATGGTGGCGAATGCCTTGAATCAAAAATCATTAGGAAGCCTAACCGACGTGACTGTACAGAAGAGGCTGATTGTAAAGGAATTAAAAGAATTGTTTAACCAAGGATTGAAGCTAGAGATTAGAGGATCAAGAATTTTGGTGGCTCATTTTCAAGTAAGGTCTAAGCTAATGGAAGAAATAAATGATTCACAAGATAAGGACCCACACGTGGTTGAGTTGAAGGATGAGATGAAAGAAGGGAAGAACTTTGAGTTTGAAGTGGTCAATGGAGTTTTAAAGTGTGGAAATAGAGTATACGTGCCTAATGTGGAAGGATTACAAGAAAGGCTACTGAAGGAGGCTCATCAGACATCTTACTGTGCTCATCCTAGAACTATCAAGATGTACCATGATATGAAAGCTAAATATTTGTGGCTTACACTGAAGAAGGATGTGGCTAAGTTTGTAGCATCTTGCTTGACTTACTAGCAAGTTAAGTACAAGCATCAATGACCCTCAGGATTGCTATAAGAAATTTGACTACCTAAATGGAAGTGGGAGTGCATCACTATGAACTTTGTTGTTGGCTTACCTAGAACCTCTAAAGGGTATGACTATGTATAGGTCATAACGGACTGACTGATAAAGTCAACTCATTTTCTAAGAGTTAAAACTATATATTATGCAGCTTAGTATGCACAGTCGTATATAGACAAGATTGTGAAATTATAGAAAGTGCTGATTTTCGTCATCTCAGATTAAGGGACTCAATTTACCTCAAGGTTCTAGCAGAAGTTGCAAGAAGCAATAGGAACACAACTGGATTTCAGTATAGCATTTCACCCTCAAATGGATGGTTAGTCTAAAAGGATAATTCAGACACTTGAGGATATGCTAAGAATGTGCATCTTGGACTTTGGTGGTAGCTGGGATAAGTACCTACCTTTGATTAAATTTGCCTACAACAATAGCTACCATTCATCCATCGGTATGGCACCATATGAAGCATTGTATGGGAGGAAATGTAAATGTTGTTCTCCAGTTTGTTGGGTCGCGCTTAGAGACAAATATATGGAAATGCCAAAATTGCTTAAAGAGACTACTGAGAAGGTACCCTTGATTCAAGATCGACTGAAAATGGCTTTTAGTCGACAAAAGAGCTATGCGAACCCAAAAAAGAAGGACGTATACCTTGTCGTAGGAGATCACATTTTCTTGAAAGTCTCTCCAATGAAGGGTGTTATAAGATTTGGCAAGAAGGAAAAATTATCGTCTTGTTTTGTTGGTCCTTTCAAAATCTTGGATAAGGTTGGGGAAGTATCTTATAGACTTGCCCTACTCCCAACTATGGCGCATGTGCATCTTGTGTTTAACATCTCTATGTTAAGGAAATATGTGTTAGAGACATCTCATGTCCTTCACCTTTAGACTTTATGTTAGATGAGCAGTTATACTATAAGGAATCACCTATGGCCATAGCGGATCAATAAGTGAAGAGGTTAAGAAATAAGGAGATACCAATGATTAAGGTCTAATGGCGAAATCATGGGGTAGATGAGTGCACTTAGGAAGCCGAGGAGGAGATGCGGCAAAAGCATCCTCAACTTTTCAAGATCAGTTAGGTAAGAATTTAAATTCAGGGACAAATTTCTTTTAAGAGGGGGAGAATATAACAACCCACACCTACCCTAGAAATTTTAATGACAATTTGCTTGATTTAGAACTATTAAGGCAAAGTGTGTGCTTTATGGAAATTTATGTGCTATGTGATTAATGAGTATGTGGCATGTTAAATTAATTTTAATATGCATAATATGAGTTATTATTATGAAATAAATGATTTACATGAGGCACATTAGCATAAAATAATTTATTTTAAATAAAATAAATTTTCATGCATAAAGGCAATTTCTAAGCATAAAATAATTTTATGAGTATTTTTAAATAATTTTTAAATAAATATTTTGGGGGAAATATTACAAAAAATAATCAAAAAATATTTTATTTTTAATTACCTATAATTAGCCCTAAATTAAATAAAAAGTTCAAATGCCTAAAAGCCCATTGCCCAAAAACCCTCCTAACCTAGCTCATTAAAGGTAATCTTGGAAATTGTCCAAAACTCTATATTTAAATAACAAATTTTGGCCAACCCTAGGGTTTCCAATAGCCACACTTTGTTATTTTAGTATTTTCACAAAAAAATTCTCTCAAAATAGTTCTCTCTACCGAAATTCTCAAAACACATTTAATTTTGCGATTTCTTAACTACAATCATAAGCTTTTCTTCTCTTTCAATTCCTTATTTGATTTTTATGAATTAAATTATGAGAAAATTAATTTGAACTGTGTATTTACTAATTTTTACATATTTATTTCAGTTTGGGTGAGTTTTTGAATGAGAAATCTAATTCTCTACAAAAAACACAAATCTTTCTATGTGATTTCTCCAAAGGTGAATCTTGTAACTCAAAATTGAAATTATTATGCATAAACATTACTAAGGGGGGTGATTTCTGCATCATTGAACTCTAAACTAATTTTTAATGTGTTTAGATGAAAAATATTGAATTAAATCATATTTTTGCATATTACTATGATCATCGAAAAGTTTCAGAAAATAAAGAAATTCAAGGTTTTCATTCTAGAACTTAAAAGTTGGAAAATTCTATGATTATATATACATATGGCTGCCGATTTGTGCATGAAAGAATCCTAAACTGATATTTGTTATGTTTGGATGGGAAATAATAATTTAAATCATATGTTTATCTATTACTGTAATGATCAGAAATCACTAGAAAGCTAGAAAACTCATAATTTTCACTCTAAATCCTAAACTTGGAATTTTGATGCATGAGAATTGTCCATGGTTGTCCATTGGTGTGTGCTAGTATTCTAAACTAATAATTATTGCGATTGAATGGAAAATAATGGTTTAAATCACATGTTTAAATATTGCTGTAATGACCACAAAGTACTAAAAATAAGAAAACTCATGATTTTTCATCCTATAACCTAAAGTTGGAAATTTTCATATATATGGATTTATATATGAGCTAATTCCTATATCATTATGTTATAAAATGATTTTTGTTTTGATTACATGAAAAATCTTGGTTTAAACCATGTTTCTACATATTACTATAATAGACGGAAAGTGCAAAAAGTAGGAAAATTCAGTTTTTCCTTTAATAGAGCATTCGGCATACATTGGGATTCTTATCCCAATGTCCATAATTTTGTGTAATGAATTTTAATGGTTATTGACATGTATGAATGAGTGATAAATAGTTAAATTGCCTATTAGTTGAAGGAATGACCCTAGACAGGCCTAAGAGACAATTTGGTATACTTAAGGTATCTTAACTCTATGTTATGATTAATATGTGAATGTGATTGGATAATGTGGAAGGAGGTTGTATGATGAGTTAATAATGAATTAATAATCTTGAATTTATGAAGAGATTGATTTAAGGAATTGGTCATAAGAGATATGCATGATGCTTGAAAGGTTATTTGTTAAGTTGACATATATGAAAGTGTTAAGTGTACTAAGATGATTGTTAAAGTGAATTGATATTGAGGTAATGATATTGTATTGACCTTAGAAAGGTGTTGACATGATTGTAATGTGTTTTCATATGGGCTTATAAAGGCTAAGTGTACGAGACTTTTAACAGTCAACATGTTATGATGAAAATCCATATTCCTTGAAAGAATCCCACAAATACATACAAGTTAAAGATTTCATGAAGGTTCTTCAAAGTTGTCATTTCTATCAAGTTAGCTTACAAAGGAGTACAATACAACCATTGTGCATGATTGATGGATCATTTAAGAATAAAATAAGGTTGTATGAGGTTTCCTATAAACCAATCAAGGATATTTGGATCATGAGCTTTACATATGGATCCAATCATATTTGAGGAAGCTTCAAGGGTTTAATCAATCTATTCAAGCCCAATGTCAAGATGAAGAGGCCAAAGCTCATGATCCAAATATCCTTGATTGGTTTATAGGAAACTTCATACAACCTTATTTTCTTCTTGAATGATCCATCAATCATGCATAATGGTTGTATTGTATGCCTTTGTAAGCTAACTTGATAAAAATGACAACCTTGAAGAACCTTCTTGAAATCTTTAACTTATATGTATTTGTGGGATTCTTTCAAGGCATATGGATTCTCATCATATTATGTGCAAGTAATAAGCGCACTTCTATGTGGAACTTTAAGTGTATATGAATGTTATATGTGCATGGGGTAGTTATGGGGTAGGATAGCATCATGATTAAATAAATACTAAATGTTGAATTAAATATTATGATAGAGCTTAAGGAGCTTTAGAGGTTCAAAAGGGCTACATGTACTAGTAGCGAAGGAACCATAAGGTGAGTAAACACTGTATTCATGCTACAAGTGTAAGTAAACATTATGTTATGTTACAAATATGTGATATCATGTTATGTGAGCCTTTGAGATCTTTGAAACTCAAGTTCTTCCTATCCTAATATATGATTAAATGATTTTTATGTAAAGCTTGGCTTGCCAAAGGACAATTAATCTAAAATCCATTTTTGTTCATCTAATTATAATTCTTTTGTGATAATTGCCCTACTTATATTCTTTCTAGAACTACACTATTCTTGTATCTTTTGTTCAAAAAGTTAAATTGCTATTGCTATTGTGATACATGTTATTGTTGCCTTAAATGTTATTGTCACCTTAAATCTTATTGTTGTATATGATTGCCATTAGCTATAGCTATGGTACCTTTAACCCTTTATGCAAAAGTCCTCATGCTGATGTGGGAAATCATCGGAACCTATGCATACGATCTTAACCCGATGGATATGGGTAGTGTATCCACCTCAGCTAGAAAGGGGCAGTTTTAGTTGTGGGGCCTAGTTAGCTTCATGCCTTCTATGTGATAGGATTTGGAATTTGGTTTAATGCCACCTTTCCTCTATATGTTTGAGTGATAAAGCAACAAGCTTTACTCTCTATGTGTTCTAAATGCAATTTCTGCAAACTTGTTAAATTGAAAACCTTGCTAAATTGTAACCTGATTGATGAATTATAAATCATAAACTATGTGTATAAGCTATGAGTTTCCTTTTCAAAGGAATATATGTTAATGTATGTGTTTTATCGTTTACTCATTTAGATCATCTATCTCACCCCTTTTTCATTGTGTAGTTCCAGGTGAGCAAATGTGAGGAGGTAAGGTGATGGCTTAAGCATTCTACTTCATTAGGGATTCCTTGTCAAAGTCAATAATAATAATAGTATGCTATGTAGGGTTGTTGTTAGATCCTCCGAGAATATTTATTTTGATGTTTATTTTAAGTTGTTATTTATTAAGGTTTTGAGTGGATTATGAATATTGTTTCCTTAAGAATTATATGTGAAGTGTCTAATTACTATCTTTTGCAACTAAAGGTTTTCATATAATGTTTTAAATGAATTATTGTATAAGGTTTGGTATGATCCTAGGCATGACTTGTATATGTATAAGTGGATTCTACGGGCATAGGTGACCTTATGTCTCCTTGTGTTTTAAGACTGTCATATCTCTAAGATTGGGATGTGATAATTTTTAAATAAATATTTTAGGGGGAATTTTAATAAAAATAATAAGAAAAATATTTTATTTTTAATTACCTATAATCAACCTATAAAATAAATAAAAAGGTCAAATTCCCAAATGCCCACTACATCAAAACACTCCTCACCTAGTTCATTAAGCGTAATCTTGGAAATTGCCCAAAACCCTAATTATAAAAAGAGAAATTTAGTCAGCCATTATTTAGATATCCACCATTCTATTATTCTTCATATTTCTAGTAGAAAATTCTCTCAAAAATAATCTCTCTATCAAAATTCTCAAAATATCTTCAAACTTTGCAATTTTGTGACCATTTCGTAAGTTTTTCCTTTTCCTTCAATTTGCTATTGGATTTTTATGAAACTATTCATGAGAAAATTATTTTGAACTAAATATTTGATGATTTTCACTGATTAAATTTGGCCTAGGTGAATTTTTGAGAGAGAAATCAATTTTTCTACTGAAAACAAAGACCTCTCTACACAAATCCTCCAAAGGTGAACCCTAAAACTCAAGTTGGAATTTTCATGCATAAACTCAAAAGTGGGGGGGGAAGAGGAAAGGGGTGGGAGATTTTTTCATTATTGTATTCTAAACTAATTTTTGTTGTATTTAGATGAAAAATATCTGGCTAAATCATATTTTCGTATATTACTGTAATGATCAGAAAACACCAAAAAGCAAAAAAACTCATGATTTTCGCTCTAAACCCTACACTTGGAATTTTCATGCATAAATATGGTCTATGGCTGCCGATTTGTATATATTCATGTTCTAAACTGAATTTTGTTATGATTGAATGGAAAACAATGGTTTAAATCATGTGTTTACATATTACTATAATGACCAAAAAATACCATAAATAAGAAAGATTTATGGTTTTCACCCTAACACATAAACTTGGAAAATTTTCTTGCATATGAATCTATATGGGTGCTAATTCCTACATATTCATGTTCTAAAATGATTTTTATTTTGATGACATTAAAAATCTTGGTTTAAACTATGTTTTTGCATATTACTATAATGAATGGAAAGTGCGAAAAGTAAGAAAAATTCATGTCTTTCTTGAACAGGGCGTTTGGCCAATGTAGGAATTTTTATCCAAATGTCTATAACTTTTATATGCTATATTTTAATGATTATTGACATATATACATGAATGATAAATTATTAAATTGCATGTTGGTTGAAGGAATAACTCTAGACAAGTCTAGAGACAATTAGGTATACTTAGGGTATCTTAACCCAATATTGTGATTAATATGTTTATGTGATTAATTGATATGGAAAATAAGCTTTATGATGAGTTAATAATGAGTCAGTGATCTTAAATGGATGATGAGGTTGATTGTATGAATTGGTCATAAGAGATAGGCATGATACTTGAAAGGCTACTTGATAAGTTAAAGGTGATAATGTCACATCCCAACCTTATAAAATACGACGGTCCTAGAACATAGGGAGACATAAGGTCACCCATGCTCATAGAACCCATTAACATATAACAATCATGCCTAGAATCTTACCGAGCCTTCTTTATTAACTCATTTAAAACATTTAGATAAATACCATAAATTGCAGAAGACTTAAAGTAAATCATTACATATAAAGTCCATAAGGAAAATAATATAAATCTCAATAAGTATCAATCAACATTCCCAGAGCATCTAAAGATAAGACTTCATAAACATAGTATTATTGATAACTAAGGCAAGGAATTCCCCAAGCGAAGTAGAGTGCTTGAGCCGTCACCTTGCCTCCTCACATTTGCTCACCTGGAACCACACAAGGAAAAAGGGGTGAGATATATGATCTCAATGAGTAAACAAAAAGGCATATACATTATCACATATTCCATTGAAAGGAAACACATAGCTTATACACATAGTTCATGGTTTATAACTCATGAATCGGGTTGCAATTTAGCAAGGGTTCAATTGGGCAAGCTTGCAGAAATCACACTTATAACACGTAGAGAGTGAAGACTATTGCTCAATTCACTCCAAACACATAGAGGAGGGGTGGCCTTTGCCAAATTCCAACTCCTATCACATAGAAAGCATAAAGCTGATCAGGCCCCATGGCTAGAACCACCCCTTCTAGCTGAGGTGGATACACTACCCCTATCCATCAGTTTAAGACCATGTGCACAGGTTTCGATGATTACCCGCATCGGCATGAGGATTCTGCATAAAGGGTAAAGGTCGCATAGCTAGAGCTATTGGTAAACACAATTAACAATATCACATAAGGCAATAATAACATGTAATTCAATATCAATAGTAGTTTGGATTTTAACAATAAGATAATGAAAGTGTAGTTCCAGAAAGAATATAAGTTAGGATGTTAACACAAGAAGTTCTCATTGGATAACAAAATAGTTTTGGACCAAGTGTCCTTTGGCAACCCAAGCTTGACAAAGAAATCATATAATAATATTTAGAATAGAAAGAACTTGGGTTTCAATGTTCACAAAGGCTCACATAGCATGTCATCATATATTTGTAACATAACAAAATGTTACTTGCACTTGTAGAATGAATACGATGTTTACTCACACTTGTAACATGAACATAGTGTTTACTCACCTTGGGGTTCCTTTACTCTTAGTACACATTGTCCCTTTTGCACTTCTAAAGCTCTTTAAACTCTAACATAATATTTGATTTAACACTTAGTATTTATTTACTCATGATGCTCCTATCCCATAACTACCCACGTACATATAGCATACACAAACAGTTAGAGTCTACATATAGGTGTACTCATCACTTGCACATAGCTCGTTGACTTAATGGTCTTGCATACTTAGGCCTTATAGACTCACATGAAAACACATTACAATCATATCAATACCCTTTTAAGGTCATCACAATATCATTACCTCAATATCAATTCACTTATCAATTATCTTAGTTCACTTTACACTTCCATACATGTCAACTTAACAATTAATCCTTCAAACATCATGCTTAACTCTTATGATCACTTTTACTTCATTAACTCATAATCATATGTTCATCATCAATTCATCATAACTCCTAATTCCAATTTCCTCAATCACATTTGCATTCAATCAAAATACAAGGTTAAGATACCTTAAGTATACCTTAAGTATACCATAATACATTTAAGCTTATCTAGGATCATACCTTCAACTAACATGCAATTTCATCATCTATTATACATACATACATGTGAACAATCACCAAGACACATCACATAAAATTTATAAACATTTGGACACAATTGTTCATGTAGGCCAAATGCATCATTAAGATGAAAACCAAATTCTTCTTCTTTTTGTGCTTTCTGTCTATTTCAGAAATATGTAAAAACATGGTTTGAACCAAGATTTTTCATGTAAACATAACAAAAATCATTCTAGAATATAAATTCATAGGAATCGGCCACTATTGGTGTCATTAATATATAAAAATTCAATCTTTTGCATTGTAGTGCACAAAACATAAGTTTTCTTGTTTTTGGTATTTTTCGGTCATTTCAGAAATATGCAAACAGGTTGTTTAAACCATTATTTTTCATTCAATCATTGAAAATATCAGTTTAGAACACATTCCTTCATGAATAGGCAACCATAGGTTGGGTTTATAAAAAAAAATTCGAAGTCCAAAAGCTTAGGTGAAAAATCATGAGTTTCCGTGCTTTCCGCGCATTTCGTTCATTTCAGCGATAAATAGAGACATGATTCAAATCATTATTTTTCATCTAAACAAAAAAAATATCATATTAGAACACCAATTCATACAAATTGGCAGCCATGAATTCATGAAAGAATAAAATTTTCTAATTTCCAAGTCCTAACACGAAAACCTTGAATTCCTTTGTTTTTCGAAACTTTTTGGTCATCACAGAAATATGCAGAAATATTATTTCATGCAATATTTTTCATCAAAATAAATCAAAAATCAGTTTAAAATACAAACCAGTACAAATCACCCCCCCCCCCCCCCGCCCTTATGATGTTTCTGCAATAAAATTGTGATTTTAAGTTATAGAATTCACCTTTGGAGAAATCTTGCGGAAAGAATCGTGTTTTCAGTAGAAAATAAATTTTCTCTCCCAAAAATTCACTCAAACAGAATTGAATCTGTAGAAATCAGTAATCAAATAGTTCAAAATAATTTTCCCATAATTTATTTCATAGAAATCATTTTAGAAATCGAAAGAGAATAAAAACTTATGATTACGGTCATGAAATCGCGAAACGGTAAAGTGTTTTCGATATTTCGGTAGAGAATATTATCTTGAGAGCTTTTTCTGCAAGAATATAGAAAGAATAAGAGAATGGCTGCTGGAAACCCTTGTTTGGCTGAAAATTAGAATATATATTAGGGTTGGAGTGGAATTTCCACTATTACCCTTAATGAAATAGGTTAGGAGTATTTTTGTGTAGTGGGCTTTTGGGTATTTAGGTTTTTCCTTTAAAAATTTCAGCTGAATGGAATTAAAATAAAAATAATATTTTTCTTATTAATTCTGGAACATTTCCCTCAAAATATTTATTTAAAAATATTTTTAAAATACCCATAAAATTATTTTATGCTTAAAAATTGTCTTATGCATGAAAAATCATTTTATTTAAAATAAATTCTTTTATGCAAATGCACTTCATGTAAATCATTTATTTCACAATGGCAACACATATTATGCATATTAAAATTAATTTAATATGCCACATACTCAACAATCATTTAGATCACAAATTTTCACACAAGCACACACTTAATCTTGTAGATTCTAATTCAAGCAATTTATCATGAAAATTCATAGGGTGGGTATGGGTTGTTACAGATAAGTATGTTAAGTTGAATGTTAAATTGAATTGATATTAAAATCATGATTTGTTGTGTTTGACTTTAGAAAATTCATGATATGAGTTATTGTGTGTTTTCATGTGGGCCTATGAAGGCAAGGTATATAAGGCTATAAAAGTCAACATGTTATATGCAAGTGATGAGTGCACTTCTAAGTGCAACTCTAAATATATGTGAATGTTATATGTGTATGGAGTAGTATGGGATAGAATAGCATGATGTTAAATAAATAATAAGTATCAAATTAAATATTATGTTAGAGCTTGAGGAATAGTATAAGTTCAAAAGGGACTACAAGTAATATGAGCAAAGAAACCACAATGTGAGTAAACATTATGTTCAAGTTACAAGTACAAGTTATCATGTTATGTGAACCTTTGATATCTTGAAACCCAAGTTCTTTCCTACTTTTAATTATCATTAAATGATTTCTTTGTAAGCTTGGGTAGCCAAAGGACATTTGGTCCAAAATTATAATAAAGAACCTTTATGATTATTACCCTAACTTATATCCTTTCTGGAACTACACTCTTATTTATCTTTTGTATGATAAGCTAAACATCTATTGTTATTATGCCACATGTGATTGCATTTCTTCAATGTTATTTTTATAAGTGATTACTATTAGCTCTAGCTATAGTACCCATAACCCTTTTTTTGCAAAAATCCTTGTATCATTGTGAGTAATCATCAGCTATATGTCCAAGTGATTATGGCAATAGCCTTCACTCTATGTGTTCAAGTGATTATGACAATAGCCTTCACTCTACGTGTTCGAGTGATTATGGCAACAGACTTCACTCTATGTATTATATGTTATAAGTGTGATTTCTGCAAACTTTTCTAAATTACAAACTTTGAATCATAGACTATGAGTTATGAGCTATGAGCCCTTACTAAGAGATATGTGTTATTGTATAAGCCAAATTGTTTACTCATTAAGATCATCTATCTCACCCCCTCTTCCTTGTGTGGTTTCAAGTGAGCATTATAAGGAGGCAAAGTGATAGTTCAAGCTACCTACTCCACTTGGGAAATTCCCTTATCAAAGTTATAATAATACCATACTATGTTGAGTCCTTAGACACTTTAAGAGTTATTATGGGAACTTTATTTTTGGAATATTGTGCTGGTGACTTTATTTGGAGTTTTATTATTATTTCCTTATGGATTGTATTAAAGTATATTTTTTAGCTTCTGTAATTTATGGTTTTTTTTTTCCTTTATAAAAGGTTTTTAAGTGAATGTATAGGGTTTTGGTATGATCCTATGTAGTATATATATAAGTGGGTTCTATGGGCGTGGATGACCTTATGTCTCCTTATGTTCTAGGACCATCATATCTCAAAAGTTGGAATGTGACACCTAAAACCATAAATCCCCATTTAACTTATACTTCCTTACCATTTATCATGTTGAATCTTAACCTATGATCAGAATTGATTGCCTTTCCTTATTGCCCATTACTAGTTTATCATTTTACATATTATCAAATACTTATTTATATCATTGGGATTAATAGCACCAAAAGCGGAAGCATGATGGGTAGGGCAAAATTTCAAACATTTCAAAATTTTGCTCCACCATTGTGGTAGGTCCATTACCCTTTCAATATGTTCACCAATTGTGTGTAAAACATATACAAGAAGGAAGGAAGAAGAAGTATCATATACCTTTCTCCTTAGCTCCTATTTGTTCTAGCTTCCCAAATGTGAAGCCTCTAGCTTGCTCAAACCAAGCTTCACCAAGCAAGGATCAAGAGTTCTTGTTGTTTTGGACTTTCTTCTACTATCACCAAGTCTTGTTTTTCTCAAAAACAAAAAGAGTATATGAAGATGATGAAGGAAAATGAAGAACTCTTTCTTCAAGTTTTCTCTCAAACTCTCTCTCAACTCTTGCATGCACTAGTAGACATATGAGTTAGTGGAAAAATCTATATATGTCACTTACTTATTAGATTTTTCCTTTTTCCTTTTGTATTATGTCCTCTCACACTAAGAAATGGTTATTGAGATAATGGGGAACCAAGATGAGTTGATAGTCTCATCAATTCATCTTTGTCTCCCATTATTTTAGAGGAAAATACAAAGATGCCCAAAATAGTCAGTGGGTGATCTCTAACCCCTAAACTCTCTCTCTTCCATATCTTATATGGACTTGGGTTTTAGTTGGTGCAATCCCTAAATCCATCATATGGATCAAGTTTATGACCAAGCCTTTATTCATCTACTACCACATCAAATGTGGTTTGGGCTCCCATCAAATGTAAACCCAATTAATTTTAGTCCAAAACTATTTCAATTTAGCTTACTACTTGTATCACATACAAATCATGACTTAATTGAAATAACCCTTTTATGAATTAAACTTCAAGACATGCTAGGATCTTTGTAAATTTAATTACGAGCTTAATTCAGTTATCATTATTAAATTAATTAAACACTTTAATTAATTATTAATGTAATTCTTTATCTATGATTGGTGAATGCTTTATGGTGTTTGACTTACTAGGTTCATATTTTAATTAGCAATGGGATAAAGAAAACTCTTTTTCTCACTTAATGTGAAATCCTGATTTCACACTTAGTTTTATAAGTCATGAGGGACACCTAGCATAACATATCACGACTACCTAATTAGAAATGAATGTCTGTGAACATATACATGAACATTACATAGACCTTTGATCATAATTATCATGCACTCAAATCCCTCCATTACAGATTCTTGATCTCGACTAGGGTTATGGATTAGTCAAACCCTATATGCTTTAATCATATGATTTCATCTCTGTTCTAGTTCTCGATAAACTCGATTACTACTAAAAACTTTTTTCTAGTAAATCTTATCTACCTTGGCCAAGGACTTGTATATCAAAAACAACTAGATGTCATAGGATTCCTTCCTTGTTTACCCAAGTTAATGGATTCTTTCTTGGAGATCACTTAACACTTACCTTAACATATCACTAGTTAGGGCCATAACATGCCATATACCTTTGCATGAATAGCATCGGTATGTAAGCAGTAATAAATCCTAACCACTAATACATAAGGTAATGTTATCACCTCAAATCAAAGGACTATATGCACAATTATGACCTAGATGATGAAAAGTTGACTAATGGTAAAAATCCATATATTCAACATCTTGTGTCACTGTTCAACTCACTCATCTCTATGAGAGTTCATATATTGTCATTACATCACATGTCTGTAGCATAAGACTCACTACCTCCATTACTATAAGTATCACATAAATATCATGGATGACAGCAGAGGTGATGGTCTTCCAGATTAAAGGTGTCTAGTTAATAATCCTATGACCATGAACAAATTTAAAGTATTTGTACAAGAGTGATCTGTCTCTCATATTCTCAACTCTTTGAGAATAGATCCTCTCATAGAATACTTAAGAAACATATATACATTACAAAAGAAAAAATTCATTTAAAGAACATATATATTATTACCAATTAAGGATTTTATTTACATTTACATAATATGTACATTGCTCTGGGTCAAACATCACTATCAATAGATGCATCAAATTAATACTTAAACAATCAATTCCCAACAATTAATTGAGATTGAATCACTTTAATTCATAAAACCCCAATTTTTCCAACTTTGGGCAATTTTGGGGATAACCTATAATTCATTATCAAATCTTCAAATTAATCACTAAAATATGAAATTGGCATAACAAAGAACTCATATGATAAATTAAACATCAAAAGCAAGCATTAGAATATAAGGCCTCTCTTTTAACTAAGTTTATGCCTTCAAAATTCTTAAGTTTTAAACCAAGCTTTCATAATTCATTTTAACACTTCCAAAATCATTTTCTTCTACCCAAAATAACTATAAATATCTTAAAATAGAATTTAGAAAACTTCATTAAGGTTTTCATTAAAGTGGTTGAACCATGCTTCCTAGCGCATTTAGATGAGTTTCATGCTTTCCTTGTTTATTTTCTCATGTTAAACACTTAGTTCTTAAGCCCAAATCTCATATTTCATTAAGTAACATACAAGACAAAAATTTCAAAATTTTTCTTTACTTTGGCCAAACCATATAGATGAAGGAAATGGAATGTTCTCGCAACTATTTATGAGGCCTCGCCCGAGCACCGGTCCGATCCACCGAGGAATTGAAATGTTCTTTGGGAGAAACTCCACGATTGGAACTTGCTATGAGTTCAGAAAATTGATTTTTGTGATTTGGAAGTTGTGAAAAGTGAGTCACCACTTTAATTTACTTGTTTTAATTGGGAAAATTAAAGAAAACCCAACATGATTTACTCCACAAAATATTTGATTTTTGTCCCAACAGAAAAACACTAATTCATGAGTGACCAAAGAAGGCTCAGGGATCAGGTTTTGGTAATTACACAATTGATAAAATATAATTTTCTTCACTTTGGCTAAAAATTGCAAAATAACTCTTAAAAAAAGGAATTTTCATGTATGCATGAACAAGAATATAATGATGCATGAAACATATATATATGATAAAATGAAATGAAATGGCAATAAATAAGTAAAAGAATAAATCCGACTTAATTATTACAAGATCAAAATGAATGAAATTAGAGGATCTTTCCTCTATCCCTTATGGGTACTAGGAAAAGCACACATTCCTCAACTAAGTTAAGACAGAATTCAAAAATAAAATGTTAATACAAATAAATCAAAGTAAAAGGGAAAAAATTGTTATTACAAAAGATTTTGGAGTTGATGCCTTTCAGAATGGCAGCCTGCGTATCCTATTGAATAGGAACCAAACCCCACACAATTTTTCCTTCTTGCGAAGGAGGGGTTTTGGAAAAAAGTGTTGATTTGTTTATTAATTTAATTATGATTCTCAAATTAATAAATTTTAGATCCTTTATGTTTTAGATCAAAAGAGAATTCTAGATTTGAGTTTAGAATTTTGAAAATAGAAAGAAGATTATACCTTTGCTTTCCTTGATTTTCAGATGAATGGGGTGAGCTTAACTCTGGATCTAAGCTTCACTTTGGATTTAGGACATTAAAGTTGAACCTTAGCAGCAAAAGGTTAGCAAAATAGCGTAATGAATGTAAATTAAAAAGAAATTGAAACCACAGCTTTTGTATCAAATTTTGAGCAGAACTTAAGCACAATAAGTAGAGCAATATAGGAGGATTTTTGCATTGGAATTCTCCCCCAAATGAGCTGGAAGGAGGCTCTATTTATAAAGCTAGTGAAGGAGGTGCCGGTGATACCGGTGGCGGCTCCGACAACGTGCCGGTGGCATGGGTGGCACCCATAGCGTGCCAGCCAGCTGGGCAGTACAATAGGCGTGCCGCCTTACTGCCGGCACGCATTTCATGCCGCCATGAGGCAGCACGGCAAGTGTGCCGCCCAGAGTGGAGACACGCCTCTTATGCACTGGCCGGCTAGTTTAACCTATTTCCTGCTTTTTCATCCGTTTTGGGTCTGTTTCAGTTTCTATTCGAAGTCGGTTTGATTCTATGAGTTCATGACTGAAAAGTAGTCAACTAGAGGTGAAAGATTCAAAAAATTTATTTTTTAATAGGGCACCGCCTTGCAGCCCGTAAGGGGCGCTGCCCCTTTGACCCTTGCCCGCTAACCAGCTAGCGAGACCGCTGTATGCGTAGCGCACTATTCTTAGTAGGTCTCAAGCTGCAGCCATATTATAAGGGTGTAAATTTGAGGGTTCATAGCTGCCCTCTCATCATAATTGGCTTTGAGTGAAAGGTGATTCTGATGACAGTGAACCCTGGGAAGAGATGCCATGTCAGACTTTGGGCTTGTGCTCTTGCAACATTAGATTTTTGGCTTATATGTTCTTTTGTCATATCAGATTCTAGGCTGTACGATGTCAGAACTTGGGCTATACCCTGTCAGACTCTAGGCTTGCAATATCTGCTTGTGCTTATCATGTTTGAGGACATTCATGCTTTGTGCAAATTGAACCTCATGAAGAAGGACAAACATGGTATAAAGATATGAACCTTTTTGGGAGAAGGCCTATCGGATAAATGAGGTTTTGCAATGGCTATTAGCTTGACCTTAGCTTTGGATGTGAGAATGGTCATGGTGATCTTCAATTAAGGCTGTATGTTCAGCCTAATTGTTGGAGGTAAAGATGATTTGGTGAATTTTAATCAAGGCTATATGTTCTGCCTAGACTTTGAAAGACTTAGAGATTTGGTCCACCTAGGGAACTCAAATTGGTTTAGTAAGGCCATCTGTTTGGCCTTACTATTGGGGAGATTATGATCAAAGTTATTTATTTGACTTTGATGTTTGGGAAGATTGAGATCAAAGCTATTTGTTTGGTTTTGGTGGTTGGGAGGAATTTAGTCAAAGTTATTTGTTTAGCCTTGTTGGTCGGGAAAGTTGGGATCAAAAGGAGGGGTCAAAGCTATCTTTTTGGCTTTGGTGTTGGGAGGAATAGGATCAAAGCTATTTGTTTGGCCTTAATGGCTGGGAAAGTTGGGATCAAAGCTATTTGTTCGACCTTAATGTTAGAAAAGCTGGAATCCAAGCTATCTATTTGGCTTTAGTGTTAGATTTAGAAAAGGTTACATCTCTGAAAGACGAGGGGTGTGGGAATGTCAACATGGGTGGCTCAACAAGGTTTGCCCATTGAAAGTTACGGTTGAGGATTAGTCTTTATAGGGAAAGATCTTGGCTAAGGAGGGTAGGTCTGGTTAGGAAATCCATTTGAAAGGCTAAGTCTAATTTTGCCTTAAAGGAGATCATAGGCTTCATAAATGAAGGCCTTTTGGGAGTGGCCTTCATGGTGAAGGCTTCTTGGTTTAGGCTTTATGATGAAGGCTATTAGTCTTGGGCTTCACGGTGAAGGCTTTTGGTTTTAGGCTTCATACCGAAGGCTTTTAGATTTAGGCTCCATGGCGAAGGCTTTTGGATTTCGGTTTATGGTGAAGGCTTTTGGGTCATATTCCTCTTAATGAAGGCTTCTTGGTTTGAAGGTAAGTTGAAACTTTTGGATTTGAGCTTCTTGATGAAGGCTTTTGGTTTTTGGCTTTATGGCGAAGGCTTTTGGTTTTGGGCTTCATGGCAAAGGCTTTTGGTTTTGGGCTTCATGGCGAAGGCTATTGGATCTGGGCTTCATGGTGAAGGCTTTTGGATTTGGGCTTCTTGACAAAGGCTTTTGGTTTAGGCTCCTTGATGAAGGCTTTTTGGGAGTGGGCTTCATAGCGAAGGCTTTTGGGTCATGTGCCTCTTAATAAAAGCTTCTTGGTTTGAAGATAGGTTGAAACTTTTGGATTTGAGCTTCTTGATGAAGGCTTTTGGATTTGAGCTTCATGATAAAGGCTTCTAGGTCTAGGCTTATTCATTAAGGCTTTTGGATTTGGGCTTCTTGATGAAGGCTTTTGGATTTGGGCTTCTTGATGAAGGCTTTTAGTTTTAGGCTTCATGGCGAAGGCTTTTGGGTCTGGGCTTCATGGCGAAGGCTTTTGGGTCTGGGCTTCATGGCGAAGGCTTTTGGATCAGGGCTTTATAGCGAAGGCTTTTTAGATTGAAGGTAGGTTAAAACTTCTAGATTTGAGCTTCTTAATGAAGGCTTTTGGATTGACGCTTAATTGTAAATTGCATTAGTTGAAATAAAGAACCCTTAGGAATGGCTAAAGGGCTAGTGAAAGAAGATAAATTGGTGATCATGCTTCCAAATGAGAGATAAGGATGTGATAGACTAGAGATATGTATGAGGGATTGTGCCTTAGCTCTTTGAGCTAAGCGACAGGATGGATTGACAACAGATGACAACTTAGGAAGACATGCCCCCATTATAGGATAAGGGCATAGAAGATTGTATATCCTTAAAGAATAAACCTCTAGTTAGGAAGGATGATGGATTGATTGAAGATGATTTGACAACTTCAGACATAAGGGAAGATGACTTGGATGAGCTTTTTTTTCTCACTCTTTCTCTCTCTTTCTCAACTCTAACTTTCGCCTAAGCCGCCCTTTTTGGGTTTTTAGCTTAGAAAGCTTGCATTTAGGAGAAAACATTCCACCATGATTTGGGCTGCTGCTTTGAAGGGCTTTGGCCTTTGAATTCTAGATTTGACAAAGGTCTTTTCTGAACTTATTGCCTTTGTTGAGGTGCATTGTTTGATTACCTAATGTGTAATAGGTAATTCCATTTGATTTGTTTTTTATGCTTCAATTGTTTGATGAGAGGTCCATTACTTGACCTTCTTTGATTAGGAGCTGATGAAGCGATAGCTGATTTGTGAGCAGCTCAAATTTTGATTTATGCTAATTGTGGTGAGTTTAATTGATTGTTCGTTCATCTCTTCTTTCCTCTTTTTCTTTTTCTCTTTTTTTTTCTTTTGTTTTTTTCTCTCTCTTTTTTTTATGGCTCATCCATGCTGGACTAAACAAGAAAGATGAAAAGACAATGTATGTGCATTACTATAAAGGAATCTTTATTGCAAGATGACAAAAGAAACTGCTATAGTCGACAAGAATAAAGAAAAAATAAGACGACAGACTTTGACTCATATTTGGACTCTGACTTGGACTCAGGTTTAGACTTGGAATTCAATCTCAGACAGGTTAGATTAGCTGAACTAGAACTACTCCATGACATGCCTTCTGGGGCTGAGGTAAGGTGGGGTTGAGTTAGAACTAGATTCCTCATCACTATTCAGGTTGGTGGTGGGCAATTCAGCTTGAAATGATTGACTTTGGATGCAATCTTCAACCTTTGATGCAGTTGCAACCAAAGCACTGAAGGTGGGTAGGTATTGTGTTAACAAATGGGCTTTATAGGTGGGAAGTATATTCTTGACAATGATATCTACTTATTCTTACTCAGTTGGCCTGTTTACCATTTGAGCAGCTTTAGCCCTCCATCTTGTAAGGAACATGGAAAAGGACTCATCTGGAAGTTGCTTCGTGATTTCTAAATCCCTTCTTGTAATGTCCACTTCAATACTGTAGTAGTATTGTTCGACAAATGCCTTGCAAATGTCCTCCCAAGTCTGTTTTTAGGTATCACCCAAGTTAATGAACCATCTTAGGGTAGGATCAGTAAGAGTTTGCTGAAAGAGTTAAGCAAGGAGCTCATTGTTGATACCAAAGGAATGCATTGCCCCCATATACATCTTTAAATGGATCTTGGGGCAAGTACTACCATCAAATCTATCCAAATTTAACATCTTGAACTTTAGTGGAACTTTTACATTGGGAAATAAGCTTAGGGAGCCTATATCAACCAGGTTCTCTTTCTTCTTTAGATTCTTTAGCATTTTTTCCATGTGCTTCACTTTTTCCATGAAGGCTTTGATTTCAGGGTTGACTTCCTTCCTTTGGAAAGGATCCGTAGGTCGGGAAGTGAGAGTAGGGGTGAAATTTGGTGGTTGAATTGTAATGAGTTAGAAAGGTGAGTTATTTATGAGGAATTTAAGTGATGGAATAGGTAGTGGTGGGATCGTGTCAGTGTTTGCAAGCTCTTTGTCTTTGAGTAGTTTTGGGTCAGTTGAGCTTTGGACCAAGGAGGTCTATTCCATCAAGGTGCGGACACATTTCATAATGGCCCTCCTTTGGGCTTTGAGTAGGTCTTGAAAATAGGCATCTTGCCTCTTCATCAGGGTTTCTTATTGTTTAGAGAGCTTAACAAGAAGCTCATTAAAGATTTCATAAGCTCTAGTAGCAGTGACTTCATCTCCGACAACAGACATTTTGTCAACCTTTGAAAGGGAAAAGGAATTGGGTTAGTATCAAGCTTTGGAAAAAAAGGGTTATAGGGAGGTGTGACAAACCAAAGGACCTTAGGTTTAATGACAATGGATGATAGTATCTTGTGGTTAGGTTGACTATGTATGGGTAAAGATGAGGGTAGAGGTGTATGATGTTAGCTAGGTATGCATTTAGCTAAGCGAGCTAGGTTAGATTTTAGCTTTGGGTGGCTAGATCAGATTTAGCTTTGAGTAGCTAAGTTAGAATTTAGCTTGGGGTGGCTAGGTCAGATTTTAGCTTTGAGGGGCTAGATCAAAATTTAGCTTTGGGTGATTGGGATTATGATTTACGAATGGTTTACCATGGGCTTAAAGATAGAGTGACCATGGGTTTTGCGATTGGGTATGGATGTACCATAGAGTTGGGTGGACCATGGGTTTGGTGATAGTTGGGTAATGGGCTTGACTAGATCATGGATTTAGATGGGCCATGGGTTTGGATAGTGATGTAAGAGATGAAACCTAGCTAGCATTTAGTTTGGGTAAGGATAAGAGTGATGCTAAGTCAGTATTTAGCTTTGGTAAGGATGGTTAAGGATAATGCTATATCAGTGTTTAGCTTGGGTATAGGCTATGAAAGATGAAAGCTAAATTAGTGTTTAGCTTAGGTAAGAGTTGTGAAAGCTGAAAGTTAGGTTAGTATTTAGCTTCAGTAAGAATTATGAAAGGTGAAGCTATGTCAGTGTTTAGCTTGGGCTAGATTAGTGTTTAGCTTGGATAAGAATTATGGAAAAGGATGAAGGTGCCATAGATGGGTTTATTTTTACCATAAGTTTGACACGGGTTTGGATAGGACTGGATCATGGGTTTAAGTGAACCATGAGTTTTGGGTTTTGATCTATAACAACCCACACCCACCCTAGGAATTTTCATGATAAATTGCTTGAATTAGAACCTATAAGGTTAAGTGTGTGCCTGTGTGAAAATTTGTGATTTAAGTGATTGATAAGTATGTGGTATACTAAATTAATTTTAATATGCATAATATGTGTTGCCATTAGGAAATAAATGATTTACATGAAATGCATTTGCATAAAAGAATTTATTTTAAATAAAATGAATTTTCATGCATAAAACAATTTTTAAGCATAAAATAATTTTATGGGTATTTTTAAAATATTTTTAAATAAATATTTTTGAAGGAAATGTTCCAGAATTAATAAGAAAAATATTATTTTCACTACACAAAAATGCTCCTAACCTATTTCATTAAGGGTAATAGTGGAAATTCCACTCCAACCCTAATATATATTATAATTTTCGGCCAAACAAGGGTTTCCAGCAGCCATTCTCTTATTCTTTCTATATTCTAGTAGAAAAACCTCTCAAAATAATTCTCTCTACTGAAATATCGAAAACACTTTACCGTTTCGCGATTTCGTGACCGTAATCGTAAGTTTTTATTCTCTTTCGATTTCTAAACTGATTTCTATGAAATAAATTATGGGAAAATTATTTTCAACTATTTGATTACTAATTTCTACATATTCAATTCTGTTTGAGTGGATTTTTGGGAGAGAAAATTTATTTTCTACTGAAAACACGATTCTTTCCGCAAGATTTCTCCAAAGGTGAATTCTATAACTTAAAATCACAATTTTATTGCATAAACATCATAAGGGGGGGGGGGGGGGAGGCAATTTGTACTTGTTTGTATTCTAAACTGATTTTTGATTTGTTTTGATGAAAAATATTGCATGAAATAATATTTCTGCATATTTTTGTGATGACCAAAAAGTTTCGAAAAACAAACGAATTCAAGGTTTTCGTGTTAGGACTTGGAAATTGGAAAATTTTATTCTTTCATAAATACATGGCTGCCGATTTGTATGAATTGGTGTTCTAATATAATAATTTTTTTTTTAGATGAAAAATAATGATTTGAATCATGTATCTGTTTATCGCTAAAATAAACGAAATGCGCGGAAAGCGCGGAAACTCATGATTTTTCACCTAAGCCTTTGAACTTGGAAATTTTTTGTATAAACCCTATCTATGGCTGCTGATTCATGAAGGAATGTGTTCTAAATTGATATTTTCAATGATTGAATGAAAAATAATGGTTTAAACAACCTGTTTGCATATTTCTGAAATGACTAAAAAATACCAAAAACAAGAAAACTTATGTTTTGTGCACTATAATGCAGAAGATTGAATTTTTATATATTAATGACACCAATAGCGGCTAATTCCTATGAATTTATATTCTAGAATGATTTTTGTTATGTTTACATGAAAAATCTTGGTTCAAACCTGTCACATCCCAACCTTAGATATATGACGGTCCTAGAACATGGGGAGACATATGGTCACCCACGCCCGTAGAACCTACTTATATATAAACAAATCATGCCAAGGATCTTACCAAACCTCTTACGATAACTCATTTAAAATATTTAGAGGAATACCTTAAATTGCAGAAGTCTAAAATAAATCATTTCATATAAAATCCATGAGGAAAATAATATATATCAATAAGTATCAATCAACATTCCCGGAGCATCTAATGACAAGACTTCATAAAATAGTATTATTGATAACTTGGACAAGGAATTCCCTAAGCAAAGTAGAATGCTTGAGCCATCACCTTGCCTCCTCACATTTGCTCACCTGGAACCACACAAGGAAAAGAAATGAGATAGATGATCTCAATGAGTAAACAATAGGGATTGTACAATAACACATATCACTTAGAAAGGGCTCATAGCTCATAACATATAGCTCATGATTCATAGTTTACAATTTAGAAAGGTTCGCAGAAATCACACTTATAACACATAGAGTGAAGGCTACTACCATTATCACTCGAACACATAGAGTGAAGGCTATTGCCATAATCACTCGAACACGTAACACATAGAGTGAAGGCTATTGCCATAATCACTCGAACACGTAACACATAGAGTGAAGGCTATTGCCATAATCACTCGAACACATAGCCAATAATTACTCATATCGGTACGAGGATCACATAGCCGATGATTACTCACATCGGTATGCATAGCACATAGCCGATGATTACCCGCATCGATATGAGGAGCACATAGCTGATGATTACCCGCATCAGTACGAGGAGCACATAGCCGATGATTACTCACATCGGTACGAGGATTTCTGCATAAAGGGTAAAAAGTACCATAGCTAGAGCTAATGGTAATCACAATTAACAATATCACATAAGGCAACAATAACATGTATTCCAATAACAATAGTGGTTTAGCTTTCAAACAAAAGATACAATGATAGTGTAGTTCCAGAAAGAATATAAGTTAGGGTGTTAATCACAAGAAATCCTCATTGGGATAGACAAAATAGTTTTGGACCAAATGTCCCTTGGCAACCCAAGCTTGTCAAAGGAATCATATGATAATATTTAGAATAGAAAGAACTTAGGTTTCAAAGATCACCAAGGCTCACATAACAATATATCACATTTGTAACATAACAAAATATTACTTGCACTTGTAACATGAACATAGTGTTTACTCACACTTGTAGAATGAATACGATGTTTACTCACACTTGTAACAAGAACATTGTGTTTACTCACCTTGGGGTTCCTTTGCTCCTAGTACACATAGTCCCTTTGCACTTCTAAAGCTCCTCAATCACTAATATAATATTTGATTTAATACTTAGTACTTATTTACTCATGATGCTCCTATCCCATAACTACCCTATTCACATATAGCATACACATTTACTTAGAGTTCACATATAGGTGTACTCATCACTCGCACATAGCACCTTGACTTTAAAATTCTTGTATACTTAGGCCTTATAGGCTCTCTTGATATCACATTACAATCACATTAACACCTTTTTAAGATCATCACAATATCATTTCACTTTAGCAATTATCTTAGTTCACTTTACACTTCCATACATGTCAACTTAATATTTAACCTTTCAAGCATCATTCTTAACTCTTATGGTCCTTTTCACTTCATTAATTCATAGCCATATGTTCATCATCAAGTCATCATAACATCTATTTCCAAATTCTCCAATCACATTTGCTTTCCAACCACAATATAGGGTTAAGATACCTTAAGTATACCAAAATGCATTTAAGCTTATCTAGGATCATACCTTCGGCTGACATGAAATTTTATCATTTATTAGACATACATACAAGTCAATAATCATCAAAACACATCACATAAAATTTACAAACATTGGGACAAAAATGTTTATGTAGGCCGAATGTATCATTAAGGTAAAAACCAAATTCTTCTTATTTTCGTACTTTCCATCTAGTTCAAAAATATATAAAAACATGGTTTGAATCAACATTTTTCATGTAAACATAACAAAAATCATTTTAGAATTTAAATCCATAAGAATCGGCCACTCTTAGAGTTGTTTATACATGAAAATTCAACCCTTTGCATTATAGAACATAAAACCATAAGTTTTCTTATTTTCGGTATTTTCCGATCATTTTAGAAATATGTAAATAGGTTGTTTAAACTATTATTTTTCATTCAATCATAGCAAATATCAGTTTAGAATACATCCATACATGATTTGGCAGCCATAGGTAGGATTTATACAAAAAAATTCTAAGTTTAAAGGCTTAGGTGAAAAATCATGAGTTTTTGCGCTTTTCGCGCTTTTCATTTATTTCAGTGATAAACAGACACATGATTCAAATTATTATTTTTCATCTAACAAAACAAATATCATATTAGAACACTTTCTCATACAAATCAGCAGCCATATGCCCATTCAATAATAAAATTTTCCAACTTCCAAGTTCTAACACAAAAACCTTGAATTCCTTTGTTTTCGAAACTTTTCGGTCATCGCAGAAATATTATTTAATCCAATGTTTTCCCTCAAAACAAATCATAAATCAGTTTAGGAATTAAACATACACAAATCGCCCCCCTTTATGATGTTTATGCATAAAAATTATGATTTTAAGTTATTGAATTCACCTTTGGAGAAATCTCGCGGAAAGAATCGTGTTTCCAGTAGAAAATAGATTTTCTCTCCCAAAAACTCACCCAAACAGAATTAAATCTATAGAAATTAGTAATCAACTAGTTCAAAATAATTTTCTCATAATTTATTTTATAGAAATCAGTTTAGAAATCGAAAGAGAAGAAAAACTTACGATTATAGTCAAGAAATCGCAAAACGGAAAGGTGTTTTCAATATTTCAGTAGAGAGAATTATTTTGAGAGGTTTTTCCACCAAAATATAGAAGGAATAAGAGAATGGCTGCTGTCTAAACTGATGGGGGCTGAAATTTTGCTTATATATTAGGGTTTGGGGTGCAATTTCCAAGTTTGCCCTTAATGAGCTAGGTTAGGAGTGTTTTTGTGTAGTGGGCTTTTAGGTATTTGGGCTTTTTAATTAATTCATAAAATTATTTTATGCTTAAAAATCACCTTTTTACATCAAAATTCATTTTATGAAAAAATAAATTATTTCATGCTAATGCATTTTATTCAAATAATTTATTTCACAAAAACAATTCATATTAGGCATACTAAAATTAATTTAACATGCCCCAAACTCATAAATCACGTCACACATAAATTTTCATAAAATTAAATATTTTGTCACAACAACTCTTAATTCAAGCAATTTGTCATGAAAACTCCTAGGGTAGATGTGGGTTGTTACAAAACCATGTTTTTACATATTTCTGAAATAGACAAAAAGCACGAAAAGAAGAAGAATTTGGTTTTCACCTTAATGATGCATTCGGCCTATATGAACAATTGTGTCCAAATGTTTATAAATTTTATGTGATGTGTCTTGGTGATTGTTGACATGTATGTATGTTTAATAGATGATAAAATTGCATGTTAGTTGAAGGTATGATCCTAATAAGCTTAAATGTAATATAGTATACTTAAGGTATACTTAAGGTATCCTAACCTTGTATTTTGATTGAATGCAAATGTGATTGAGGAAATTGGAATTAGGAGTTATGATGAATTGATGATGAACATATGATTATGAGTTAATGAAGTAAAAGGGATCATAAGAGTTAAGCATGATGTTTGAAGGATTAATTGTTAAGTTGACATGTATGGAAGTGTAAAGTGAACTAAGATAATTGAGAAGTGAATTGATATTCAGGTAGTGATATTGTGATGACCTTAAAAGGGTATTGATATGATTGCAATATGTTCTCATATGAGCCTATAAGGCCTAAGTATGCAAGACCATTAAGTCAACGAGCTATGTGCAAGTGATGAGTACACCTATGTGTGGACTCTAAGTGTATGTGTATGCTATATGTACATGGGTAGTTATGGGATAGGAGCATCATGAGTAAATAAATACTAAGTATTAAATCAAATATTATGTTAGAGTTTAAGGAGCTTTAGAAGTGCAAAAGGGACTACGTGTACTAGGAGCAAAGGAACCCCAAGGTGAGTAAACATCATATTCATTCTTCAAGTGTGAGTAAACACTATGTTCATGTTACAAGTGTGAGTAAACATCGTATTCACTCTACAAGTGCAAGTAACATTTTGTTATGTTACAAATATATGATGACATGCTATGTGAGCCTTTGTGAACATTGAAACTCAAGTTCTTTCTATTCTAAATATTATTACATGATTTCCTTGTGAAGCTTGGGTTGCCAAAGGACATTTGGTCCAAAACTATTTTTTATCTAATGAGAACTTCTTGTGATTAACATCCTAACTTATATTCTTTCTGGAACTACACTTTCATTGTCTTATTGTTAAAAGCCAAACTACTATTATTATTAAAATACATGTTATTATTACCTTATGTGATATTGTTAATTGTGTTTACCATTAGCTCTATCTATGGTACCTTTACCCTTTATGCTGAATCCTCGTGCCGATGTGGGTAATCATCGAAACCTGTGCACATGGTCTTAACTTGATGGATAGGGGTAGTGTATCCACCTCAGCTAGAAGGGGCGGTTCTAGCCGTGGGGCCTAATCAGCTTCACACTTTCTACGTGATAGGAGTTGGAATTTGGCAAAGGCCACCTCTCCTCTATGTGTTTTGAGTGAATTGAGCAATAGTCTTCACTCTCTACGTGTTATAAGTGTGGTTTCTGCAAACTTGCCCAATTGAACCCTTGCTAAATTGCAACCTGATTCATGAGTTATAAACCATGAACTATGTGAATAAGCTATATGTTTCCTTTCAATGGAATATGTGATAATGTATGTGCCTTTTTGTTTACTCATTGAGATTATCTATCTTACCCCTTTTTCCTTGTGTGATTCGAGGTGAGCAAAGGTGAGGAGGCAAGGTGATGGCTCAAACACTCTACTTCGCTTGGGGAATTCCTTGCCTGAGTTATCAATAATACTATGTTTATAAAGTCTTGTCTTTAGATGCTCCAGGAATGCTGATTGATACTTATCGAGATTTATATTATTTTCCTTATGGATTTTATATGTAATGATTTACTTTAAGTCTTTCGCAATTTATGGTATTTATCTAAATGTTTTAAATGAGTTAATAAAGAAGGTTCAATAAGATCCTAGGCATGATTGTTATATGTTAATGGGTTCTACGGGCGTGGGTGACTTTATGTCTCCCTATGTTCTAGGACCGTCGTTTCTCATAAGGTTGGGATGTGACATGATCATAAATTTAGGTGGACCATGAGTTTTGGATTTTGATCATGGGTTTAGATGGATCGTGGACTTTGGGTGTTGACCATAGGTTTAGGTGAACCATGGGTTTTGGTGGACCATGGGTTATTGGGTATTGACCATGGGTTTAGGTGAAACATGGGTTTTGACCATGGATCTAGGTGGACCATAGGCTTTGGGTGTTGACCATAGGTTTAGATGGACCATGGGCTTTGGGTTTTAACCATGGATTTAGATGGACCATGGGCTTTGGATGTTGACCATGGGTTTAGATGGACGCTGGGCTTTCGGTTTTAGGTGTTGACCATGGGTTTAGATGGACCATGAGTTTAGGTGGACCATAGGTTTTGAGCTTTAAGTGTTGACCATGGGTTTAGGTGGACCATGGACTTTGGGTTTTGACCATAGGGTTTAGGTGGACCATGGGTTTTGGCTTTTGACATGGGTTTAAGTGGACCATGGGCTTTGGGTGTGAAGGTGTTTGGATAGGTTTTTGACTCTTCATAAGGTTCAAGCTATGCATGCATGTATGCATGAATGAAAAGGTTTCATGATAATGATACACCAAGTTCAGTATTATGGTACATAAAATACTAAAGGAAGGTTCTATGAGTCATTATATGAAAGGGTTAGGGTGGTTTAAAGGGAACCCATCACACTAGAGTTGCGATATACCTAACCACATATGAGACAAGGAGCCTCGCGTGGGTCTAATGGTATGTGCATACTCGTTACACCTCTAAAAGGATTAGAGGATACGTCATGGGCCAGATGATTTCACTATGGCCAAGCAGACCTAAGGAAAGTTGCCTACTTGATGTTACTTTCTATCCTTTGTTTTCCTAGGAAACTAGGGTTTTTGGACAAGGAGTCCAATGTAGTGATGCATGAAAGAGTTATTTTGCTTTTAAAGACAAACTTGGTGTTATACCAAAAGTAATCCACTTTATCTTTTATTTGAAAAAGATTTTAAGTCCCTAGTGGAGTCGCCAACTATGAGGCCTCGCCCGAGCACTAGTCTGATTGGCCGAGGAATTGAAATGCTCTTCAGGAGAAACTCCACGATTGAAACTCATTTCGAGTTCAGAAAATTGAATTTTATGATTTGGAAGTTGTGAAAAGTGAGTCGCCACTTTAATTTACTTATTTTAATTGGGAAAATTAAAGAAAACCCAACATGATTGACTCCACACAATATTTGATTTTTGGCCTAACGGAAAAGCACTAATCCACGAGTGACCAAAAAGGGCTCGGGGATCAGGTTTTGGTAATTGCACAATTGATAAAATATAATTTTCTTCACTTTGGCTAAAAATTGCAAAATAACTCTTAAAAAAAGGAATTTTCATGTATGCATGAACAGGAATATAATGATGCATGAAATAGATATATATGATAAAATGAAATGAAATGGCAATAAATAAGTAAAAGAATAAATCCGACTTAATTATTATAAGATCAAAACAAATGAAATAAGAGGATCTTTCCTTTAGCCCATATGGGTACTAGGAAAAGCACACATTCCTCAACTAAGTTAAGATAGAATTCAAAAATAAAATGTTAATACAAATAAATTAAAGTAAAAGGGAAGAATGTTATTATAAAAGATTTTGGAGTTTACGCCTTTTAGAATGGCAGCCTGCGTATCCTATTGAATATGAATCAAACCCCATGTAGTTCTTCCTTCTTGCGAAGGAGGGGTTCTAGAAAAAAGTGTTGATTTGTTTATTAATTTAATTCTAATTCTTAAATTAATAAATTTTAGATCGTTTCTGTTTTAGACCTAAAGAGAATTCTAAATCTGAGTTTAGAATTTTGAAAATAAAAAGAAGATTATACCTTTGCTTTCCTTGATTTTCGGATGAACGGGGTGAGCTTAACTCCAGATCTAAGCTCCAGTTTGGATTTAGGCCCTTGAAGTTTAACCTTAACAGCAAAAGGTTAGCAAAATAGCATAATGAATATAAATTACAAAGAAATTGAAACCACAGCTTTTGTATCAAATTTCGAGCAGAACTTAAGCACAATAAGTAGAGCAATATAGGAGGACTTTTGCATTAGAATTCCCCTCCAAATGAGCTGGAAGGAGGCTCTATTTATAGAGCTAGTGAAGGGGGTGCCAGCGATACCGGTGGCGGCATCAGCAACATGTCGGTGGCATGGGCAGCACCCGTAGCGTGCCAACCGGCTGGCCAACACAATGGGTGTGTCGCCCTACCGTCAGCATGCATTTCGTGCTGCCTATGAGGCGGCACGGTAGGTGTGCTGCCCAGAGCAGCGATGCGCCTCTTGCATGTTGGCCAGCTGGTTCGACTTGTTTCCTACTTTTTTATTCATTTCAGGTCTGTTTCAGTTTCGATTCGAGCTCGGTTTGATTCTATGAGTTTGTGACTGAAAAGTAGTCGACTGGAGGTGAAAGATTTAGGAAATTTATTTTTCAATAGGGTGTTGCCTTGCACCCCGCAAGGGGCGCTACCCCTTTGACCCCTGCCCACTAACCGGCTAGCGGGACCGCCGTATATGTAGCGCACTATTCTTAGTCGGTCTCAAGCTGCAACCAGATTATAAGGGTGCAAATTTGAGGGTTCACACTATTACACTAAAGTCATGCTTAGAACATATAAAGGAAGAGATGAGCATAATTTCTTACCTTGGAAAGCCTTAATTTAGTGTTCCTAAGTGGTGGCTATGTTGGGAGATTTTTCCTTTGGAGAGAGTTTACATAAAATGGTGATAAATGAACATCTTTTCCATTTATATATGAAAGAATCGATGAGGGTTATTTAATCACACCATTTCAACGGCTAAGATTTAATTACAATGGATGGCTTTGATTTAATCAAATTTGATGGGTAGGATCTTATCCAAATTGATGATGTTCATCATATGGTGTGGAAAGAGCAAAAATGAACGTAGACTTAGGTGTAGGAAAAGTGAGAATTCAAGTTAGAAAAGGATTTGTACTAATCAAAATTGGTGGCTTCTAAGTCAAATTTGGTGGCTAGCTTTTCCTACATCAATTTTGTCTTGGCTAACCATCTCTAACTCTAGAAAAATTTTATCTTTTCTCATCTATATGCCTTGTGGGCTGGCTATTTATTAGGCTTGGGTCTTAGAGTCCAAAAGTCTATTAACAAATCCTTATATGCACATTTCTTACTTAGTAACTTAACAGATTTTTTATTTCTTTAACTTTACTTTGGTATACATACTTTTACTTTCTAAAATTTAGCTACACACTCTAAGCATTGCTAGAAAAATCTTATTCACTCTAAAGTGCAAATTTTCTAGCCCTTTAATAGCATTGTTCAAGTATGTAAATCGTGTAGACTCACTAGGTCAAACTAAGTTTGACTTCTATTGTACCATTGTAACTTTAATTGAAATCAACTTCTCATATCACTAATATTATCTCCTAATGACTTAAGAGATGCTAATGCCCATTCTCTAGCACTTTAGATTCATATTTCAAATAAATAATTAATGTAGTCAAATTAAATCAAATTCAGTTTGACTTTTATTTTATCATAAAAGTGCTTATTGAAATTGATTACATTCTTTACTCATTATCACATTATTCATTAAAATTTACTTCTTATGGTATTCTTATGATTCCTCTAGAAAGGTTTCGAATGGTGCAGTAGATGAACCTTATAGTGTCACCATTACGAACTCTAACAGGTTAGGAAAGCCTTGGGTATTATATTCTACCCTATTTTAGAAAATTCATACTTGAATTTTCAGAATAGATACTCTTAACTCATAAGGCAAATGATAATACTTAGGTTACATGTCTTAGTTGTTTTCCCATACATATTTATTATTCTTATGATTTTTTTTTTCATTTTCTCACTATCTTAATTATTCATTTTTTTTTTATGATTCCTCTTTAATAACAACTCTTATATCATAAGATCCTTTATGAAATCGATGTTACCTTAATTTTCTAAACTATCGAATATGTAATATCTCTTTTGTCACTTTGCATACTATAAGTCTATTTTCTCATATCAAACTTATCATAACTTAAGAATTCTTATAGCACTATATAGATTTCTTCTTATTTTATTCGAAATCTCTAGAAAAGTAACTTAAAATGCTATAATCCCATGTCTGGTGGTCATGGTCACTCATTATTACAGCTTACAAGTACTAACTCTTTAGACAAATTATTTCCATTTTTGCTCTTCATTTGCTATTGAAGCATTCATTCCATAATTAATCAATCCTTAATCATATATGTTTATAAAGAATTGGTTATTTATTTTCATTAAACCAAAATTTTCAATCAATTTTTCCTTTATCGAAGCTTTTTCTACAACTTTAATCATCTTATTATCTTTTAAACATATAATAACCATATAGTATATGCATAGTTATTTATAAATGAAAACACAATAAAGCTTACCTTAAATCTTTCATTAACTTATATGTGCTACCTTCATATACCAATTTCACAATTTTACATCGAATCTTTATAATTCTATAGAATTTCAAATTAGAATATAGATATTCTTAGATTTTTTTTATCATTATTAATTGTCTCAATTACCCAAAATTTTAATATTCTTGTCATTTTCATACTTGCTCTTGTATGTGTCTATTTACAGACTTATAAAGTTAGATATATAGTTATTTCCTTGTATGCATAATTCATCTTTGTCATTCTCACACTTTTGAGCATTATCCTTTACTTTAAATTTAGAACTTGATTCTTTTTCACTTTTTTCTTAATTTCATCAATTGCAATTCCTTGTTCCTTAAGTCTTGTATTTCGCTGGTGACTTTTAATTTTACACAAAATGCTTTAACAGTATTCATGCATCATCTTCCTTTAATCATAATCCTTTGTCAGGTAGTTATTTCTAATTTCTTAATAATAAATCTCATTGCACATTATCATATGGGGGAGGGGGGGGTCTACTAATTGATTTCCTATTTAAAGTGTCAATCATCATATCGATTATCTTAAGGCGACAAGAAATCAATCTCGCACGCACCATACTCTTTCTCATTTTACTTTACTTGGTAAATTTATCACAGTAAATCTCACGTACTTGTACTACTATTCTAATTGAACTCCCTTTTAGTTCCTTGTATCATATAGTTTGGTTTTCTTTTTTCTCTTCCTAAAGAAGATTCATTTATTTCTTAATAAAGGTCTTCCTGTTGAGCTCAATAAGGCATGTATATTCTTTTAAATTTTTCAAGTTCTTCTTATAATGCATCAAATCAAATTTAATCATTATACATGTTATGCACTTCAATTTTAATTCTTATTGACATTTATATTTATGCATTTCCTTCTCTTTTACTTGCTTCTCCTATTTGATTATCAATTTATTAGTCATCTTTCTTTCTAATTCCTGACTTAAGTCTCAATAAGTATAATGGAAATATATAATTTCACTTAGTTGATGCCATCCCTCAGTCTTTTTCTACCATTATTATCCAAATCTTTATTTCTATTATTCAAATATATGGCCTATTTACTATCTATAATTTTTTTTTAATACTTAGATGCTATCCCTTATCCTCCTTTCATACTTCATCTTTTAATAATTTTAAGCATCTCTATTATTAGACTTGTGTCAACTTTCTTTTTCTCATATCCATGTTCTCATTTCAACTAATTATTTTTCTTCTTACTATCTTATTTCAAGCCTTTATTTGAACTATGATTACTTTGAAATACTTTTCATCTTTTGCATTTGAATACATCATTATCTACATGAACTTATCATTTTTATTTCTAGGATTGATTGTTAGGGAACTACACTATCAACTTTGTCACTAGTCGAGTGGCATTAAAAGGTACCTATCAAAGCACCCATAAATAGAACTATGCCATTATCCTTGTAAGCTTTTAAATGAAGAGCCACACTTCATCAGTAATTTCCTCATAAATTGAGTCTTTATCAAAATTTTCTTATTATTTAATTTACTTCAATATGCCTATAAGGGTAAGAGTTGAGTGAGCTCCTTCACCTTTTTGGGCATTTAGATTGCCATTATAGCCATAAAAGAGGAGGTGTCTATTTCCTTAACCATCCTATTTCATCACCATTTCTCTTTATCTAGCGGATTTTGCTTATCCCCTGACTTTCATATTTAATGATGAATCTTATTTACTTTCCTATTAAAAGGGCATTGCCCTAATCAAATAGATACTATTTATTCATCATATTATAGTTTAACATTTAAATTAACATTTCAAGTCATGCTCTCACTAGTGTAAGATGTTTTCACATCATAGTGCTTCTTACCATAATGATAATTATAGCTTTAAATGTAACATTTACATTTCTATAAGTCATATTCCTCTCAAAAATTACCATGTAATATTACATATCTCTTTATGCACTTTATATCAAATTACTCATTCCTTAATAATTTCACATTCCCTTTTCTCTAGGTCTATTTCATTTGGGACATGTACCATCCTTAATAAAATTCCATGAATACTATTCTCCCATATTCATATGTCTTTCACACTCTTTAAATTCTACATAACTTATAAACATTTACACTTTCTATTCTTACTAATCATTGAAAACATCATTTTAACCAATTGATTATATTAGATTGAATAAATAATCCATTAGGACTAGTCCCAATTGCAACACCTTATTGGCTAATTTTTCTTTCCATATTCAAACATTCATCCTATTTGAACTAAACTTTTTCTATCATTCACTTTTCTCTATAATTTTCTCTACTTACTTTTCTATAATCTTATCCTTATCAATAAAGTTCCTTTATCCAAATTATTTAGTTCCTTGTGTTACATTCTCTTTAACCCTTATAATTTTCTTTTCCCCATGATTTCTAATGTTTTCCATCTTAAAACTTAATCCATTTCACACTTACTTCATTTGATTACTTTCAAAGTTTACCATTTCTTATGGCATCAATTTTTAACTTATTCAATTCTATTTTATCATCAATTCAATTTCATCATAAAATAATTCTCTTGAACGTGGTTAGTCCAATCAGTTAGCTTCATAAACTCCTATAATGTTATAACTTTTTGCTAATTTGGTTCTTTTAATCCTATACTTCATTATATCTGGTATTTCCTCATGCATTCTTTGACTTATCTTTCATTATTTTTTACCTTTCCACATCATACTTACTTTACTTGACCACATTCAAATTGTTTTTACTAACATATAATTCTCTAATTTTTATCTATCTTATTTTACATGTATTCTTCCCTATGTGAACTCGTTCTCAATAAAAGGTATTTTGTCTAAAATCAATCCAAGTTTTCCCACCAATTTCTTCTTAGGTCACACTAGCCCTTTTTAAGTTAAACCTTCTTTAGCTCTTTACTTTCTTTTTAAAGACTATTCCTTAATCATATATATCTTCTTGTAATTGTCAATTTCATACACCTATCTTTTGGAATGATCCAACATCAAATCACATTCCACTTTGGTCCTTTACTAACCTCACAACTTTATTCCCTTAGTGGGTTTAAAAACTTTCCTATTACACATACATAATCACCTTTCTTAAAGGTCATATTAACACATACATGATTGATCGTTTCCTTCTTTGAATACGAAGTGATCTTCCTTTAGATCACTCTAGGTTAATATTCTTCCTTTGACTATACTCGATATTTACATAAATGATAGAGAAATCCTTACCTTTCTTATTGTTCTAGTCTATAATGTTGCATTTAAGCCATAACTTATTAATATCATTCATTTAGTTCATGTTGTATGCTTTTATATATATAAAGTGTAACTGATTTATTTCATTCTCATATTGATCATTACTAAACATCATTTCTCTTCTTATGGCCACAAATATCATTTAACAATTCCATAGTTCACATATGAAACCATTGTCACATATAAGCATTTCATATAGCATAACATTATACATATCAATCATTGATTTGAATCAAAACATAATCAATTTCTCTTTCTAATCCTAACAAATCAATTCACAATTATTTAACATATTCACTAGTTGTTTATTCCACATATATAGTTCATTAAAAGATCATAATTTCCTAAAGATTCAAAAGTCCCTTAAGTTATGAAATGAGCCTCAGAATCACGAGTGTTACACAATTTTCATGACCGCGACCTATTATCATGACTGCAATCCAAATGGTTATGACTACGACTAATTTAAGGGATAAAACATCAAATTGGACATTAAGACATAGTGTGTTTCGCAGCCTTAGTCGCAAACATGACTTAGGATGTGACAGTGAATCACAACTTTGGATAGTGGACATTGTCTTCTCATACAGGTCAACTTTGAAAGGCCATAACTTTTAGTGAATGAATGTGTTATACGGCCCATAATATATCAAATCAAAACTCATTGAGAAATCAATTTCTTGTCTAGGTTTACTTGACACCACCTACTTTTGGGCCCAAATTCAATCGTTTAAAGCTATTTCAGAGCCTCTAAAGTTTTTCATTCAACTCTTTATGCAATTTTATAGGCTATTTTGTTTGGTTCTATTGTAGGGCCTTATTTTAACCTTTCCTAATATTAGGGTTTCACCATTAAGCATATAAATATGTTTGTTATTGCTTTAAAGGCAGTTCAAACATCAATCATTCCTAGTTTTTTACAATAGTCACATATTGTATAGATATAAAAGAATTATGGCATTATATAAGTTATTTCCCAATTTAAATTCTTTATTACGTGTACATAAGTAACATTTTCTATATTCAAAATCTTTCTATTCATAATCCAGTCTAAATAATTCCCAGAGCTCTTCTCGTTATTATTATAACTTGCCTTAGGATATCTTATATCCTAAACATCGCACATGCTTTAGTATATACAAGGATAAACATATTCGTGTCACTATTCACATTACATTAACTTTTTATGAAATCACATTTAGGTTTTCTCTTAATAGCTTTTAGTTAACAGTTATCATGCATATATATTGAAAGAGCAAAGAATGTAGTATACCTTCATCCTTATTCACATTATATAAATATTTTTTAGAACATCAATTGCACTAAACCATATCAATAAGTAATAGTTAAGTATAATAGGAAATTTATTCCTAATAAAACATATGTACATATTCATTTATACTCTTTTACACATATGTAATCATTTTCTCATAAACACATTTTATCCTTTTCATCCCATTTCCATAGAATATAGCTTAGTCACATATATCAGTCATATCACATTATTATTTCTTTTTCCACAGTCATTATGCACATATCATACATCAAACTAAATGAGTTTAAGCTTTCATGAGTAGCACAGATCTAGACTTAATGATAAACATCAAATGACAATAAGGAATTCATGTGCTCTATGGTTTAACCTATAACCCATGGTATTTATTAAGTCTATAGTAGACTTAAACCTTTGTTCTGATATTAACTTTATCACAACCCACTTATTAAGCCATGACAGTCCTAGGGCATAGGGAGACATAAAGTCACCTAAACCCATAGAACCTTGTTTAACTTATACTTCTTTACCATTTATTAGGTTGAATCTTATCCCAAAATTAGAACCTCATTACTTTTCCTTATTGCCCATTACTAGTTTATCATTTTACATATTACCAAATATTTGCTGATACCATTTACATACTCAACTCGAATAATTTCCAAATTTGTACTTCATATCATTGTCCAAATATTCATTACTTAATACACTGTTATAATAGTAATTACAATACATATAAACCTAATAACATTTTAGTGCTAAATCTTTGGTAACCATGGAGCTCTAAAACAATAGTCTTCATATAACCATGATTCACAACACTTGAAATTAGGAAAGCAACTTCCAAAAGGAAATATAGGGCTTGGAATTTGGCTTGCTAACTCACCAACCTTATCTAAAAAATTTAAATAATTAAGGAATGAGACAAAGCTTCGTAAGTACATAATAATACAACATAGGGTGAGTATGTGGGTCTTTATCCAAATGGTCTTATTTTGACAATGGTGTGATGATAATCAAAATTGTCATTATGAATCAATTTCTCATTTAAGATAGATACAATATCTTTAGCAGAAATAGTAATTTTTTGGAAGCAGAATGCTTCCCACAAATATAAATTAAAAAGTGGCTGCCTAAGCTTTGCTCCTATGCATCACATTACACAAGACTGATCAAGTCTTATAGTTAGACATTCCCTCCTAACAGAGGTTGGGCACTCTTACCTTACCAGCAAGGTTATAACAAGTGTAAAGGTCTAATATATTACCCCATATCAGAAGGGTATTCCTACTTATCAATAGGCATAAATAGAAAGGTTTATATAAAATTCACAATAAGGAGTGAAATGGAAGGTATGCCAATAAAATGATAATTCTCATCAAAGGTCACATTACGAAATCAATGTGGAAGGCTCATGATGGCTAAATGCCATGAAGAAATATCATATCCAAACACAATATTCGATGGGCAATTCATGTTCAACAAGAAATTGGGGTATTCAAAAAAGAATAGTTTGATCAATAGAGGTTTATAGAACATGGCACATATCATATCATATTATTAAGTACTTACATTAGACTCCTTGGCTCCTATTTACATTTAACTTTGATGGTAATAGTGCTCCTTGCAATCTTGCACAATTTCCTTGTCCTTGTCTTTAGATTCTATACATTTGCATTTCAATTACACATTAATCACTTCTTTGTTATGTCATTAGTTTAAATTTAGCTTAACTTATTAACACTTTTATCTTTTCATTATTGTATTAAGGTCAAGATGCACTATACATATATTTGTTACTAATTTTAACACTTTCCTTAAATGTTTTCCAAATAGCCAAATATATTCACTTAAGGAAAGATAAATCCTTTCTTCCTAATTTCACATTTCAATTTCATATTACTCAATTTGAATCAATTTAAAAAATTTCCATTATTCAATAGAACTAATTCCACTTTCAACTTACAATTCAATAAATGAACCTAATTCATTAAATTTTGGGAAAATCATTTCTATCAATTGTATTTTGAAATTAACATCATGCAAATGATGTTTCACCATTTTTAAGCTTAATTACCTTTTGAATTTCATGAATTCAAGTTCAATTCTCAAAATTTTCAATTTATCCATAAACCCTAGAATTTGGGGAAAACCATCAATTTCCCATTGAACCTCAAATTGGTGATAGATTCAACAAAATAATACTTATAAAATCAATTCCCAACAATTATTGAGATTGAATCACTTTAATTCATAAAACCCCAATTTTTTCAACTTTGGGTAATTTTGATGAAAACCTATAATTCATTATCAAATCTTCAAATTAACCACTAAAATATGAAATTGGCATAATAAAGAACTCATATGATCAATTAAACATCAAAATCAAGCATTAGAACATAAGGCCTCTCTTTTAGCTAAGTTTTTGCTTTCATTTAACACTTTTAAACCATTTTCTTCTACCCAAAATAAACTTAAATATCTTCAAATAGAATTTAGAACACTTCATTTAGGATTTCATTAAAGTGGCTGAACTATGCTTCATAGTGCACTTAGATGAGTTTCATGCTTTCCTTGTTTATTTTCTCATATTAAACCCTTAGTTCTCAAGCCCAAATCTCATATTTCATTAACTAACATACAAGACAAACATTTTAAAATTTTTCTTTGCATTGGCCCAACCATATAGATGAAGGAAATGGAAAGTTTTGACCACTATTACACTAAAGTCGTGCTTAAAACACATAAAGGAAGAGATGAGCATAATTTCTTACCTTGGAAAGCCTTAGTTCAGTGTTCCTAAGTGATGGCTATGTTGAGATATTTTTCCATTGAAAAGTTATATTTTTGTGAGAGTTTACATAAAATGGTGAGAAATGAACATCTTTTCCATTTATATATGAAAGAATGGATGATAGTGATTTAATCACACCATTTAAATGGCTATGAATTAATCAAATTTGATGGCAAGGATCTTACCCAAATTAATGTTCATCACATGGTGTGGAAAGAGCAAAAATGAATGTAGACTTTATTGTAGGAAAAGTGAGAATTCAAATCGAAAAAGGATTTGTCTTAGTAAAAAATGGTGGCTTCCAAGTCCAATTTGGTGGCTAGCTTTTCCTACATCAATTTTGTCTTGGCTAACCATTTCTAACTCCAGAAAAATTTTATCTTTACTCATCCATGGGCCTTGTGGGCTAGCCATCTATTGAGCTTAGGCCTTAGAGTCCAAAAGTCCACTAACAAATCCTTAAATGCACATTTCTTACTTAGTAACTTAATAGATTTTTCATTTCTTTACTTTCACTTTGGTTTACATACTTTTACTTTCTAATTTAACTACACACTCTAAACATTGCTAGATAAATCTTATTCACTCTAAAGTGCACATTTTCTATCCCTTTAATAGCATTGTTCAAGTATGTAAATCATATAGACTCACTAGGTCAAACTAAGTTTGACTTCTATTGTACTATTTTAACTTTAATTGAAATCAACTTCTCATGTCACTATTATTATCTCTCAATGACTTAGGAGATGTTAATGCCCATTCACTAGCACTTTAGATTCACATTTTAAATAAATAATAAACATAGTCATATTAAGTTAAACTCAGTTTGACTTTCAATTTATCATAAAAGTACATATTAAAATTGATTACATTCTTAACTCATTGTCACATTATTCATTAAAAATATTTCTTGTGGTATTCTTATGATTCCTACTATACTAGAAAGGCTTTGAATGGTGCAGTAGATGAACATTATAGTGTCACCATTACTGACTCTAATAGGTTAGGGAAACCTTGGGTATTACACCTTAGCTGTTTAAAATTTTCAAATAAGATTGATGAGTTAGCAAAGTAAATTCCAAATCTTATTCTTCTACTTGGAAGTTGCTCTACCAATTTCTAGTATTGTGAGTCTTATTTATATGACTATGAAGATCATTAGTTTAGAGCTCCATGGTTACCAAAGGTTTAGCACTAAAATGTCATTAGGTTTACATGTATTGTAATTACTATTATAATAGTGTATTAAGTTATGAACATTTGGATAATGACATGAAATACAAATCTGAAAATTTTATAAGTTGAGCACATAAATGGTATTGGTATATAAGAATTTGGTAATATGTAAAATAATAAACGAGCAATGGGCAATAAGGAAAGGTAATCACGTTCTGATCTTGGGATAAAGTTTAACATGGTAAGTGGTAAAGGATTATAAATTAAATGGGGTTCCATGGGTTTAGGTGACTTTATACCTCCCTATGCCCTAGGACCATCATGGCTTAATAAATGGGTCATCACAATGCGCTAGTCATGTACGGATATATGGCATATGATAGTTTAAATTTGTTATGTATGAAGGTAAATGATCGCCAAGATAGAATTCATTACCTTTAGTATACAAGGTTGAGATCATATGCTATCTGGTTATTCTTGATATTTAAGTTCTTAGACAAGATAGAGAGTTTCCAGTAGAAAGAGTTTCTAGTAGGAATCTAAACTCATTAAGAATTAGAATCGAGATAAGGAAATAGAATCGAGACATATTAGGTTTTGACCAAAACCATTACCCTAGCCAAGATTAGGATCTTTAATGAACGGATTTTAGTGCATGATAATTTATGATCAATGGACCATGTAATGTTTAAATTAATCAAATATAAATATTCATTTCTAATTAGGTAGTTGTGATATGGAATGCTAGCTATCACTCATGACTTATCAGACTAAGTGTGAAGTGGGCATTTCAAATTAATTAGTAGAGAAAAGTTTTTTCTCATTCCTTATAACAACCCACACCCACCCTAGGAATTTTCATGATAAATTGCTTGATTTAGAACTAATAAGGTTAAGTGTATGCTTGTGTGAAAATCTGTGATCTAAGTGATTGATGAGTATGTGACATATTAAATTAATTTTAATATGCATAATATGCGTTGTTATTGTGAAATAAATGATTTACATGAAGTGCATTTGCATAAAATAATTTATTTTAAATAAAATGAATTTCCATGCATAAGACAATTTTTAAGCATAAAATAATTTTATGGGTATTTTAAAAATATTTTTAAATAAATATTTTTGAGGGAAATGTTCCAAAATTAATAAGAAAAATATTATTTTTATTTTAATTCCATTCAGCCAAAATTTTTAAAGAAAAAAATGCAAATACCCAAAAGCCCACTACACAAAAATGCTCCCAACCTATTTCATTAAGGGTAAAAGTGGAAATTCCACTCCAACCCTAATATATATTCTAATTTTCGGCCAAACAAGGGTTTCCAGCAGCCATTCTCTTATTCTTCTATATTTTGGTAGAAAAACCTCTCAAAATAATTCTCTCTACTGAAATATTGAAAACACCTTACTGTTTCACGATTTCATAACCGTAATCGTAAGTTTTTATTCTCTTTTGATTTTTAAACTGATTTCTATTAAATAAATTATGGGAAAATTATTTTGAACTATTTGATTACTGATTTCTTTAGATTCAATTCTATTTGAGTGAATTTTTGGGAGAGAAAATTTATTTTCTACCAAAAACATGATTCTTTCCGCAAGATTTCTCCAAAGGTGAATTCTATAACTTAAAATCACAATTTTATTGCATAAACATCATGGGGGGGGGGGGGGCACGGCAATTTGTGCATAGATATATTCTAAACTGATTTTTTATTTGTTTTGATGAAAAATATTGCATGAAATAATATTTCTGCATATTTCTGTGATGACCGAAAAGTTTTGAAAAGCAAAGGAATTCAAGGTTTTCATGTTAGAACTTGGAAATTGGAAAATTTTATTCTGTCATGATAATATATGGCTATTGATTTGTATGAATTGGTATTCTAATATGATATTTTTTTTGGTTAGATGAAAAATAATGATTTGAATTATGTGCCTGTTTATTGCTGAAATAAACAAAATGCGGGGAAAGCGCGGAAACTCATGATTTTTCACCTAAGCCTTTGAACTGGGAATTTTTTTGTATAAACCATACCTATGGCTGCCGATTCATGAAGGAATGTGTTCTAAACTGATATTTTCAATGATTGAATAAAAAATAATGGTTTAAACAACTTGTTTGCATATTTCTGAAATGACCAAAAAATACTGAAAATAAGAAAACTTATGGTTTTGTGCACTATAATGCAAAAGATTGAGTTTTTTTATATTACTAACACCAATAGTGGTCAATTCTTATGGATTTAAGTTCTAAAATGGTTTTTGTTATGTTTACATGAAAAATCTTGGTTTAAACCATGTTTTTACATATTTCTGAAATAGACGGAAAACACAAAAAGAAGAAGAATTTAGTTTTTACCTTTATGGTGCATTCGGCCTACATGAACAATTTTGTCCAAATGTTTATAAATTTTATGTGATGTGTCTTGGTGATTGTTGACATGTATGTATGTATAATAGATGATGAAATTGCATGTTAGTTGAAGGTATGATCCTAGATAAGCTTAAATGTATTATAGTATACTTAAGGTATACTTAAGGTATCTTAACCTTGTATTGTGATTAGAATGCAAATGTGATTGAGGAAATTAGAACTAAGAGTTATGATGAATTGATGATGAACATATGATTATGAGTTAATGAAGTAAAAGGGATCATAAGAGTTAAGCATGATGTTTGAAGTGAAGTTTAAAGTGAACTAAGATAATTGACAAGTGAATTGATATTGAGGAAATGATAATGTGATGACCTTAAAAGGGTATTGATATGATTGCAATGTGTTTTCATATGAGCCTATAAGGCCTAAGTATGCAAGACTTTTAAGTCAACGAGCTAAGTGCAAGTGATGAGTACACCTATGTGTGGACTCTAAGGGTATGTGTATGCTATATGTACATGGGTAGTTATGGGATAGGAGCATCATAAGTAAATAAATACTAAGTATTAAATCAAATATTATGTTACAGTTTGAGGAGCCTTAGAAGTGCAAAGGGGACTACGTGTACTAGGAGCCAAGGAACCCCAGGGTGAGTAAACATCGTATTCATGTTATAAGTGTAAACAACATTTTGTTGTGTTACAAGAATGTGATATATTGATATGTGAACCTTTGTGATCTTTGAAACCCATGTTCTTTCCCTTTTTAAATATTATTATATGATTTCTTTGTCAAGCTTGGGTTGCCAAAGGACATTTGGTCCAAAACTATTTTGTTTATCTAATGAGAATTTTTTGTGATTAACACCCTAACTTATATTCTTTCTGGAACTACACTTTCATTGTCTTATTGTTGAAAGCCAAACTACTATTGATATTAAATTACATGTTATTGTTGCCTTATGTGATATTGCTAATTGTGTTTACCATTAGCTCTAGCTATGGTACCTTTACCCTTTATTTATAATCCCCGTGTCGATGCGGGTAATCATCGGAACCTGTGCACATGGTCTCAACCCAATGGATAGGGATAGTGTATCCACCTCAGCTAGAAGGGGCGGTTCTAGCCGTGGGGCTTGATCAGCTTCATGCTTTCTACGTGATAGGAGTTGGAATTTGGTATAAGGCCATCTCTCCTCTATTTGTTTCGAGTGAATGAGCAATAGTCTTCGCTCTCTACGTGTTATAAGTGTGATTTCTGCAAACTTGCCAAATTAAACCCTTGCTAAATTGCAACCTGATTCATGAGTTATAAACCATGAACTATATGTATAAGCTATGTGTTTCCTTTCAAAGGAATATGTGATAATGTATGTGCCTTTTTGTTTACTCATTGAGATCATCTATCTCACCCCTTTTTCCTTGTGTGGTTCCAGGTGAGCAAATGTGAGGAGGCAAGGTGATGGCTCAAGCATTCTACTTCGCTTGGGAAATTCCTTGTCCAAGTTATCAATAATACTATGTTTATAAAGTCTTGTCTTGAGATGCTCCGGGAATGTTGATTGACACTTATCGAGAATTGTGTTATTTTCCTTATGGATTTATATGAAACGATTTATTTTAAGTCTTCCGCAATTATGGTATTTATCTAAATGTTTTAAATGAGTTAATGAAAGAGGTTCGGTAAGATCCTAGGCATGATTGTTATATGTTAATGGGTTCTACGGGTGTGGATGACCTTATGTCTCCCCATGTTCTAGGACTGTCGTATCTCGTAAGGTTGGGATGTGACAAAGGTGGTATCAGAGCCATAGTTTTTAAAAATCAAATTTAAGCTTGTTTTATATGAGTTACTTAAGTAAAATCCTAGGGCATAGGAATTTTCCTATCATGTCACTTGCAGTCCTATCACTATCATAGTTCCACAAAATCCTAGTAGATTAGTAATCCTTGTTATTATTTGCTTGCCTTATGATTCATCTGACAGATGACCAAGAAAATTATGCCTGCTCAAGGACTGCGACCTAGAGCACCCTGTGTGACCTGTAAGAGCACTTAGCCATAAATGCTCGAGAAAGTTGTAACTATGATTCACCCCACGAAAGAGAAGACCCCTGACGAAGAAGAGGACCCCGAGGAGTGCTTAGATCCTAATTGGGCAAATAGTAAGGTTCAAAAATTAGAGGATAACTATTCATACTTGAAGGAGGAAAACTGATGTTTAAGGTAATGATTCAAGCACTAAGAGAGGATGTGGAGCAGTGCATGTCAGGGATTGTTAAGCATGAAGGAGACTACTCACCAGTGAGGTCTGCATCTTCAGCTAATCACCATCAAGATAGAGATCTTTTTTGCTATCGATGTGGCAGTAGTGGTCGTGTCACTCTTGATTGCTCTGGAGGTGGACACAATAATTAGGTCGAGTAGATATGATGATCGACATAACGGCATAGCACTTTATACGATATGAATGATTTTCCTTGATTGCCTAGTTACCTAGGATGAGATGATTTCCTTCATTATTATGCTATAGTGTGATATTATGAGATATATGCTATATGATTATGATATGTGATATGTGCAAAACTATGTGATTTATGATTCATGCATGACATGTGCTTAGTGATGTGGCATGGTAAATGTATGATAATGTGTGCTAGGATAGAGGGGAGGATAAATGGTTAAGGATAGGGGATTAGTACTAAATTCCTTTATTATGATAGATAGAATGCCTCCTAAGAAGAAGGTTCGCATAGTCACCCAATCTGTTAGGGCTAATGACGATGTTGTATCAGACACTGCATCGAATGCTGCCTCTGCACCTATACGGTCAAAGGAAAGATCCAACTCGAGGGCGCTGACTATGGGCTCTAGTGAACAAGCAACTTCGTAAGAAGTGCATGCCATATGCGAGGAAATGAGAGATTTACGCAAGGAACTGGATGAGCTACGAGCTCAAAGGTAGGAAGCGCCGCCGACTCAAGAAAGGAATGAAGTTACACCACCTGTGGTAGTGACACCTGCTTGGAGAGAGAGGAAATGACTACCTGCCGAGGGAATGACCATGGCTGAATTTAAGAAGTTGCAATCGCCTACTTTTTGTGGTGAGGAAGGAGATGACCCTCATGAATTTTTGGATGAGATGGATAAGCTATTCCATTGTTTATCTTGCTCGGACGCTCGAGTGATTGAGTTGGTAGGACTCTAACTCAAGAAAGAAGCTTAGTACTGGTATGAGAGGAATATTGAAGAACGACTTTATGGAGCTGACCCACCTATGTGGGCAGAGTTTAAGCAAGAAGTAATGGATCAATTATTGCCAGAAGGGGAAAGGCACGATAGGGCATTGCAGTTCGAGCAACTGAAGCAAAGGCCAGAATGTCTGTGTCAGATTATGCTAAGGAGTTTAACCGACTTAGTCATTTTGCTATCAACATCATTCCTATCGAAGCAAGTCGCGTCAATCGTTTCCTTAGAGGACTGATCACACCTCTATTCAATTCACTGGCAGCAACCGAGTTTCCAACCTTAGCCAAGCTTATAGATAAAGCCAAGGTCATGGAGAAAAGATATAAGGTGGAGAGAGCTGAACAAGCTAAATGAGACTAGAAGGGAAGGAATAAGAACAAAGGTCATTAAGGACAGCATGGAAATGGAGGAGAACCAAAGGAGGAGTTTTCATCATCTAGACCACGAAATGGTCAAACTAAGCAAGAGATCCCCACATGCGGCAAATGTGGAAGGAAACATTCTGGAATCTGCCAGAAAGATACTGGCGCTTGCCTTAAGTGTGGGCAAATGGGGCACTTCATAAAGGACTGCCCATAGATGAGGAGTCAAGGGAATGCGACCACTGTACGACCATAACCCAAGCCATTCCAAATGCAAGGATAAGGAGTCAAGGACAAAGGACCAATGGTTGGGAATGCATCGACGATAGAAAATAAGGGCAAAGGTCGAGTCTTCGTGTTAAATCCGCAAGAGGCTTACGATTCGCACACCGCCATCATAGGTATCATCCCCATTCAAAGTTCTAGCACAAAATGTTTAATTGATTCTAGTGCTACCCATTTGTTTGTGTCACCTTGTTTTGCTAAGTATTTGGGAATAGATAAGGAATTGATGAGTGAACTGTTAGTAATAGCAAAACTTTAGGGGAAGTGATGGAAGTGAAGTATGAGTATAAGGGCTATGATGTAGACATTAATGGACAAACACTTTTGTTAGTGTTGCTAGAATTGGACGTACTAGAATTTGATGTGATATTAGGGATGGACTGGTTGTATGAGCATGGAGCTTGTATCAACTGTAGGAAGAAACTTGTCGAGTTTCAAACTAGAGATGGGAAGGAGTTTGTATACCAAGGAGATAGGAATGAGAATCCTCTAAACTTGATATCGGCCTTAGGAGCGAGGCAGATGTTTAGGACAGGATGCCAAGCATATCTAGCCCACGTTGTCAACACTGGTAAAGAAGCTGCCATTCGAGACAAGAGCATTCCAGTTGTGGACAAGTTTATGGATGTCTTTCTAGAAGATTTACCCAAATTACCTCCTGATTGTGAGATCGAGTTCAATATCGAATTGCTACCCAGTATGCAACTGATATCGATACCACCATATTGTATGGCACCAATGGAGCTGAAGGAGTTAAAGACGCAATTGCATGACCTGCTCGATAAGGGCTTCATTTGACTATGCAGTCCGCCATGGGGCGCTCCAGTGTTGTTCATGAAAAAGAAAGATAGATCATTCCGAATGTGCATCGACTATCATTAACTTAACAAAGTCACTGTGAAGAATAGATACCTGTTGCCGAGGATCGATGATCTTTTTGATAAACTATAAGGAGTTGGTCACTTCTCCAAGATTGACTTAAGGTCTAGCTATCATCAACTAAAGATCCGAGGAGAAGATATCTGCAAGACTGCTTTCCATACTAGATATGGACACTACGAGTTCACGGTTTTGCCATGCGGTTTGATAAATGCTCCTGCTATTTTCAAGGACTTGATGAATTAAGTTTTCAAGCCATTCCTTGACAAGTTCATGATCGTGTTCATTGGTGACATCCTGATCTACTCGAAGAATAACAAGGAACATGAAGAACATTTAAGGATCGTACTTCAAACGTTACGTGATCACCAACTCTACGTAAGTTATCTAAGTGTGAGTTTTGGATGGAGTTGGTCAACTTTCTTGGACATGTGGTAAGTAAGGAACGAATTCAAGTTAATCCTAAGAAAGTTGAAGTAGTAGCGAATTGGCCAAGGCCCATAATAGTTTCTGATGTATGAAGTTTCTTGGGCATGGCGGGATATTATCGTAGATTCATATAGGACTTTTCTAAGATAGCAGCCCCATTGACCAAGTTGACAAGAAAACAAGTTAAGTTCAATTGGGAAGAGTCTTGTGAGAAGAGTTTTCAGAAACTCAAAGAGTGTTTGGTATCGGCACCAGTTTTGACATTACCTAAAGGAGAAGAAGGATTCACGGTCTATTGTGATGCTTCAAGAGTAGGACTTGGGTGCATTTTGATGCAAAATGGTAAAGTCATCGCCTATGCATCACGACAACTAAAGAGACATGAAGTGAATTACCCTACTCACGATTTAGAATTAGCTACGGTGGTGTTCGCTCTAAAGATCTGGAGACATTTCATGTATGGGACGAAGTGTGAGATCTACACGGATCATAAGAGTCTTCAATATATCTTGAGCCAAAGAGACCTCAATTTAAGACAAAGGAGATGTATTGAACTATTGAAGGATTATGACTATCAAATTCTCTATCATCCTGGAAAGGCGAATGTAGTGGCAGATGCCTTGAGTTGAAAGTCGATGGGAAGCCTAGCCCATGTGGATGTGAGAAAAAGGCTGATTGTGAAGGAACTAAAGGAATTATTTAATCAAGGATTGAGACTGGAGATTGGAGGATCAAGAGTTCTATTGGCTCATTTCCAAGTAAGATCTAAGTTAATGGAAGAAATAAGGAGTGCGCAGGATAGAGACCCATACTTGATGAAGTTGAAGGATGAGACGAGAGAAGGAAAAAATCTTGAGTTTGGGGTAGTCAATGGAGTTTTAAAGTGTAAGAATAATGTATGCGTGCCTGATGTGGATGGACTAAACGAGAGGATATTGAAGGAGGCACATTAGACACCTTACTGTGCTCATCCTAGAACTACCAAGATGTAACATGACGTAAAAGCTAATTATTGGTGGCCTGGATTGAAGAAAGATGTAGCTAAGTTTGTAGCATCCTGCCTAACTTGCTAGCACATCAAGTACAAACATCAATGTCCCTCAGGATTACTACAGGAGATTCGACTACCTGAATGGAAATGGGAGCGCATCATTATAGACTTCATTGTTGTCTTACCTAGAACCTCCAAGGGATATGATTCTATATGGGTCATAGTAGATAGATTGACAAAGTCTGCCCATTTCTTAGGAGTTAAGACCATATATTATGCAGCTCAGTATGCGTAGTTATATATAGATGAGATTATGAAACTATATGGAGTGCTAATTTCTATCATCTCCGATCGAGGAACTCAATTCATCTCAAGGTTCTAGCAAAAGTTGCAAGAAGCGTTAGGAACACAATTAGATTTTAGCACGGCGTTTCACCCTCAAACGGATGGCCAGTCTAAAAGAATGATTCAAACACTCGAGGATATGCTAAGGATGTGTGTCTTGGATTTTGGTGATATCTGGGATAAGTATTTACCCTTTGATTGAATTCGCTTACAATAATAGCTATCATTCATCCATTAGCATGGCGCCATATGAAGCGTTGTATGGAAGAAGGTGTCATTCTCTGATTTGTTGGATTGAACCGGGAGACAAGCATATAGAAATGCCCAAATTGCTTAAGGAGACCACTAAAAAAGTACCAATAATTCAAGATTGACTGAAGACGACATTCAGTTGACAAAAGAGTTATGCGGACCCTAAGTGAAAGGAAGTCCAATTCGCCATGGGAGATCATGTGTTCTTAAAGGTCTCGCCAATGAAAGGAGTTATGAGATTTGGCAAGAAAGGGAAATTATCACCTCATTTCATTGGTCCTTTTGAAATCTTAGATAAGGTTGGAGAAGTATCTTATAGACTTGCCCTGCCTCTAACTTTGACGCATGTGCACCCAGTGTTCCGCATTTCCATTTTAAGGAAATATGTGTCAGATCCATAACACATTCTTTTACCTTCAGACATTATGTTAGATGAGCAACTATCTTATGAGGAGTCACCAATAGCTATAGTGGATCGACAAGTAAAGAAGTTGAGAAATAAGGAGATACCCATGATTAAGGTTAAGTGGCAAAATCATGGGATAGATGAATGCACTTGGGAAGCGAAGCAGGAAATGCGATAGAAGCATCCTCAGCTTTTCAAGAGTAACTAGGTAAGGGTTTAAATTCGAGGATGAATTTCTTTAAGGGGGGAGAATGTAACAACCCACACCCACCCTAGGAATTTTCATGATAAATTGCTTGATTTAGAACTAATAAGGTTAAGTGTATGCTTGTGTGAAAATCTGTGATCTAAGTGATTGATGAGTATGTGACATATTAAATTAATTTTAATATGCATAATATGTGTTGTTATTGTGAAATAAATGATTTACATGAAGTGCATTTGCATAAAAGAATTTATTTTAAATAAAATGAATTTCCATGCGTAAGACAATTTTTAAGCATAAAATAATTTTATGGGTATTTTAAAAATATTTTTAAATAAATATTTTTGAGGGAAATGTTCCAGAATTAATAAGAAAAATATTATTTTTATTTTAATTCCATTCAGCCAAAATTTTTAAAGAAAAAGCCCAAATACCTAAAAGCCCACTACACAAAAATGCTCCCAACCTATTTCATTAAGGGTAAAAGTGGAAATTCCACTCCAACCCTAATATATATTCTAATTTTCGGCCAAACAAGGATTTCCAGTAGCTATTCTCTTATTCTTTCTGTATTTTGGTAGAAAAACCTCACAAAATAATTCTCTCTATCGAAATATTGAAAACACCTTACCGTTTCGCGATTTTGTGACCGTAATCATAAGTTTTTATTCTCTTCCGATTTCTAAACTGATTTCTATGAAATAAATTATGGGAAAATTATTTTGAACTATTTGATTACTGATTTCTATAGATTCAATTTTGTTTGAGTGAATTTTTGGGAGAGAAAATTTATTTTCTACTGAAAACACGATTCTTTCCGCAAGATTTCTCCAAAGATGAATTCTATAACCTAAGATCACAATTTTATTGCATAAACATCATAAGGAGGGGGGGGGGGACGATTTGCGCATGGATATATTCTAAACTAATTTTTGATTTGTTTTGATGAAAAAAATTCATGAAATAATATTTCTGCATATTTCTGTGATGACTGAAAACTTTCAAAAAACAAAGGAATTCAAGATTTTCGTGTCAGAACTTGAAAATTGGAAAATTTTATTCTTTCATGAATACATGGCTGCCAATTTGTATGAATTGGCATTCTGATATGATATTTGTTTTGTGTAGATGAAAAAAAATGATTTGAATCATGTGTCTGTTTATCGCTGAAATAAACAAAATGCGCAGAAAGCGCGGAAACTCATGATTTTTCACCTAAGCCTTTGAACTTGGAATTTTTTTGTATAAACCCTACCTATGGCTGCCGATTCATGAAGGAATGTGTTCTAAACTGATATTTTCAATGATTGAATAAAAATAATGGTTTAAACAACCTGTTTGCATAATGATAATGTGATGACCTTAAAAGGGTATTGATATGATTGCAATGTGTTTTCATGTGAGCCTATAAGGCCTAAGTATGCAAGACTTTTAAGTGCAAGTGATGAGTACACCTATGTGTGGACTCTAAGTGTATGTGTATGCTATATGTACATGGGTAGTTATGGGATAGGAGCATCATGAGTAAATAAATACTACATCTTAAATCAAATATTATGTTAGAGTTTGAGGAGCCTTAAAAGTGCAAAGGGAACTACGTATACTAGGAGCAAAGGAACCCCAAGGTGAGTAAACATCGTATTCATGTTATAAGTGTAAACAACATTTTGTTGTGTTACAAGAATGTGATATATTGATATGTGAACCTTTGTGATCTTTGAAACCCATGTTCTTTCCATTTTTAAATATTCTTATATGATTTCTTTGTCAAGCTTGAGTTGCCAAAGTACATTTGGTCCTAAACTATTTTGTTTATCCAATGAGATTTTTTTTGTGATTAATACCCTAACTTATATTCTTTCTGGAACTACACTTTCATTGTCTTATTGTTGAAAGCCAAACTACTATTGATATTGAATTACATGTTATTGTTGCCTTATGTGATATTGTTAATTGTGTTTACCATTAGCTCTAGCTATGGTACCTTTACCCTTTATGCAGAATCCTCGTGCCAATGCGGGTAATCATCGGAACCTGTGCACATGGTCTTAATATGATGGATAGGGGTAGTGTATCCACCTCAGCTAAAAGGAGTGGTTCTAGCCATGGGGCCTGATCAGCTTCACGCTTTCTACATGATAGGAGTTGGAATTTTGTATAAGGCCACCTCTCATCTATGTGTTTTGAGTGAATGAGCAATAGTCTTCACTCTCTACATGTTATAAGTGTGATTTCTGCGAACTGCCAAATTAAACCCTTGCTAAATTATAACCTGATTCATCAGTTATAAACCATGAACTATATGTATAAGCTATATGTTTCCTTTCAAAGGAATATGTGATAATGTGTGCTTTTTTGTTTACTCATTGAGATCATCTATCTCACCCCTTTTTCCTTGTGTGGTTCCAGGTGAGCAAATGTGAGGAGGCAGGGTGATGGCTCAAGCATTCTACTTCGCTTGGGGAATTCCTTGTCCAAGTTATCAATAATACTATGTTTATGAAGTCTTGTCTTTAGAAGCTCTGAGAATGTTGATTGATACTTATCGAGATTTGTGTTATTTTCCTTATGGATTTATATGAAATGATTTATTTTAAGTCTTCCACAATTATGGTATTTATCTAAATGTTTTAAATGAGTGAATGAAAGAGGTTCGGTAAGATCCTAGGCATGATTGTTATATGTTAATGGGTTCTACGGGCGTGGGTGACCTTATGTCTCCCCATGTTCTAGGACTGTCGTATCTCATAAGGTTGGGATGTGACATTCCCATTACTAATTAGACATGAAGCTAGAAAGCCAAACACCCAATAGTGATCACCTTTAAAGTGTAAAAGGTTTAGCATAATGTGAAGCTTCAATTTTGCACCCTTATTATCCAACTGCAGCTTAGCACTAGCTAAGTTTAGTGTGCTAAGTTTAGCAGCCTAGTAGTATTTAAATACATTACTACTTGGATGCCAAAATTTCCCAAACCCAAACCAATGGCCAATCTTTTAAAAAAGAAAAAGAGAGCTGAGCCATGTCAGGTTATACACAGATTCAAGCTTGTGGTGCCATTTCTATGCCAAAATATCCATTTTATCCTTTTCAACCTAATTTTTAGTCCCTTTTAACCCTACCCTATTAGGTCTTTTCACTTTTTCAATCCATAAACTAACTTTGCCCACTTTTCTTATAAATACCCCCTCCATTCTTCCATTTTCTTAACCCTTTGAATTTGAATAGATTGCTATCCTAAAATTCCCTCAAATTCCTCTTTTCTTTTCCTCCAATCACTCTCTAATTAATTAATTAATGTTTTTAATAAATTAATTAATTATCTCACCCTAACTAAGTTAATTAATCTTTTTAATTAATTAATTAATCATTTTAATTAATTAATCCATCTTACCATTTCATCATATTAATTAGTTAATTAATCATTTTACTTAATTAATTAATCCCTCAATCAATCTGATCATCTGGTTTAGATAAAATGGAACATTGTTTCGGTAAAACCATTTTCTCGCCAAAAGCAAAGGTATTAGCCTTTTTCCCTCTCTCTCAAAACACCCAAACCAAAATCAATCTAACCAATCCCTAAATCCTCCACTTAATCCTGGAATGAACTACGTGGTTTTTGATCCCTATTTAATGGGGTACGTGGGCACGTTTGGAATTTAAATCCAAACTTTAAAACCAATTTTTTCAAATTAAATTTATTTTCCATTCTCCAAATGTAATTAATTACTCTCTAAATGATATCAATAAGGGAATCTATGGTCTTCCTAGAATCCCATAAGGGCTAAAGAAGACATCCCAATTTTTAGTTAATGTAATTATCTTATTTGGAATTTAAGAATGGTTATGTGGTTTCCTTAAATCTTGAAGGATTAGATATAACATTCTCCTTAATTTGTGAATGTTTATTTTAATTGTTTTGTCAATCTCTATGCACCATGCATTTATATTATGCTATGTTCATGCATTTTATTTATAATTATCATCTTACAGATGTCATTCATGAAATCAATTTTTCTAAAACCAAATAGCAATTATTTGAAATAAAAAACCTAGTCGCCGAGCTCAACTTGGTTTGAAGACTAGTTATTTTCATCCTTAGGCAAATTAATTGCAAAATTAATGAACTTGAGTCACAAATTTTGTTTTTCCTTAATTTTCATATTTAAAAAAAAAAATTAGGATGGAAACTCCTAAAATCATTTTTCAAATCACATATCAATTTTTCAAATGATGCTCATTCCAATCATGAGCACTGAAACTTATTCCATAACTTCCTTAAAAATTGCTCAACCTTTCCTTAAGGCGAAATTCTCCCAAGCGAGAGAGGGGAGTTCAAGCAAGATCTCACACATAATAATTAATTAAAGTGTTTAATTAACTTATTGGTGGTAAAATAATTAAACATGTGATTAAATTTACAAGGATCCTAGCATGTCTTGATATTTAATCTACAAAGGTTTTGATTCAATTAAATCTTAATTTGTATATAATACAAATTAGAAAGATTAAATTGAAAATTGTTTGGACAAAATAATTCAAAGACTTAATTTTAAGTTTAGTGAAATTGCCTAAACCCATAAATGTAGCCTAAGCCTATATATGATATGGACAAGAGGCAATTTAGGGGTTAGAGAAAATTCACTATTCAAAAGCCCATATGATGGGTTTAAGGGTTAAAGAATTTTCTACCAAGGTTAAAATGGTCATTTTCACTTTAATTGGGTTTATGGAAATATTCATTAGGCCTAAAGGGTAAAATGGACATTTCATATAAAGTATAAAGCATAAAAGGGTGGAAAAGTTTTTGGCAAAGATTTAAGTGTTAAGTCTTGAGAAAAGATGTACATAAAGTGTTTATTTTCATCTTCTTCATTAGGTGAACATCAATTTTCATTTTAAAGCTTTTAGAAAGAGAAATTGAGAGAGAGAAAGAAAATATGAAGAAAGAGTTTCTTTAAATTTTCTTTTCATCTTCATTCATTGTAAAAGAACAATTGCTTGCAATTTGAAAGTGGGTTTTGTCCAAAATAATCAAAGAGAAACCTTATCTTCTAAAGGGTTTTGAGGAAGATCTTTAATCAAATTTGGGCAACTAAAAGAGAGATTTAAGGGCAACCAAAACAAAAGGGAAACGTAAAGGTAAGTTAGGAGTGGATGATCTAGAGGCTTCACTTTTAGGGAGCTCTTTGTTAAAGAAAGAAGGAACCTTCAAGAGGTAATATGATTATTCTTCCTTCTTCTTTCATTGCATATATGTTTTACACACAATTTAATTAGTTACTTGAATACATATTTGGATCTAATTGGGTGAAATGAAATTTTGAAATGTTTGAAATTTCACCCCTACCACCTTGTTTCCATTACGACTGGCTCCACCATTCCTTCAGAACCTTGTGATGTTGATTTGATATTTTAAGATGATTGATATAATTGTCGTATGTGGCACTGCTTATGATTTGATGTTTGTTTAGGTTTTGCTTAATATATGGGCTCACAACCTTGTCTTGTTATAATTATCATATTGAAAATTTTGTCATTCAGTAAATTATCAGGCTTATTAAGGGCACTAGTAGCCACATGCATCACTTATGTCTCAGGTGCAACTTGTGACACTATCTATAAAGGCCATATTAAACCTCAGTATGGGGAGTTGATCCCATATACTTAGCTCTTTTAATCTAAACACTATCTTTTAATCCTATATAAGGGTTGCAACTATCCTGGCAGCACTAACCTAACTGGCAGTAGCGTATAGGCAATGAATAAACCTTCAGCAATCATACATCGGTCATATGATCATCAAACATCATCATCATATCATCATCATAATCATAACCTAACTAGCCCTATCTAATATTAATCCCATCCAACAACCACAATCAACATTTCATATAATTGTAATGCACATACACATATATATGCTTATTATTCAATTAATCTATAATGCATAATTATATATTATATATACATACAATAATGCAGATGCATGTAAGTAGGAAAATATATTAGATAGTATCAATCATGGTTCTGATATGAAAGCTCAATTGAACTACTGACTAGGACCGGGGGCTGCAGATGATTGTCTTAGATGGTATATAGAAAGAACACTTAAAAACTATTAGAATAATAATTACAAAATCAAAGTATATATATATACACACACACCAACATTGTAGAGAAATCTGTCAAAAATCTTATAGAGTTTTGCCTAGAGCTGATGTAATCTCCCAAAAATGCAGAGAATAAAATGATATCCAAAAATCCAATTATTAACCATATTAGAATTAACCAAATCAAAATTCAAATTAAGCATTGAAAAATAATTTCAAACTATTAACAAGTCTCACAGGAGGAGTCACAGGAAAAGACAATGGAAACACATCAATGGCACTGGATCTTAGTGAAATTTATACCAATAAACTCGTCTCGATGTAAGGATCCCAAAAGTATACACCACTATCCCTCATTCTCCAAAGTCTCATCAAAATTAGCTTTCGCAACATGTGGGTTCTCAAGATGAGAGGACTCCATTGGTATTTGAATCACCATGAATAAAGCTTTGAGGCAACCGACATAAGCTTAGAAAGATTTCTACCTAGCTATGAATTTGATGTGCATGAGACAACTTGAGAAATCAGTCGATGGCATGCTTATATTATCGAAGTCATTAGTGAGCAGGTTGTTGAATGGTTTGGTGCGCCACTGGACAACATAATTAAAGGGGCAGAACTTTCTTTCTCTCTCTCTCTCTCGTGGTAGACACAAACACATACATTGTGCTTTGATTTGTCCTTAGTTGGCCAATTAGAACACACATATATATATATATATTAATTGTAGATATGTTAATTGTAGTTAGATTGTGAGTATGTGCTTTACTGTGTTTGATATGTTAATTGTAGCTAGATATTGTATTTGAGAGGTGTAGCAGAAGTGTGGTGCAGAAGATAAGCAGAGTATGTTGTGCTACTAGATTTGAAAATTTGAGGATGAATTTTTTAAGGAGAGAGAATGTAACAACCCATACCCACCCTATGAGTTTTCATGACCAATTTGCTTAACATAGAATTATTAAGACTAAGTGTGTGCTTTTATGGAAATTTATGTGCTATGTGATTAATAAGTATGTGACATGTTAAATTAATTTTAAAATACATAATATGAGCTATTATTGTAAAATAAATAAATTATACATAGTGCATTAGCATAAAATAATTTATTTTATATAAAATGAATTTTCATGCAAAAAAATAATTTTTAAGCATAAAATAATTTTTTGAGTATTTTTAAAATATTTTTTAATAAATGTTTTGGGGAAAATTTTAATGAAAATAGTAAGAAAAATATTTTATATTTTAATTACCTATAATTATCCCCAAAATTAATTAAAAATCCCAAATACCCAAAAGCCCACTACACCAAAACCCTCATAACCTAGCTCATTAAGGGTAAACCTGGAAATTGCACCCCAAACCCTAGTATTTAATCTACAATTCAGCCCCCATCAGTTTAGACAGCCTCCACTCTATTGTTCTTCAGAATTTTTGCAAAAAAATGTTGCCAAAAATAACCTCTCAACCAAAATTCACAAAATACCTTCAAACTTTCCAATTTCGCGACCGTTTCGTAAGTTTTTCCTTTGCTTTCAATTTGCTATTTGATTTTTATGAAACCAATATGGGAAAATTTTTTGGAACTGAATATTACTGATTTTTATTGATTAAATTTGGCCTAGGTGAATTCTTGAGAGAGAAATCAATTTTTCTACCAAAAATACCAACCTCTCTACACGATTTTTCCAAAGGTGAATTCTACAACCCAAAATTGAAATTTTCATGCATAAACACTACTAGGGGGCAATTCCTACATATTTGTTCTCTAAATAGATTTTTGATGTGTTTAGATAAAAAGAATCAAATTAAAACATATTTCATCATATTACTATAATGACCAAAAAGTTTCAAAAAATAAGAAAATTCAAGACTTTTGTGTTAGAACTTAAAAGTTAGAAAATTCCACAATTTTATATGCATATGGTTGCCAATTTCCATATGGAGGAATTCTAATCTCATTTTTTTTTTTGTTTGGATGAAAAATAATGTTTTAAACCATGTCTTTGCATGTCGCTGTAATGAACGAAAAGCGTGAAAAGCTTGAAAACTCATGATTTTCTTCCTAAACCCTAAATTTGGAATTTTCATGTATGAAAAACATCCATGGCTGTTGATTTGTACATATTGATGTTCTAAGCTGATATTTGCTTTGAATGAAAAATAATGATTTAAACTACATATTTATATATTGTTGTAATGACCGGAAAGTACCGGAAACAAGAAAACTCATGGTTGTTCATCCTAAAACTTAAGGTTGGAAATTTTCATGCATATGAATGTATATATGGGCTGATTCCTACATGTTTATATTCTAAAATGATTTTCATTTTGATTACATGAAAAATCTTAGTTCAAACCATATTTTTATGTATTATTGTAATAGACGGAAAGTGCAGAAAATAAGAAAATTTAAGTTTTCTTTGGAATGGAGCATTCGGCTTACATTGGGATCCTTATCCCAATGTCCATAATTTTTGTGTGATGTATTTTAATGACTATTGATATGTATGAATGGATGATAAATAGTTAAATTGCATGTTGGTTAAAGGAATGACCCTAGACAAGCCTAGAGGCAATGTGGTATACTTTAGGTATCATTCTCCTACTGATCATTTCTCTTCTTATGGCATTAATCAAGATTATCATTTAATATATCAAACCATTATAACATGTAAGTATTCCATACCTCATATCATTATACCTATCAATCATTAATCTAAATTGGATCAAACTTAGTCAACATCTCTTTCTAATCCATTTAACCCCACTATCAAATCATCATATTGACCATGCATTTAATATGGGCACCCATCATATAGTATCACATCACAAAACACATATCACATATCATATATCCTAACATATATCATGTATCATGTATCATAGTCAAGTGGCATATATCTTATAGCATGAAGAATTATCCTATCATATAAAAGTCAGTCACTTTATAAGCAATGAGGAAAATCAATCCACACCAAGTTGTAGTCAATTAATATCATTTGCATCATATAAGTCTTATGCCCCTAAGCTATTTGTTATCGACTACTAGCAAAAGTCTCAATTGTGTATTTTATTCTTGGCTCCTTGTCCTTGAGCTTGCAATGGTCCAGGTGGTGGACGTTTTGAGGCCTCATTTCCTTAGTTCCTCATCTGAAGGCAATCCTTAATGAAGTGATCCATCTATCCACACCTCAGACATGTGCTAGAAGCTTTTCAGCAAACCACATAATGTTTCCAGCCACAATGGCAATAAGTAGGAAACTGCTTTAATTAACCATCGCTCTTCCCAGGTGTTGCAGTTGATTGCAATGATTCCTTTCCTAGACCTCATGCTCCCCTATGCTGGCCCCTGTAACCTTTGCCTTTATGCCTACACTTATATTCACATTCATCACACTCAGCTCTCTCAGCCTTAAGCCTCTTATCTATGTCTCTTCTTAGAGCATGCACTAAGGACCTAAGACATTGATTGTCTTCCATTAGTTCTGAATAGTCTCTTTTAAACCTCTACATCTTACTCTGAATCCATTTATAACCAAGACACTCCATGGGGTCCTCCTTGTCAAGAGTCTTTTCTCTTTTTAAGTGAATCACAAGTACGACCTTCTATAACATCTCTCTCTGTGTCCTCTTATAGGCCACACGCAGTGCTCTAGTTCAAGGTTCTCTAGCAAGGGTAATCTTCTTAGTTATCTGTCAAAGGAATCATAAGGCAAGAAACAATATCAAAGATTACTAAGACCTACTAGGATTTCATAGAACTATGCTAGCAATAGACTGTAAATGTCATGAAAGGAGAATTCCTATGCTCCAGGATTATACTTAACCAACCCAATAAATAGACAAGTCTACACTAGACTTTAAAAGCTACAGCTTTGATACCAACTTTATCACATCCTAATTTTAGAGATATGTTGGTTCTAAAACATGGGGAGACATAAGGTCACCCATGCTCATAAAACCCACTTACACATATACAAATCATGCCCAAGATTGTACCGAAACCAACACATTAACTTAAATACCCAATATCATGGAAAACTCAATATATGGAAGAATAGTCTAACAAATACTTTGAAAACACCTCATACGAAAATAATGTTTAAAGTTTTAAAATAAATTATCAATAGTTAATATCCCATAATAAAATTTCTGAAGCATCTACAAATATCTCTTCATAACATGGTATTATTAAAGACTTTGACAAGGAATCCCCAAGTGAAGTAGAATGCTTGAGCCATCACCTTGCCTCTTCACATTTGCTCACTTAAAACCACACAGGGAAGAAGGGGTGAGACAGGCGATCTCAATCAGTAAACAATATAGCACAAACATTAACATATATTCCTTTAAAAAGGAAACTCATAGCTTATACACATAATTCATGATTTATAATTCATGAATCAAGTTGCAATTTAGAAAGGTTTTCAATTTAACAAGTTTGTAGAAATCACATATATAACACATAGAGAGTGAAGGTTGTTGGTCTACCACTCGAACATATAGAGGAAAGGTGGTCTTAAACCAAATTCTAACTGCTATCGCATAGAAAAATGTGAAGCTGATCAGGCCCTACGGCTAGAACCGCCCCTTTCTAACTGAGGTGGATATACTACCCCTATCCATCAGGTTAAGACCATGTGCGCAGGTTCTGATGATTACTCACATCAGCACAAGGGCTTATGTATAAAGGGTTAAAGGTACCATAGCTAGAGCTAATGGTAATCACATATGACAATAACATTTAAGGCAACAAAACATGTATCACAATAGTAATAGTGATTTAAATTTTTGAACAAAAGATACAAGAATAGTGTAGCTCCAAAAACAATATAAGTTAGGGCTGATAATAACAAAGGTATTATCATTGGAAAATCAAAAATGGTTTTTGGACCAATTGTCCTTTGGCAACCCAAGCTTAACAACGAAATCAAATAATCATAATTTAGGATAGAAAGGACTTAGGTTTCAAAGATCTCAAAGGCTCAAATAACATGATATCACATACTTGTAACATAACATAATGCTTACTTTACACTTGTAACATGAATACAGTGTTTACTCACCTTATAGTTCCTTCCCTCATAGTACACTTAGCCTTTTTTGAACCTCTAAGACTCCTCAAGTTCTAACATAATATTCAATTTAGTACTTAGTATTTATTTAATCATGATTCCATCATATCCTATAACTATCCCATCACATATAACATTCAAATACACTTAGAGTTACACATATAAGTGCACCTCATTGCTTAAACACACATGTTGACTTTAAAAGTCTTGTACACTTAGCCTTTATAGGCTTACGTGAAAACACATTATAACTCATGTCAATACCTTTCTAAGATTAACACAATATCCTTATCTTAATATCAATTCACTTTAACAATCATCTTAGTACGCTTAACACTTCCATATATGTTAACTTAACAATAACTTTTCAAGTGTCATGCTTATCTCTTATGACCAATTCATTCAATCAATCTCTTCATCAATTCAAGATCATTAATTCATTATCAAGTCATCATATAATCTACTTCCATATTATCTAATCACATTCACATATTAATCACAACATAAGGTTAAGATACCTTAAGTATACTAAATTGCCTTTAGCCTTGTCTAGAGTCATTCCTTCAACCAATGCACAATTTAACCATTTATCATTTATTCATATATGTCAATAATCATTAAAATACATCACACAAAAATTATAGACATTGGGATAAAAATTTCAATTTAGGCCGAATGTCTCTTAAAAGAGAAAATTGAATTTTCTTACTTCTCGCACTTTCCTTCTATTACAGTAATATGTAGAAACATGGTTTGAACCACGATTTAGAACATAAAGATATAGGATCCATATGCATGAAAATTTCCAACTTTGGGTTTTAGGATGAAAAACCATGACTTTTCTTATTTCTGGTACTTTCTGGTCATTACAGCAATATGTAAACATGTGATTGAAACCATTATTTTCCGTTTGAGCACAAAAATTATTAGCTTAGAATGCTAATACACACCAATCAGCAGCCATGGACGATTCTCATGCCTGAAAATTCCAAAGTTTAGGGTTTAGAGTGAAAATCATGAATTTTTTAGCTTTCCAATATTTTCTTATCATTACAGTAATATGTAAACACATGATTTAAATCATTATTTTTCATCCAAAAAAAAACAAATATCAGTTTAGGATTCCTTCATGCACAAATTGGCAGCCATATGTATATATAATCATAGAATTTTCCAACTTCTAAGTTCTAGAACAAAAACCTTGAATTTTCTTATGTTCTGAAACTTTTCTGTCATTATAGTAATATGCAAAAATATGATTTAATTCAATATTTTTACTCTAAACATATCAAAAATTAGTTTAGAACAAAAGCATGTAAAAATTTCCCCCCTTGGTAATGTTTATGCATGAAGATTTCAATTTTGAGTCGTAGGATTCACCTTTGGAAAAATCGCGTAAAGAGGTTGGTGATTTCGATAGAGAAATTAATTTTTCTTTCAAGAATTTACCCAAACTGAATTAATTCTATAGAAATTAGTAAATACTTAGTTTAAAATAATTTTCTCATAACTTTTTTCATAGAAATCAGAGAAAATTAAAAGAGAAGTAAAACTTACAATTACAGTAAAGAAATTGCAAAATTGAAAGTGTTTTTGAGAATTCAGTAGAGAGAATTATTTTGGAAGAATTTTTCTATCAAAATACTAAAATAACATAGTGTGGCTACTGAAATACTAGGGCTGGCTGAATTTCTTAAATTTATATGTAGGGTTTTGTGTAATTTCCAAGATTATCCTTAATGAGCTAGGTTAAGAGGGTTTTAGTGTAGTGGGCTTTTAGGTATTTAGGCTTTTTATTTAATTTAGGAGCCAATTATAAGTAATTAAAATAAAATATTTTTTATTATTTTTTATTAAAATTCCCCCACCCCTAAAAATATTCATTTAAAAATTATTTTAAAATACTCATAAAATTATTTTATGCTTAAAAATAGCTTTTTTCCATGAAAATTCATTTTTGAAAAATAATTTATTTTATGCTAATGTACTTCATATAAATCATTCATTTCACAATAAGAACTCATATTATACATATTAAAATTAATTTAACATGCCACATACTCATCAATCATATAGCACATAAATTTCCGTAAAGGCACACACTTAGCTTTTATAGTTCTAAGTCAAGTAAATTGGTCATGAAAACTCCTAAGGTGGGTGTGGGTTGTTACAATCCTATGTCCTTTTTTGGCTCTTATCTAGTGGATGGAACCATCTCATTGTAGCATTGGTTAGTGATTATTGGAACAATTGAGCAAGGAGCTCATCACTAACTCCTAAAGGTTTCATTACCCTTACATATATCTTTAGATAAATCTTAGGGCACGTGGTTCTATAAAATCTTACAATTTCAAGCATTTTGAATTTAGGAGGAAGCTTGGCACTAAGGAATAAGGTTAAACTGTCCACATCAATTAGATCATTATAGTGCTTTAGGGATTTGATGGTCCTTTCCATGGCTTTAAGTTTCTCCATAAGCAATCTAGTGCTTGGATAAAAGTAAACTTCCTAACCTTAGTTTAGATATGAGTTGGTTTGGCTAGAATTTAGGCCAGGATTGGTCTGGTTCAAAGTAAGGTTTACATTAGAATGGTTAAGGCTAGCTTGGTTAATCATAGCCCAAACTTCCTCAATGATGAATTGCCTTTGTTCCTTGAATTAGGCTTGTTTAGCAACTAGGATAGCTTGGAAATGCTCTTCTCACTTCTTAAGGAGTTTATTCACAAGTGTGGCCAGGGAAGCCATGTCAAGCAGGTTGTCCATTGGTGCCTGCAACTCAAAGCAACAAGGTATGTGATAGGTATGGAAAAGGTGATGAAGGTATAGGCATGTAGATCTTAAGAGAAAAGGCTTCCCTGTTATGTCATGGGCCAACCATTTTTTAGGCTTAAGGTGAGATGGGGCAAATGTTTTGGGTTTATGGTAAGATTAAAGGTATGGGGTTTAAGGTAGTTTGTTAGGGCAAAGTTGTTGGGCTTAAGGATAATAGGCTGGTTTTAAAGGTATTAGGCCATAGATGTTGGTATTAAGGATAGTGGGTTTGATTTCAAACTAGGGGTTGGATCAAGAAAATGGTTTTGGTATAGAGAACTAAGGTTTCTATTTTTTTTTTTTTGGGATAAGAATAGGGGTTAAGGGTTAGGCTTATAGTCAGGTAGTAGGGTTTTTAAGTTAGATATGGGTTTTAGGGCTATTAGTTTATGGCTTAGGGTCCAAAGGTTTAAGGAGGTCTAGGTTTACATTTGAGGTGTGATGTTCTAGTTTTTAAGGGTAAGGCTATGGTGAGGTTTTTAAAATATATGGTTAAGGTGATGGTGTTTAAGATAACAGCTAGGATGAGTTGCTTAGGATTAAAGGTCAAAGGGATGGTTTTAGGTTTGTGGGGGTGAAGGTGATTGGGATAAAAGTGAGTGAGTTTAAGGTTTAAGGGTTAAAGTGCTTGGGTTAAGGGCTAGAGTAAAGGGATAATGGTGTTTAGGTCAAAGGTTTAGGGTAATGATTTAAGGGTTATTGCATAAGGTGATGGGGTATAGGTGAAAGTGTTTATGAGGAAGGTATTTGAATGGAGGAAAAAATGTTTGACCTTTCTTTGGTTCAAGGTTTGACCTAAACTTAAGATGAATGCATGTTTTGTTGTACAATATGGATGCATGATATGCTTTAGGAAAACATTTCATGAGAATAAAAGGAAGGATTTAATTATGGTATATACAACTTAAGACTAGGATTTAAGTTCATTACATTAAAGGGTAAGGGTGGCTTGATTTGGGTACTCGTCACACTATAGCAGCGATATACCTAACCACATACGAGTCAAGGAGCCTCACGTGGGTCCAACAGTATGTGCATACTCATTATACCTTTGAAAGGATCAAACGATTCATCGTAAGGTGGATGATTTTACTATTAGCTAATAAACCAAAGGAGGGTTACCCACCCAATGCTATTCACTATCCATTATTTTCCTAAAACTAGGTAAAATGGCAAGGAGCCAATGCAAATGATGTAGGCAAAGTCATAATCATATTAAAAGGCCAAACTCTTTTTAAACCAATTAGTAGTCCATTTATTTTTCCTTTTATTGAAAGAAAGTTAATCTTCAGTGGAAGCACCAGCTCTAAGGCCTCGCCTAAAGCACCAGTCCTAAAAACTAAAGGGAATCAAAATGCTCATTTGGGAAAGAACTCACAGGGAAGCCCACGGGCTTATCTTTGATAGATTTGAATTTTTTTTTTTAGAGTCACCACCTTAATCTATTTTTATTTAGGAAAATATAAGGGAAAAACCCATTTGACTCCAATTATTACCCAAAGGAAAAAATATCACTAGTCTCAAAATGAAAGAGGATTCAAGGACTAGGTTTTTGGTTTATCTTAACAAAATAAGTTTGGCTAATTAATATAAGGATGACTTAAAATATATTTCATGAACAAATTAAAATGCATGAATAATTTATAATATGCATGGTCATTCAACTCATCTATTTTAACAATAAAGTAAAAACACAGTTAAGGTTTGAAATAAGAGAAATTTAATATTACAATAAAATTCCAAACTTAAGGGATACCTCTTCTAGCCCTTATGGGTTATAGGGAAGTCACACATTCCCCAAACTAAGCCTAATAAGAAAGTAAAAGAAAATAAAATAAAAGCAAGTGAAGAAAGTGAAAGAGGGGAAAAGTTGGTTAGTTTTAATTGGATTCAATGCTTAAACCAGGCATGCCTACGTATCCTTTCGAATAGAAATCAAAACCCATGCAATTCTCCCTTTTAGCAAAAGGGTTAGTTTAGATTAGCTACTTTATCATGTTTTGATTAATTGATTAAGAAAGTGATGAGTTAATTAATTAACTTAATTGATTATTAAGTTGATTAGCTAGCAACCTAGATGAATCAATTTAATTAACTAACTAAAAGAGGCAAGGAAATTTAGACAAAAGAAAATTAAAGAAAAAGAAGTTTACCTCAGACAGTGAGCGATGAATGGCCTCGGACGGCAGGCGGTGGCTAGCTTTGGATGGCAAACAAAAGCTTTAGATGGTGGGCTATAGCTAATCTCGAATGACAGACATAAGCATTACATAATAGACTTGCCTCAAATAGGCAAGTGAAAAGCCTTTAACTAATCAAGTAGGAATCATGGAGAAACCTACCAACATGAGCCTTGGGCAATAAACTTGCCTTGAACAAGCAGGTGAAAAGTCTTTAACTAGTTGAGTATGAATCAAGGAGAAACCCCCCATCTTGCTTAGGAAAGTGAGGAGCAAATGCAAGAAATTTACTTAACATTAATGCTTTTTAAGCTCTAGAAGTTGATGATTTGAAGTGTGGAGAGGTCCTCTATATATAGAGCGAAGATTGAAGCATAGAAGGCATCAAATTTCAATGTGTATTGCAATGCCCCATAAGGCATTGAGGTGCTGCAGAGCTATGCGGCACCTAGCGTTGGCTCTCCTGTTTCACCTATTTTCATCCATTATTGTATGTTTCTCATCCACTTTTTATGATTCTAATTATGTTGTATTTGTTACTCAGTTTCAAATGATTTGAATGGGTTCAAATGTCAAAAAGTCACATTTTTTTTTATTTTCCCGTTTTGAGAGTTTTCGGCTTTTTGAGTTTTGTTTATTCAGCCTAAGTACTTCTAAGGTTTAAATTTATACTGAAAGGTGCAAAATTAAGGGTTCACACCAAGTTAAGACCAATAAATCTCAAGGTAATTCTTCATAAAGTTTGTTCCTTTCTACACCCTAAACTTTTGTTCTTTTCTATACCCTAAACTTGGATCTTGAATCATTTCCTAAATCTTGAAAGTTTTCTTCTCCTCCTCCTCCTCATTATGTTTGGCCAACACTTGGATAGTAAAGGGAATCATTTTTTTTATCTTAGATCATGATGAAATGCACATAAATTTATGTGAATATGATGGAATTTTGATCCAAAATGGATAGGCATATTGATTTAGGAGTTACGATTTTTTATTGAGATTTAGAAGAAATTTGTCACATCCCAACTTTGGAGACATGATGGTCCTAGAACATAGGGAGACATAAGGTCACCCATGTCTGTAGAACTCACTTATACTTGTACAAATACTGCCTAGGATCATACCAAAAACCTCTTACATTAACTTAAATAAACCCTTTTTTTTTTTTTTGAAAACCTTAAGTTGTGGAAGCATAATTAAAATATACTTTAAACATAATCCATAAAGAAATAATATTTAGAATTTAATTAAAACCTCGAAGGATAACATTTCAAAATAAACATCCAAAAATAAATATTCCTGGAGCGTCTAAGGATAACTCTTCATGACATATTAAACTAATTTTCTTGGACAAGAAATTCCCTAAGTGAAGTAGGATGCTTGAGCCATCACTTTGCCTCCTCATAATGCTCACCTGGAACCACATAAAGAAAAAGGATGAGATAGATAATCTTAAAGAGTAAACAATAGGGATTGTACAATAACACATATCCCTTAGAAAGGGCTCATAGCTCATAACTTATAGTTCATGATTCATAGTTTGTAGTTTAGAAAGGTTTGCAGAAATCACACTTATAACACATATAGTGAAGGCTACTGCCATAATCACTCAAACACATAAAGTGAAGGCTATTGCCATAATCACTCGAACACATAGTCGATAATTACTCGCATTGGTACGAGGATCACATAGCCGATGATTACTCGCATCGGTACGAGGATTTCTGTATAAAAAAAAAAGGTTAAAGGTACCATAGCAAGAGCTAATGGTAATCATATATAACAATAACATTTAAGCCATCAATAACATGTATCCCAATAGCAATAGCAGTTTACTGAACAAAAGATATAAGAATAGTGTAGTTCCAGAAAGAATATAAGTTAGGGTGATAATCACAAGAAATTCTCATTGGATAAACAAAATAGTTTTAGACCAAATGTCCTTTGGCAACCCAAGTTTTACAAAGAAATCACTTAATTAGATTTTTGGATAAAAGGAACTTGGATTTCAAAGATCGCAAAGGCTTACATAACAATATATCACATTCTTATAACACAACATAAAGTTGTTCACACTTATAACATGAACATGGCATTTACTCACCTTAGGGTTCCTTTGCTCCTAGTATACGTAGTCCCTTTGCACTTCTAAAGCTTCTCAAACTCTAACATAATATTTATTTTAATACTTAGTATTTATTTACTCATGATTCTCCTATCCCATAGCTATCCCATGCACATATAGCATATACATACACTTAGAGTTCATATATAAGTGTACTCATCACTTGCACATAACACATTGACTTTGAAAGTCTTGCACACTTAGGCCTTATAGGCTCACATGTAAACACATTACAATCATGTCAATACCTTTCCAAGCTCATCACAATATTATTACCTCAATATCAATTTACTTCAACAATCATCTTAAAACACTTTACACTTTCATACATGTCAACTTAACAATTAACCTTTCAAGTGTCATGCTTAACTCTTATGATCCTTTTTATTCAATTGTCGCTTCATCAACTCAAAACCATGTGTTCATCATCGAGTCATCATAACATCTAGTTCCAAATTTCCTAATCACATTTACTTTCTAATCACAATATAAGGTTAAGATATCTTAAGTATACCTTAAGTATACCAAAATGCCTTTAAGTTTATCTAGGGTCATACCTTCAACTAACTTACAATTTTATCATTTATTACACATACATACATGTTAATAAGCATCAAAACACATCACATAAAAATTATAAACATTGGGATAAAAATATTAATGTAGGCCGAATGCATTACCAAAAGGAAAAACTAAATTCTCTTTCTTTTCGCACTTTCCGTCTATTTCAGTAATATGTAAAAACATGGTTTGGACCAATATTTTTCATGTAAATAGAAAAAAAATCATTTTAAAGTATTAATTCATGTGAATCAACCACATTTAATATTGTTCATACATATCAACTTTTGGGTTATAGGGTAGAAAATCATGAGTTTTCTTGTTTTCGGTATTTTTCTGTCATTTCATAAATATGTAAACAAGTTGTTTCAACCATTATTTTTCATTCAAACTTAGCAAATATCAGTTTAAAACATGTCCATGCATGATTTGGCAGCCATAGATAGTATCTATACCAAAAAAAAAAAAATTCAAGTTTTAAGGCTTAGGTGAAAAATCATGAGTTTTCGCGCTTTCCCCACTTTTCGTTCATTACAGCAATATACAGACACATGATTCAAATCATTATTTTTCATCTAAACAAAACAAATATCATATTAGAATGCTTTCTCACACAAATCAGCAGCCACATATTAATTTAATAATAGAATTTTCTAACTTCTAATTTCTAGCACAAAAACCTTGAATTTCTTTGTTTTCCAAAACTTTTCGATCATCGCAGAAATATGTACAAATATAATTTAATCCAATATTTTTCATCCAAACACATCAAAAATCAGTTTAGAAATCATTCATGCAGGAATCGTCCCCTCTTGATATGGTCTATGCATAAAAATTTCAATTTTGAGTTACAGGATTCACCTTTGGAGAAATCGCATAGAGAGGTTGGTGCTTTTAGTGGAAAAATTGATTTTTCTCTCAAAAATAACCTATCCCAAATTTTATCAGTAAAAATAGTAAATATTCAGTTCAAAATAACTTTGCCAAGATTAGTTTCATAAAAATCAAATAGCAAATTGAAAAGAAAAGAAAAACTTATGAAACGGTCGCGAAATCGCAAGCTTGAAGGATTTTTTTATGAATTTCGGTAGAGAGAAATATTTTGAGAGAATTTTTCTGTCAAGATACAGAAAAATGAAGTGATGGCTGCTGGAATAAGAGTACTGGCTGAAATTTTCACTATATATTAGGGTTTGGGGTGCAATTTCCAAGTTTGCCCTTAATAAGCTAGGTTAAGAGTGTTTTAGTGTAGTGGGCTTTTTAATTAATTTAGGGCTGATTATAGGTAATTAAAAATAAAATATTTTTCTTATTATTTTCATTAAAATTTCCACCAAAACATTTATTTAAAAAATATTCATAAAATTATTTTATACTTAAAAATCGCCTTTTTACACGAAAATTCATTTTACGAAAAAATAAATTATTTCATGCTAATGCATTTTATTCAAATAATTTATTTCATAATAATAATTCATATTAAGCATATTAAAATTAATTTAACATGCCCCAAACTCATAAATCACGTCACACATGAATTTTTATATAGTCATATAATTTGTCACAATAAGCCTAAATTCAAATAATTTGTCAATAAAACTCCTAGGGTAGATATGGGTTATTATAAAATTGAATCTAGAATATAGAATATAGCTGGAACTTGAGCCCTCTGGTTTGTGTAACAACTCACACCCACCCTAGGCGTTTTCATGACCAATTACTTGAGTTAGAGCTAGTATGGCTAAATGTGTGCTTTTATGAAAATTCATGTGTTATGTGATTGATAAGTATGTGGCATGTTAGATAAGCATAAAGTAGTTTTTAAGCATAAACTATTTTTTATGAGCATTTTTAAAATATTTTTAAATAAATATTTTGGGTGGAATTTTAATGAAAATATTAAGAAAAATATTTTATTTTTTAAGCATAAATTAAATAAAAGGCCCAACTCACCAAAATCCCATTACACCAAAATACTTATAACCTAGCTCATTAAGGGTAAACTTGGAAATTTCACCCAAAATCCGTATATTTAAGCTAAAATTTGGACCCCATGAGTTTAGATAGGCACCATTCTGTTTCCCATCATATTTTCTATAGAAAATTCTCTCAAAAATATTCTCTCAACTGAAATTCATAAGGTGCCTTCAAACTTTGAGATTTTTTGATCATTTTTGTAAATTTTTTGTTTCTTTCAAATCTACTATTTGATTTCTATGAAACTAATTATGAGAAAATTATTTTAGGCTATTTATTTACTGATTTTCTATTGATTAAATTTGGCCTAGGTGAATTCTTGAAAGAGAAATTGATTTTTCCACCAAAAACACAACCCCCTTTATGCGAATTCTCCAAAGGTGAACCCTAAAATTCAAAATTGAAATTTCATACATAAACACAATGGGGGGCTACCAATTTGTATTTCATTATGCTCTAAATTGTTTTTTTTTTGTGTTTAGATAAAAAATATTGATTTAAATTATATTTTTATATATTATTGTAATGACCAAAAAATACCAAAACCAAGAAAGATTCATGGTTTTCATCCTAAAACCTAAAGTTGGAAAATTTCATGCATATAAATATCCATGGTTGCTAATTTATATATATTTGGATTCTAAATTGATTTTTGTTATGTTTGGATGAAAAGTAAAGGTTTAAATCATGTGTTTACATATTACTGTAATGATTGAAAAAGTACAGAAAGCAAGAAAATTCGTGGTTTTCACTTTAAAACTTAAGGTTGGAATGTTTTCATGCATATATATATATATATATGTCAGTGCCAATTCCAATGCTTAAATGTTCTAAAATAATTTTTGTTATGTTTACATGAAAAATCTTGGTTTAAACCATATTTTTGCATATTACTATGATGAACAGAAAGTGCGAAAAGTAAGAAAATTCATGTTTTTCTTTGATAGGTATATTCAGCCTACATTGGGAATTTAATCCCAATGTCTATAATTTTTATATGATATGTTTTAATGATTATTGACATATATACATGAATGATAAATGATAAAATTATACATTGGTTCAAGGAATAACTCTAGACAAGTCTAGAGACAATTAGGGTTTCCTACCTCTATTTCTATGTTGTGATTGATATGTGTATATGATTAAGTGATATGAGAAATAGATTTTATGATGAGTTAATAATTAATTAATGACCTTAAATGGATGATGAGATTAATTGTATGAATTTGCCATAAGAAATAAGCATGCCACTTGAAAGGCTACTTGTTAAGTTGACATATATGGAAAGTGTTAAGTGCACTAAGTTAAATGTTAAATTGAATTGATATTAAGACCATGATATATTGTGTTTGACTTTAGAAAAATCATAGTATGAGTTATAATGTGATTTCATATGAGCCTAAGAAGGCTAAGTGTACAAGACTTGAAAGTCTACATGTTGTATGCAAGTGGTGCACTTCTATGTGCAAGTCCAAGTGTCTATAAATGTTATATGTGTATAGGATAGTTATGGGATAGGATAGCATGATGATTAAACAAATGCTAAGTATTTAATTAAATATTATGTTAGAGCTTGAGGAGTAGTAGAAGTTCAAAGGACTATAAGTAATAGAAGTAAATGAACCACAAGGTGAGTAAACATTATGTTCACGTTACAAGTACAAGCTATCATGTTATGTGAACTTTTGAGATTCTTGAAACGCAAGTTCCTTTCCATTTTCAAATATGATTATATGATTTCTTTGTTAATCTTGGGTTGCCAAAGGACAATTGGTCCAAAACCATTTTGATTATTTAATAATAATAAAGAACCTTTGTAATTGTTGCCTTCCTTATTTTCTTTATGGAACCACACTATTATTTATCATTTGTTCAATAATTTAAACTACTGTTGCATTGTGCTACATGTTATTACTTTCTTAAGTGCTATTATTATAAGTGATTACCATTAGTTCTAGCTATGGTACCATGAACCTTTTATACAGAAATCCTTGTGCTGATGCAGGTAATCATCAGAACCTGTGCACATGCTCTTAACCCGATGGATAAGGGCATAGTATCCACCTTAGCTAGAAAGATGATTCTAGCCGTGGAGCCTAATCAATTTCATGACACTTTATAAGTAACAAGTTGGGAGTTGGAATTTGGTATGATGCCTCCTCTCCCTTGAGTGAATTGAGCAGGGTCTTCACTCACGAGTGAATTGAGCAGGGTCTTCACTCACAAGTAATAAGTGTGATTTCTGTGAACCTTGTTAAATTGCAAACTATGAGTCATGAATTACAAATTATGATCTATGAGTTATAAGCTATGAGCCCTTTCTAAGTGATATGTGTTATTATATAAGTTATATTGTTTACTCATTGAGATCATCCATCTTACCCTTTTTCACTATGTGATTCCAAATGAGCATTATGAGGAGGCAAGGTGATCACTCAAGCAACCTACTCCACTTTAGAAATTTCCTTGTCAATATTTATTATTGTGCTATAGGATGACGAGTCTCTAGACACTCAAGAAGTCCTTATTTTGGGAGTTTATATTTGGAATATATTATTCTTTAATTTATTTGGAGTCTTAAATGTTCTTTCATATGGATTATATTGAAAGTATTTTAATACTATGCTTCTGTTAGTTAAAGTTTTCCTTATTATTGGATAATTAGGTTAATGCATAAGGTTTTAGTAAGATCCTAAGCAATGTTTATATGTTTATGAGTGGGTTCTATGAGCGTGGGTGACCTTATATCTCCTTATATTCTAGGATCATCATATCTCCAAAATTGGGATGTGATAGTTTGAATAGTTAGATTAGAAATATGAACAAAGTAAAAATATAAATATTGTAGATATATATCTTAATTATGTATGTATCAAAGGAATTTTTAAGATTCAATGTGTGTGAGATGATCCTAGAGGCATAACTGGGCTGAGCATAAATGAGAAATTATCACGATATGTTTAATAAAGGCTCATGAAAGTAATTTTCCTTTAGACTTGTATTTTAAAAGATATAACTAAATAATTAAAGTGTAGTTAGTTTGTCCCTGCATTAAAACATAATAAAGTTTGAAAATTACTAGGAATTTTGTAGAGCATATTTTGAGCTCAATTTTTGATATGTTATATTTATTATATCTAAATTAATATTCAAAAAGAATAAATTCATTTGAATTATTAGAACATGAAATATGAAAAAAAAATAATATTGTAAGTTCATGATTGCTTAATAGGTAATATATGAAAAATATAATGCTTTAGTGGCACCATATGTGATCAAATGAGTTCTTTATACATAAAATAGATGCTAATTACTAAGTATGTTGGATCTTGTTCATATGTTTAATTGATCAAATATGAATTTGGAACCTAAAAGGATTAATGGCACCAAAAGCGGAAGTATGATAGCTGGGGCAAAATTTTAAACATTTCAAAATTTGGCTCTACCGATTGTGGTAGGTCCATTACCCATTCAAATTATTTACCAATTGTGTACAAAGCACATACAAGAAAGAAATAAGAAGAAGAAGTGTCATATACCTTTCTCCTTTGCTCTTATTACTTTTAGCTCCCCAAATTTAAAGCCTCTAGCTTGCTCATACTAAGCTTCACCAAGCAAAGATTAAGGATTCTTATTATTTTGGACTTGCTTCTACTATTACCATGTTTTGTTTTTCTGAAAAATAAGAGAATAAGAAGATGATGAAGGAATGAAGAACTCTTTCTTTAAGCTTCCCCTCTTAAAACTCTCTCTCAACTTTTGCATGTTATAGTAGCATAGAGTTAATGAAAAATTTTAAAGTTCTCCACTAAGTCATTGACTGCACACTGCTCCTCCATTACATGTAAACACAAACCCAAAGATAGACTTTCTATCATCAACATTTGACTAGAAGTTAGAATCAATAAATCCATCTATCCTCAAATGACCTCATTCATATATTAAAACTAAATCCTTAGTCATTCTCAAGTAATTAAGGATAGCTTTGACTATAATCTAGTGATCTAATCCTAGATTGGATAGATATCTACTAGTCAAACTAACAGCATATGTGATATCTAGCCTCATACAAAACATAGCATACATTAGACTTCCAACTGTTGAAGCATATGGAACCTTAGCCATATGTTCCTTTTCTTCAGGTGTCTTAGGAGATATAGCCTTTGAAATGTGGATACCTATAATATCCAAGGTTCCCCTAACTTATTAGAGTCATAATGGTGACACTAAAATGTTCATTTGTTGTATCATTCAAGGCCTTTGAAGCATATTAAGAATCATAAGAATACCATAAGAAGTAATTTTAATGAACAATGTGACAATGAGTAAAGAATACAATCAATTTTGATAAGCACTTATATGATAAATGAAAGTCAAACGGAGTTTGACTTTATGTGACTGTCAATCATTTATTTGAAATGTGAATTTAAAGTGCTAGTAAATAGGCATTACTATCTCCTAAGTCATTGGGAGATAATAATAGTGACATAAGAAATTTATTTCCATCAAAGTTACAATAGTACAATAGAAGTCAAATTTAGTTTGACCTAGTGAGCCTACATGATGCAAATACCAAAATGAAGGGCTAGTAAATGTGCATTATAATGTGTACAAAATTTATCTAGCAATGTCTAAAGTGTTTAGTGATGTTAAAAGGTAGAGATATGTATAGTAAAGCAAAAGAAAAGGTAGAGATATGTATACTAAAGTGAAAGAAATGAAATGGAAAATCTATTAAGTTACTAAGTTTAAAATGTGCATGTATGCGCTTTTGAATACCAAAAGCTCAAGCCCATTTGGATGGTCGACCCATTAGGCCCATAGTTGAATGAACATACTTTTAACTAGAGTTAAGAATGGTTAACTAAGGTTAAGATTGATGTTGGAAAAGCTAGCCATTAATTTTGACTTAGAAGCCACCATTTTTTACTAGGTCAATTCCCTTCCCACATTGAATCCTCACCATTCAACTTTCATTTATAAGCAATGAGATGTACAAATTTCCACCCGTTTTGCGAAAGCTAACGCAAAACACCATTCCTAGAGGAAGAACATCATCTAAATTTTGGCCCCCTACCATTGAAACTTAAGCCAAGGCTTTCCAAGGTAAGGAATTATACTCATCTCTTCCTTTATGTGTTCTAAGCATGACTTTGGTATTATAGTTGCAAAAACTTACCATTTCTTTCATCTATGTGAGTTGGCCAAGGGAGATTAAAACTAGCAAAATGTTTACTTGGTATGTTAGTTACTGAAATATGAAATTTAGGCTTGAGATAGCATGAGAAAATAAATAAGAAAAGCATGAAACACATCTAAGTACATTAGGGAGCATGGTTCGGCCACTTTAATAGAATTGTGAAAGAAGTGTTCTAAATTCTATTTGATGGTATCTAAGGTTATTTTGGGTGGACAAAAATGGTTTGGAAGTATTAAAATGAAATAGAGAAGCTTGACTGAAGACTTGAAGGTCTTAGTATCATTAATTTAATTTAAAAGGGAATTGTCACATGCTAATTTTTGGAGATATGACGGTCCTAGAACATAGGGAGATAGAAGGTCATCCATGCCTGTAGAACCCACTCATGAACATATAAACACTGCCTAGGATCATACCTAAGCCTCATGCATTAAGTTAAATATCCAATAATAAAGAAACTTTAACTAGTGGAAGAATAGTTTAAAATACTTTAAATACAATCCATAAGAAAATAACATTTAAGACTCCAAATAAATTATCAAATGAGCAATATTCCAAATAAAACTCTTAGAGCATCTATAAGTGACTCTTCATAGCACTATACAATAAAAGACTTGGACAAGGAAATTCCCCAAGTGAAGTAGATTGCTTGAGCTAATTCCTTGCCTCCTCAAAATGCTCACCTAGAATCACACAAGAAAAAGGGGTGAGATAGATGATCTCAATGAGTAAACAATAACTTATATGATAACACATATCCCTTAAAAAGGGGCTTATAACACATAACTCATAGGTCATGATTCATAATTTATGATTCATAGTTCATGGTTCATTGGTTATGATTTATCAAGGTTTTTGCAAAAATCACACTTATCACTAACGAGTGAAGACTCTTGCTCAATTCACTTGAATACATTGAGGAGAGGTGGCTTCAAACCAAATTCCAACTCCTATCTTATAAGAAGCGTGAAGCTTATCAGGTCGCACAGCTAGAACTTGTAATACCCAAGGTTTCCCTAACATATTAGAGTTAGCAATGGAGGCACTATAATGTCCATATACTATACCATTCAAAGCCTTCCTAGCATACCAAGAACCATAAGAATATCATAAGAGGTAAATTCTAAATGAATAATGTGACAACGAGTAAGGAATGTAATTGATTTTGGTAAGCACTTTTATGATAAAATGAAAGTCAAACTAAGTTTGACTTAATGGGACTATATTAATAATTCATTTGAAATATGAATCTAAAGTGCTGATGAATGAGCATTGACATCTCCTAAGACATTAAGGGATGATAATAGTGATATGAGAAGTTGAATTTAATCAAAGTTGCAATGGTATAGTCAAAGTCAAACTTAGTTTGACCAAGTGAGTCTATATGACTTACATACATGAATAATACTATTGAAAGTTTAGGAAATGTGTATTATAGAGTAAACAAGATTTATCTAGCAATGTCTGGTATGTATAGTGATATTGGAAGGTAGAAATATATATATGAAAGTGAAAGAAACTAAATGGAAAGTGTATTGAGTACTGAGCTTGAAACATGCATATAAGGCTTTGTTAATGGGCTTTTGGACTCAAAAGCCCAAGCCCATGGAATGGCTGGCTTATAAGGCCCAAGGATATATGAACATACACTTAACTAGAGTTAGAAATAGCCAACCAAGGTTAAGTTTGATGTTGGAAAAGCTAGCCACCATTTTTTACTAAATCAATTCCTTTGAAATCCCCTTTTATCCACACCAAAGTCTACATTCATTTTTGCTACTTCCAAAACAATATGATGAACATCACAATTATAGAGAAAATCCTAGCCATCCAAGTTGATCAAATCATAACCATCCATCAAGATTAAATTTTAGCAATTGGATCAAGTTTGATCAAATCTTCACTATCCAACCCATCATATATATATATATATATATATATATATATATATATGCAAATTTTATGTTGTGAACATTATTTTTCCTATCTCTACACCAAAGTTCCATAATAAGAAAGAAGCTCTCTCACTCTACAACAATAGCAACAAGAACCTTAACAAACCAAAGCTAACCAAGTTGAGAAATCTTGTTCATCTTCTCTTTTCTATGTTCTAAGGTTGATTGTAGTATTTTAGTTGCATAAAATCCTTCCTGCATTATAAGGAAAAATTCAGTTGTAATATTGAATGAATAAGAAAGTGTTCTAAATTCTAATTGGATACATTTATGGTTATTTTAGATAAAGAAAAATGATATAGAGGTGTTGAAATGAATTTTAGAAACTTACTTCAAGACTTGGAAGTCTTAATAGCATGAACTTGGTCTAAAAGGAAACTTGATGTTCTAATTCTAGAAATTAATAATTGAAGGATCACATAGGTTTCATATTGTTAATTTGATGAATTTATAATCAATTTGATGATTGGATAAGGAATTGGTGGTTTTCCCCAAATTCTTGGGTTCATGGAAAAATTGGGGATTTTGAGAATTGAACTTGAATTCATGAGATTAAAGGGAAACTAAGTTTAAGAATGGTCTAACATAATTTGTGTAATGTTAATTTTGAAATCCAATGGATGGAAATGATTTTCCCCAAATTTAATGAACTAGGTTCATTTATGGAATTTGATGGTGAAAGTTGAATTAGTTCGCTTGAATGTTGGGAATTACTTAAATTGGTTCAAATTGACTATTATGAAAGTTGAAATGAGAAATTGGAAGGAAAGGAATTATCTTTCTCTAAGTGAGCCATTAGAAAACAACTAAGGGAAATTATTGGAATTAGTAACAAGTATATATATAGTATGTCTTGACCTTAAAAGTAATAAGGGAGCACTATAATGAACAAAATGAAAATGCTAACAAGTTAAGCAAAATTTAAACTAATGACATAACAAAGAAGTAATTAATATGTAATTGAAATGCAATGTGTAAAATCTAAAGACAAGGATAAGGATATCGTCTAAGAGTGCAAGGAGCACTACTAGCATTAGAGTTAAATGTAAATAGGAGCAAATGAGTCCAATGTGAGTACTTAATAATATAATATGACTTGTGCCATATGCTTTGAACCTTCATTATTCAAACCATAATCGTTGAAATATTCCAATTCCTTGATAAGCTTGAATTGCCTATTGAATATTAAGCCATTTGATATGATGCTTCTTGATAACATTTGACTATTGTGAACCTATCATGTTGAATTCATAATGTGATCATTGAATCCCTTACTGTGAACCTTATATCAACTTTTTTGTTGAATGCCTATTGTTAAGTAGAAATATCCTTCTGATGTGGGGAAATACATCAGACCATGTGCACTTGGTATAAGCCTGTGGGTAGGGTAAGAGTACCCAACCTTTGTTAGGGGGGATGCCTAATCAAAAGACATGATCAGTCTTGCCTAATGTGATAAATATGAGTGAGCAAGGCTTAGGCTGCCACATCTGAATTTATTTTTGTGGGAAGCATTTTGTTTCCAAGCAAATATTATTTCTGCTAAAGATGTTATTTCCATCTCAAATGAGAAATTAAATCACAATGACAATGTTGGCTAAAAATCATTCCATTGCCATAAAAAGCTCTTCTTGATAATGGCCTTTGTAATCACCATTTATATTGTATTATTATATACTCACTAAGCTTGTCCCACTCTTTAGTTGTTCAAATTTTTCAAGCCAAGTCGACGAGTCAGTAAGGTAAATTCCAAGCCACATTCTTCCGCTTGGAAGTTCCTTTGCTACTTTTTAATGTTGGAATTCTTGACTATGAAGACCATTATTTTAGAGCTCCATAATAGTCAAAGGTTTAGTACTAAAATGTTACTAGGTTTACATGTGTTGTAAGTTATATTGTAATTACTATTACAATAGTGTATAATGCTATAAAAATTTGATTAATGATATGAAATACAACTTTGGGAAATTTATGAATTGTGTATATGAATGGCTTTATAAGTCAACAAGGAAATGACAAATAAGTAATGGATAACAAGGAAAAGTAATTAGGTTACAATCTTGGGATAAGGTCCTATATGATAGATGGTAAAGAATTATATGTTAAACGGGGTTCAATGGGTTTAGGTGACTTTATTTCTCTCTATGTCCTAAGACCATCATGACTTAATAAGCAAGTCATGATAGAACCACCCCTTCTAGCTAAGGTGGATACTATGCCCTTATCCATCGGGTTAAGACCATGTGCACAAGTTTCAATGATTACAAACATCAGCACAAGGATTGCTGCATGAAAGGATTTATTAGTACCATAGCTAGAGCTAATGGCAATTACTTATAATAATAACATTTGGAGAAAGCATATCACATATAACATAATAGCAATACAAGTTTAGCTTATTGAACAAATGATAAATAATAGTATGATTCCAGACAGAATACAAGTGAAGGCAACAATCACAAAGATTGTTTATTATCATGGAATAATAAAAAATGGTTTTAGACTAATTGTCCTTTAGTAACCTAAGCTTAACAAAGAAATCATATAACTTTAATTGAAAAATAGAAAAGAACTTGGGTTTCAAGAATGTCAAAGGATCACATATCATGGTCGCTTGCATTTATAACAATAAAATAATGTTTAGTCATCTTGTGGTTCTTTAGCTCTTAATTGCTATAGCCCTTGAACGTCTAATACTCCTCAAGCTATAACATAACATTATAATTCAATACTTTGCAATTGCTTAACATCATGCTATCCTATCCTATAACTACCCCATGCATATGTAACATTCACATATACTTAGAGTTGCACTTAAAAGTGCACTCATCACTTGCATATAACATATTGACTTTAAATCTTGTATACTTTACCTTCATAGGGTCACATGAAATCACATTATAACTCATACTATGAATTTTATAAAGTCAAATACAATATATTATGATCTTAATATGAATTCAATTTAACATTCAACTTGTTACACCTAATACTTTTCATATACATCAACTTGACAAGTAACCTTAAAAGTGTCATGTTTATCTCCTTTGACTAATTTAGACAATCAATCTCTTAGTCAATTTAAGGTCATTAAATCACAATTAATACATCATAAGGCCTAATTCACATGTCACTTAATCATATACACATATCAATCAAACATGGTAGTTAGGGTTTGGAAGCCCTAATGTAGGTCGAACCTCTTTAAGCTTTGTCTAGAGTTACTCCTTCAACCAATATGCAATTAAATCATTTATCAATCATATAAATATGTCCACAATCATTAAAATATATACCATAAATTATAGACATTGGGATCACGATCCCACTATAGGTCGAGTCATACAAACCATGGAAACTATAGATTTTCTTATTTTTCACACTTTCCGTTCATTATAGTAATATGCAAAAAACATGATTTAAACCAATATTTTTTATCTAAACATGACAAAAATCATTTTAGAACACATTAATAAGCAAATTAGTAGCCTTGCCTTATATATTTGCATGAAAATTATGAAAATTATAACTTTTAAGTTTTAGGGTTCACTATTGGTGGATGTGCACAGAAAGGGTTGTGGTTATAGTTGAAAATCCATTTCTCCTTCAAACAAAACACCTAGGCCAAATTTAACAAGAAGAAAAATAGTAAATATATAGCCCAAATAGATTTCCCATGAAATAATAGATTAAAAGGAACAAAAAAATTATGAAAATGATCACAAAATTACAAGGTTTGAAGGCACCTTGTGAATTTCGGTTGAGAGAATATTTTTTAGAGAATTTTTCTATAAAAATATGATGAGTAATAGAATGGTGGCTACCAAATTAAGGGGTGGCAAAATTTAGGTTTATATATTTAGGATTTTTGAAAAAATTACAAGTTTGCCATTAATGAGCTAGGTTAGGAGTGTTTGGGTGTGTTAAGCTTTGGTGAGTTAGGCCTTTTAATTTAATTTATGGGCTATTTATAAGTAATTAAAAATAAAATATTTTTCTTATTATTTTCATTAAAATCCCCCTAGAAATATTTATTTAAAAATATTTTAAAATATTCATAAAAATTATTTTTTGCTTAAAAATCATTTTGTGCATGAAAATTCACTTTATATGCAATAAATCATTTTATGCTTATGCACTTCATATAAATTACTTATTTCACAATAATAATTCATATTATGTATATTAGAACTAATCTAACATGCTACAAACTCATCAATCACATAACACATGAATTTTCATAAAAGCACACTCTTCGTCATAATAGCTCTAAATTCTAAGTAAGTTGTCACAAAACTCTCAGAGTGGGTGTGGGTTGTCACATTCTCCCCCCTTAAAAGAATTTCATCCTTAAATTTAAGTACTTACTCATATGTTCTCAAAAAAAAAAATTGGGGATGCTTCTATCGCGTTCTTACCTCGGCTTCCTAAGTACACTCATCCATTCCATGATTACACTAGTGGATCTTAATCATCGGTACCTCCTTGATACATAAATTTCTCCCTATCCTTGGTTCAAAATTCCACTTACTTCTCTCTACAGTTAATATGAGCTCCATGCTCATATAGCCAATCTATTCCTAAGGTCACATCAAATTCTGATACATCAAGTTCTAACAACTCTACATGAAGTTTTCATCCATCAATTTCTACCTCACAATCCTTAAACATATACTTTACTTCCATCATTACTCCCAAAGCAATCGACACTACTAATGGTTCATTAAGTAATTCCTTATCGCTATCCAAACTCTTACCAAAACACAGAGACACAAATGAGTGCGTAGCACTAAGATCTATCAAATATCTTGCACTAGAAGTTTGAATGGGAATGCTACTAGTGATGGTAGTAGGCAAAGCATGGGCCTCTTATTGGTTCAAAGTGAGGATGCGACTTGCACCTATTGTTCATTATCGGTGCATTTTTGATAGCTTGTCCCTTGTTCTCAGCTCCTTGCCTTTGAGGTTGATGCAGTCTAGATAATGGAGGTGTCGTGGTCACATTTTTCAAATTTCTCATCTGTGGATAGTTTTTGATGAAGTGCCCTATCTGGCTACATCTCAGACATATGCCAGAGACTTTTCAAAAAACTCCAGAATGCTTCCTACCATAATGGCCATAAATTGTTGGTAAAGATTCCTTTCCTAGTCCTACACCTCCTTCTCTACGTTGGCCTCCATGACCTTTGTTCTTATGCTTACCCTTTTGTTCACATTTAGCTCATTCGGCTCTTTCGGCCTTATGCCTCTTTTCCACTATTTTAGCCTTATACGTTAGCTTGGCCAAGGTCATGAACTTAATTGCTGCTAAGGAGTTGAACAAAGGTGTAACCAATCCTCTTAAGAATCAATTGATGAGATTGGTTTCAGTAGGGAAGATATTGGCAGCGAACCTGCTAAGTCAGTTAAATTCCTTAGCATACTCTGACATTGACATTTTGGGTTCCTACTTCAGCTGTTCGAATTGCAGCGCCCTATCTTGCCTCTCACCTTCAAGCAAGAATTGATTGATCATTTCTTGCTTAAATTCTGCCCACGTATATGGGTTCGCTCTATATAGTCATTTTTCAATATTTCTTTCATACCAATACCTTGACTCATTCTTGAGTTAGAGTGTAACACCCTACCTAAGGATAGCAACTATAAGATCTAATGTGCATTAAAAATGGTATAATGTGACTTATTTTATGTTCAAAATATGTTTTAGGATGTTTAATAATGTAAGGACTAACTTAGGATAGTAATAGGGGGTGTTTTGACTATAGGGATATTTTGGTCATTTTAACCCTAAGACAATGGACTAGGGGTATCTGAGTTAAAAATTAGAAAATACTAAAAATAAGTCTCAAATATTACATAAAATGCAATGCTTTTCGTTTGAATGAAAAAGAATAAGAAACAAAAAAGTTATCACAAAAATACCAAAAATAACCCTGACAGCTGCCACTGATCAGGGGCATTTTGGTCATTTGACCAAAGTTGTAAATAAATATACCAAATGAAAGTTAAGAACATGTGGAACCAAAGTCTAGTTGAATATTTTTCCAAATTCTTAACAAAAATATGTGAAAATTGCACCGAAACCTAAAAAATTGATATTTTTTTACGCAATATTAATTAAAAAATAAAAAAAAAAGAAAAAAAGAAGACCTTAGAATATTAAGTAACCAGCAGTTACCCTCCCCTCCTTTTCAATAGCTGTTCATGCCATCCTCTACTAAAAAAAAAAAAAAAAAAACAAAACAAAATTCTCTTCTCTCTTTTTCATTAAAAGAATTCCCAAGAATTAACAACGAAAGCAAGATTTTTACAAGGTAAAATTCCTCTACATTAAATCCTTTTAATTATTTTTTTTATGGGCTGATTATTTATGTATTTGCTTTAAAAAAAAGTTAAAATTATTATTGTTCAAACTTGGAAGGGTTGGCTAAGGCTAGTAGAAGGGGAGTGAAATTATCCTTATGAATTAAGGTGAGAAGAATTATTTTCTCAATTTAATTTTTTTTATAGCAATTAAAAATATTTATAAATCATGGCAATGTGGTGTTGGATTGAATTAATTAGTAGAATGGGATAGGTATTTGTTGAATTAAGAAAAGAATTGTACCTAGGAATGAAAAAGGAAGTTGAATGCAAACAAAAGTATGGTTGATAGTGAAGAACATGATTAATTGAAAAAAAATAAAAATTATGCAAGAACCATTTTGCCAAAAAGGGAATATTAATTCCCAGTTTCTGTATTTTTTTTAAGTAGATTTTGTTTGAATTTAGAACCAATTGAATATAGAAATTGTTGGAAGTAAAATCCGAATTCGAATTATTGAGAAATCCAAATGGAATTTTAAAAAATGTTCTTAAACATCTATGAACAATTTAAATTTGGCAACTTTCCAATTTAAGTTATATAAGCCTAGTTTTAATTAAAGTTATGTAATTAAATAAATTAATTAAATAATTAAGCAATAAAATTTGAAATTAATAATAAGAACACAAGCAATCGAAGGTTAGCGAGTTGAAATCTTTTGAGTGGTGAACTCCAGACCTAAGAATTGAGTTTCTAAATAAATTAAATATAAACATCGAATTAAGGATATAATTATATAATTAAATAAATAAATTAAAAATTTATGAAGTCAATTAGTACGAACAAGTTAAATATTAAGACTTTCACTAGGGTGTACCTTTAGTATAGGGTTAACCTTAAAAAGTCAAAGTCAAAAGTTTGACCATGACCTAAGATGAATTAAAACATATTATTAAGCAAGTTAAAATAATATTAAAGCATTAAATCATCAAGATTAAAAGTCAAAATAAGGAAAAATATTAAAGACTGACTTTGTTTGATCAAAGATTCATAGTGGGACTAGGAGTCCTAATTCAAGTCAACCACTTAAGTTAAGTAAGAATATGCATAAATATTATAAGTTATTGACTATATGAATTAAATAAGAACTATTTGATTTATGCTATAGAGGTTAAAGAGGTTCAAGCCCTGCGGTCCACTTAGCTGGATTAACTAGGAGCACAAGAGTTTAAGGTGAGTTGTAATGCACACTCTTATTTCTTTGCAAATATGAAATGATTTCTTTAAGACTGAATGATTTCCTTCATGATTCCATGTCCATTGATTGACTATGATTTCATAAGCTATGTTGCTTAAGAGTCCCACCTTAAGTTGATTGTTTGAATCCAAAACTCACATTAAGCTATATTATGACATGTAACGATGTTGTGAACCTTAAACCAAGTCTTTCAAACTAAGTAGGACTCTTTCATAAGAGTCCTAATATAAGTTAAACTCTTGATATATATATGTTATTGTTTACTTTTCCAAGCCTGCAGAAACACCCCTTCTCAATGTGGGGTGAACATTGGACTTATGCGCAAGGTATGCCCATGGATAGGGCAAAGTATCCAGACCTTGACTAGTAAGGGTCCAATATTGCAAGCCATAGAGCCTTATCAGTCTAATGCTATAAGTTGAGTAAAGAAGGCAATAGCCCCTACTCCTTAGTTAATGTAAGTTATAAGTTTTTTCTGCTACCCTATTGTTTATTCCTCATTTTTACAGCCAAACTATGTTATTGAGCCCATGTTTTTTTTCTTACATACCCTATGTGTGCATCTACTCTCACTGAGTCTTCTACTCACCCTTTTCTATGTTTATATATTTCAGGATGGCAAGATTGATCAAGGTAACTAACTCAAGCCTATTTCTCCACTTGAGTGGTTGCTTTGCCTATAAGATAGTAGAGTTCTCTTTATTCATTTGTATGGTCAACTTTGGTTTAGTGCTCTGGGAGTAATAAGCGAAGTACTTGAGAATCGATCAAAAATTGGTGTTTTGTGATTTTATGTTTGGGATTAATTAGACTTTCATTTTGTTGAGTTATGTTCAAATGTTTTCCTTTTACTTTGGTTTATAAGAACTGTTTTTAAGATGTAAGAAGTTTATGGGCCTAGTCTACAAATTTTATAAGTTTTTATTTAATTGAATAAGATATGGGTATTTGATTAGTAATTTTACATAAGCTAAGGATTCTACAGGTATGGGTGACCTTATGTCTTCCCGTGTCCTAGGATCATTATAGCTCCCTAAGTCGGGCTGTGACAAAGGTGGTATCAGAGCCTTACGTTTAAGATTTCATGGGTATTTAAGATTACCTCGAAGTAATAGGATTCCTTACTGTTATTGAAGTCCTTCATTAGGAAAAATTTAGCGTTTATCTCAAGTCTAGGTTGTCATATATATATTATTGTGTTTTATTTTTGTGATATGTGTTTATTTCATAGACCCCTGCACGAGGACCTAGACCCAAGAGGATGAGACATGATCATGATGAACCTCCACCTATGATTGTGATTGATGATGATTTAGTGGATGAGGACCCTGAGGAGGAGATACCTATTAAAGTACAGCATGACCCTAAGAACTTGCTTGAGGCATTGACTAGAGAGCTCGAGCAATATAAAAGGAGAAGTGACTACTCTGTGAGAGGAAGTGGAGATGCTTAAGAAACATAATCTTCAGTTAATGCATTAAAATTTGGGAGGCCAATTAGATATTGAGCAGCTGAGAACAGTTCTAAAGAATGTTGGAATCAGGATTACTCGCATCACAGGACAACCTACTCTTGATATAAGAGTCTTACAGGCCTCTAGGTAGCTTTCATATGGCAATTTGAGATGTGAAGGATATGAATGAGGACGAGTGTTATGCCCCACTTTTGCATGCACTCCTATACCCTATTCACCTGAGCGAACTACAAACGCCACTACTAGAGCTAGACCATGTGTACCTAGAGCACCATAGGAGTGATTCCATTATTAGTTATGACATTATTTAGTTTTATTTACTTGATGGAACAGTTTGACTATGATATGGCATGCCTAGAGTAGGATGTTGATTTATTTATTATTATTGGTTCTTTCATTAGGAAATTTTCTTTATTGGATTTATTCGTTGGTTTATTGAAATTATGGAATGAAATTATGGAATAAAACCATGCTATTGACAATAATGATAAGCACAAGTATGTGAATGATAAGCTTATGTATACGATTATAGTATGATTTGACATATATGTATTCTAGCATCAGAATAAGTTAAGATATTATGACATATTGACCTTGAACTAGTTTATGATAACTATAGATGGCACTTAAAAGAAAGCATGATAGCATACGTGCTGCCGCTAAAATTGCACGGAATATAATTAGAGTTGCTACAGAAGCTGCTACTAGGGCTCAACTAGATGGTGAAAGTATGGCTCAAACAAGATCACAAGGACCCCCATAAGTAAGACAGAGGGTTCAAGTTAGCGAGTAAGCCTCTAGTGAGGAAGTACAAGTTAGAGGCAAGAGATTCAAGAATTGCAACTAGAGCAAATAAGAGCTCAACAACCCTAACCACAATAGCCACAACAACAGCAGGAGGTCATGCAAGTACCACCACCACCTCCAGTTAGTCAAGGAGGACAACAAAGAGTTAAGGGTGATAAAGGGGTCAGCATTAAAGATTTCAAGAGATTGAAACCACCCACTATCAATGGAGAGGAAGGTGAAGATCTCCAAGATTTTTAGATGAGGTGGATAAGCTGGTTGAGAGGTTGCCCTGTTCTGAAGCTAGTGCTATAAAGCTGGTTGGATTGCAGCTCAAAAAGGATGCTTGGCTATGGTATAAGCTAAAGGTTGAACCTTGAATGGAAGGTGAAAACCCCATGACACAGGTAGAATTTAAGCAAGAAATTATGGATGAGTATTTATCTAAGGGGGAGAGACAAAATCGCATGTTGCTAGGAAATTGAGAATTGACTGTGAAATCATGCATGAACCCTTAAAAGTATTTGCCCTTTTAGGAGAATCTATAGTTGTGAATAAAATCTATAGGAATTGCTTGGTTGAGATTAATGGTAGGCTATTATCTATAGACTTACGAGTCTTAGAGGTATTAAAGATAGATGTTATATTAGGTATGGATTGGCTGTCAAGGCACAATGCCAAGATAGACTGTAAGAGAAAGGAGGTAGAGTTCATAGATGAAAAGGAAGATAAGTTTATGTATTATGGTTGTAAAGAGATGATTCTTATGAACTTGATATCAGCAATTGGTGCAAAAAGGTGATAAGAAAGGGATGTAAGGCCTATTTGGCACATGTAGTAGATATGAGTAAGGAAGGTGGTAATGGAATTAATGAGATTCCTGTAGTAAGGGACTACACGGATGTGTTTCCTAAAGATTTACCTGGATTGCCTCTAGAGAGAGAGATTGAGTCCACTATTTAATAGTTGCCTAGCATGTAACCAATCTCTATTCCACCCTATCGAATGGCACCAATAGAGTTGAAGGAGCTGAAGGTGTAGTTGCAAGACCTATTGGATAAAGGTTTCATAAGACCAAGTATTTCACATTGGGATGCACCAGTGTTGTTCATTAAGAAGAAAGATAGGTCGATGAGATTATGTATTGATTATCATTAGTTGAACAAGGTGACTATTAAGAACAAGTATCCACTGCCTCAAATTGATGACTTATTCCATCAATTGTAAGGAGCTAGCCATTTCTTAAAGATAAATTTAAGGTCAGGGTATCATCAATTGAGGATCAAGCGAGAAGATATAAGCAAGACAGCGTTTAGCATGCTATATTGCCACTATAAGTTTATGGTGTTACCATTTGGCCTTACAAATGCACCAACTACTTTTATGGATATCATGAATAGAGTTTTCAAGCTGTTCCTCAACAAGTTTGTAATAGTGTTCATTGATGATATCTTGATATACTCTAAGTCGAAGGAAAAGCATGAAGAGCATTTAAGGCAAGTGTTGCAAATATTGAGAGAACACCGACTCTATGCTAAACTATCAAAGTGTGAATTCTGGCTAAAGCATGTAAATTTCTTAGGGCATGTGATAGGAAAAGAAGGAATTAAAGTATATCCCAGAAAGATAGAGGCTGTAGCTGATTGGCCAAGACCTACTATGGTCATAGAAATAAGGAGTTTCTTAGGTATGGCAGGCTATTATAGGAGGTTCATTAAGGATTTCTCAAGGATTGCAGCACCATTGACGAAGTTGATAAGGAAAAAAGTGAAGTTCCAATGGAGTGATGAGTGTGAGAAGAGTTTCTAGAAGCTTAAGGAGTGCCTTATCACGGCCCCAGTGCTGGCGTTACCTAAAAGAGCTGGAAATTTTGTAATGTATTGTGATGCCTCAAGAGTTGGGTTAGGATGTGTTTTGATGCAAAATGGTAAAGTTATAGCCTATGCATCAAGACAACTTAAGAAACATGAGCTAAATTATCCGACCCATGATTTAGAGATGGTTGCAGTGATATTTGTCTTGAAAATCTGGAGACACTATCTATATGGAGAGAAGTGTGAGATTTTTATAGACCATAAGAGTCTCCAGTATATCCTAAAGCAAAGAGATTTGAATCTTAGGCGGAGGAGATGGGTTAAATTACTTAAGGATTATGATTGTCAAATTCTATACCATCCAGGTAAAGCAAATGTGGTAGCTGATGCATTAAGCCGTAAGTCTATGGGGAGTTTGGCTCATATAACAGCCAATAGGAGACCTTTGGTGAGGGAGTTGAAGGAACTTCTGATCAAGGCTTGAGATTGGAGAATGAGGGTAAAAGTGGTCTAGTGGCATACTTCTAAGTGAAGCCTAGGCTAATAAATGAGATTAAGAGGTCACAAAGAAAGGACCCTTGCTTAGTAAAGCTTATAGAACAAGTGGAAAAGGGGGAGAATAAGAAGTTTGTGATTCGAGATGGTACGCTCAAGTATGGAGTAAGGTATTGTGTCCCAAATATAGATGGATTAAGAGATAAGATAATGAGTGAAGCTTATTTGGCACTATACAATATGCACCCAAGAGCAACCAAGATGTATCAAGATATCAAGATGATTTATTAGTGGCTGGGACTTAAGAAGGATGTAGCTGAATATGTAGCTTTATGCTTAACTTGCCAACAAGTTAAGGCAGAACATCAAAAGCCATTTGGTTTACTTTAAGAGATCCAATTGCTAGAATGGAAATGGGAGCGAATTGCAATGGATTTTGTAGTAGGCTTGCCAAGAACTTAGAAGGGCTGTGATTCCATATGGGTGATAGTAGATCATCTTACCAAGTCTGTACATTTCTTGGATGTAAAAACCACTTATAGAGTGGCATAATATGCACAGCATTATATTAAGGAAATTGTAAGACCGCATGGGGTGCCTATATCCATAATATCGGATAGAAGTCCTCAATTCACATCGAGATTCTGGCAACAGTTACAGGAAGCAATGGGCACAAGGTTGGATTTCAGTACTGCATTTCATCCCCAGACTGATGGACAGTCTGAAAGGACTATCTAAACACTTGAAGATATGTTAAGGATGTGTGTCATAGACTTTGGTGGAAGTTGGGACAAGCACTTGCCATTGATAGAGTTTGCCTACAACAATAGTTATCACTCATCAATTGGCATGGCACTGTATGAGGCATTATATGGTCGAAAATGTTGGTCACCAATATGCTGGAATGAAGTGGGAGATAAGCATATAGAGATGCCTGGCTTGTTAAGGGATATGGCTGAAAAGGTGCTACTCATCAGAGAGAGACTTAAGATAGCCTTTATTCGACAGAAGAGCTATGCTGACCCTAGGATGAAAGATGTATAGTTTGCAATTGGTGATCATGTGTTCTTAAAAGTTTCACCTATGAAAGGAGTTATGAGATTTGACAAGAAAGGCAAGCTATCACCTAGATACATAGGGCCTTTTGAAATTCTGGATTGAGTAGGTGAAGTCTCATATCGACTAGCATTACCGCCAGCTATGGACCATGTCCATCCAGTATTCCATGTCTCGATGCTTAGAAAATATGTGTCCAGCCCTTCACATGAACTAAAGTATCAAGATGTGGTACTAGATAGTGACTTATCTTATGAGGAAATGCCAATAGAGATCGTGGACCGACAAGTAAAGAAGCTAAAGAATAAAGAGATAACCATAGTGAAAGTTAGATGACAAAATCATGATGTAGAAGAATGCACATGGGAAAGTGAGGATGTCATGCATCAACGATATCCCTATTTATTTGATTAATCTACTGGTAAGTCCTCGCTAAAATTCAAGAATGAATTTTTTAATAAGGAGGGGAGAATGTAACACCTTGCCTAAGCATAGCAATTATAAGACCTAAAGTGCATTAAAAATGGTATAATGTGACTTATTTTATGTTCAAAATATGTTTAGGACGTTTAATAATATAAGGACTAACTTAGGATAGTAATAGGGGGTGTTTTGACTATAGGGATATTTTGGTCATTTTGACCCTAAGACAGTGGACCAGGGGCATATGAGTTAAAAATTAAAAAATACCAAAAATAAGTCCCAAATATTACATAAAATGCAATGCTTTTCATTTGAATGAAAAAGAATAAGAAACAAAAAACTTATCACAAAAATATCGAAAATAATCCTGACAGCTGCCATTGATGGGCACTTTGATCATTTGACCAGAGTTGTAAATAAATATACCAAATGAAAGTTAAGAATATTTGGAACCAAAGTCCAGTTGAACATTTTTCCAAATTCTCAACAGATACATGTGAAAATCGCACAAAACCTAAAAAATCAATATTTTTTATGCAATATTAATTAAAAATAAAACAAGAAAACCCTAGAATATTAAGTAACTAGCAGCCACCCTCCCCTCCTTTTCAATAGCTATTCACGCCATCCTCTACTAAAAAAAAAATAAAAACAAAACAAAACAAAATTCTCTTCTCTCTTTTTCATTAAAAGAATTCCCAAGAATTAACAACAAAAGCAAGATTTTTACAAGGTAAAATTCCTCTACATTAAATCCTTTCAATTATTTTCTTTTATGGGCTGATTATTTTTGTATTTGATTTAAAAAAAAAAATTATTGTTGTTCAATCTTGGAAGGGTTGGCTAAGGCTAGTAGAAGGGGAGTGAAATTATCCTTGTGAATTAAGGTGAGAAGAATTATTTTCTCAATTTAATTTTTTTTTATTTTATTTTTCTTATAGCAATTAAAAATGTTTATAAATCATGGCAATGTAGTGTTGGATTGAATTAATTAGTAAAATGGGATAGGTATTTGTTGAATTAAGAAAAGAATTGTGCCTAGGAATGAAAAAGGAAGTTGATTGCAAACAAAAGTATGGTTGATGGTGAAGAACGTGATTAATTGAAAAAAAAAATTATGCAAGAACCATTCAGCCAAAATGGGGAAATTAATTCCTAAGTTTTGTAATTTTTTTTTAAGTAGATTTTGGTTGAATTTAGAACCAATTGAATATAGAAATTGTATTGGAAGAAAAATTCGAGTTTGAATTATTGAGAAATCCAAAATGGAATTTTAAAAAATGTTCTTAAACATCTATGAACAATTTAAATTTGGGAACTTTCCAATTTAAGTTAATTAAGCCTAGTTTTAATTAAAGTTATGTAATTAAATAAATTAATTAAATAATTAAGCAATAAAATTTGAAATTGATAACAAGAACACAAGCAATCAAAGGTTGGCGAGTTGAAATCTTTTGAGGGGTGAACTCTAGACCTAAGAATTGAGTTTCTAAATAAATTAAATATAAACATTGAATTAAGGATATAATTATATAATTAAATAAATAAATTAAAAATTTATGAAGTCAATTAGTACGAACAAGTCAAATATTAAGACTTTCATTAGGGTGTACCTTTAGTATAGGGTTGACCTTAAGAAGTCAAAGTCATAAATTTGACCATGACCTAAGATGAATTAAAACATATTATTAAACATATTAAAATAATATTAAAATATTAAATCATCAAGATTAAAAGTCAAAATAAGGAAAAATATTAAAGGTTGACTTTGTTTGATCAAAAATTCATAGTGGGACTAGGAGTCCTAGTTCAAGTCAACCACTTAAGTTAAGTAAGAATATCCATAAATATGATAAGTTATTGACTATATGAATTAAATAAGAACTATTTGATTTATGCTGCAGAGGTTAAAGAGGTTTAAGCCCTGCGGTCCACTTAGCTCAGTTAACTAGGAGCACAGGAGTTTAAGGTGAGTTGTAATGCACACTCTTATTTCTTTGCAAATATGAAATGATTTCTTTGAGACTGAATGATTTCCTTCATGATTCCATGTCCATTGATTGACTATGATTTCATAAGCTATGTTGCTTAAGAGTCCCACCTTAAGTAGGACTCTTTCTTAAGTTGATTATTTGAACCAAAAACTCACATTAAGATATATTATGATATGTAATGATGTTGTAAACCTTAAACCAAGTCTTTCAAGCTAAGTAGGACTCTTTCATAAGAGTCCTAATATAAGTTAAACTCTTGCGATGTATATGTTATTGTTTACTTTTCTAAGCCTACAGAAACACCCCTTCTCAATGTGGGGTGAACATTGGACTTGTGCACAAGGTATGCCTATGGATAGGGCAAAGTATCCAGACCTCGGTTAGTAGGAGTCCATTATTGCTAGCCATAGGGCCTGATTTGTCTTATGCTATAAGTTGAGTAGAGAAGGCAATAGCCCTTACTCCTAAGTTAATATAAGTTAGAAGTTGTTTCTACTACCCTATTGTTTATTCCTCATTTTTACAGCTAAGCTATGTTATTGAGCCCATGTTTATTTTTTTACATACCCCATGTGTGCATCTACTCTCACTGAATCTTCTACTTACCCTTTTCTATGTTTATATATTTTAGGATAGTAAGATTGATGAAGGTAACTAACTCAAGCCTGTTCCTCTACTTGAGTGGTTGCTTTGCCTAGAAGATAGTAGATTTCTCTTTATTTATTTGTATGGTGAACTTCGGTTTAGTGCTCCAGGTGTAATAAGCGAAGTACTTGAGAATCGATCAAAAATTAATGTTTTGTGGTTTTAAGTTTGGGATTAATTGGACTTTTATTTTGTTGAGTTATCTTCAAATGTTTTTCTTTTACTTTGGTTTATAAGAATTGTTTTTTAAGATGTAAGAAGTTTATGGGCCTATTCCACAAATTTTATAAGTTTTTATTTAATTGAATAAGATATGGGTATTTGATCAGTAATTTTACATAAGCTAAGGATTCTACGGGTGTTGGTGACCTAATGTCTTCCCATGTCCTAGGATCGTCATAGCTCCCTAAGTTAGGCTGTGCGAAACCGCACAGACCCTTTGCAAAATTGCAGAGCTTTTATGCGAAACCACATAGCTTCTGTATGGTTTCCATTTATTTCATTCATTCCCAAGCCCTTGTGTGCGGTTTCTAAAGCCTCCTATGCCATTTCCTGCATTGGGAAGCAAATCCTACATCAAAACTTCATTATTTTGCCTCCCAACTTTCTCCCTATAAAAGCAACATCCCCTTACCTCATTTCCACACTCAGAATTGCTTAATCAAATTAATTGACTTCAAAGTAATGACCTCTTAGCCTCTTGGTTTGCTTGATTAGCCTTTGCATCAAGCAAACCATCTCCACAAGTTTGGTCCGAAAGGAATGAACTTTTAGTTTAATTTTTATTTGGGTGGTCATTTCAAGGTAGCTCTTCTCAAATCAATCTGAGGAGGTCCTGAATATGCTGTCTGAGTCACCGTTCGAAGGTTATCATTCCATTGAGCCAAAAAGGTGGAATTATGATATGGTCATCCGCTTCATCCGCCCCACATCCCAAGCCTCGTCCTCGTGAGTTATTTATTTTCTTCTTTTGTTATTTTGTTTTGTTTTGTTTTATTTTCTTAGGATTGCTTAGTTTATTATTTTCATTTATTATTTCTTTGCTTGGCATGTTTTATTGTTTTCTTTCAATATTTTGACGCATGTTGATTAGAATTTGATTTAGTTAACTAGATAAATGATTTGAATTATTGCATTAACTTGTTAATTAAAACTTGACCTAATTAAAAACTTGGTAATCAATCAATCTGATTTAATCAATCAACCCACCTTTCAATCAATGAACTGAAACATGATAAATGGCTAGGCTAAACTAACCACTCCACAAAAAGGGTGAACTACGTGGATTTTGATTCTCATTCAAAGGGATACATAGGCATGCTCGTTTAAAGCATCAAATCCAATTTAAATAAACAATAATCCTTTTCTTGTGTGTTACTTGAATTATTTCTTTTCTTTGTGATATTTACTTTTAGTTTATTTTCTTTATTATAAAATTGACTTTGTCTTTCTTTTGCAGTATTTTTTCTTTAGTAATTGCTGTAGAATTATTTTGGGGAATGTGTGACTTTCCTTGAACCCATAAGGGCTAGAGGAAGTATCTCCTATTTTAGTTTTGAATTGTAAAGTTAATTCATTTACTTTATTGCTTTATCACTTTGGATGACTATTTATTTATTTGTTTATTCATGCATTATATAATTGTTCATGCATTGTGTAAACTATTCATGAAATTTATTTTAAGTAATCTTGTATTAAATTTGTCAAACTAATCATTTTTTTAAATAAACCAAAAACCTAGTCCCAGAATCCTCTTTGGTTTCGAGGCTAGTGATCTTTTTCCTTTAGGATATTAATTGGAGTCAAATTGGGTTTTTCCCTTAATCTTTTCCTAAATAAAATAAAATTAAGGTGGCAACTCTTTTCAAAAATCAACCAATCTGAACCCAAGGGCTCCATCATGAGTTTAAATCCAAATGAGCATTTTGATTCTCACTTAGCAGATCAGATTGGTGCTCGGGCGAGCCCTCACACATGCTAACCCCTTAATTTTACTATTCATTTTAAGCTGTGGATCCTCAAATTTCACCTCTAGACAACTAGCACTCAATTACAAACACATAGAATTAAACTAGGCTTAAATCAGAGCTAAAATGGATGGGAACGGAGTCAAAAAGGGCAAGCGGTCTCCAAGGGACCACACAGGACAACGGTGACTGCATAAAGCCTGTGCAGAACTATATAGACCTTTTATGGAACTATAGAGCTTCTGTGCAGAACCACACAGCTTCTATGCAGTTTCCATATGTTTCGTTCATTCCTAAGCCCTCGTGTGCGATTTTCGAAGCCTCCTATGAGGTTTCTTACATTGGGAAGCGAATCCCACATTGAAACTTCATTGTTTTGCTTCCCAACTCTCTCCCTATAAAAGCAATATCCCCTTACCTCATTTCCACACTTAGAATTGCTTAATCAAATTAATTGACTTCAAATCAATGACCTCTTAACCTCTTGGTTTACTCGATTAGCCTTTACATCAAGGGAACCATCTCTACAAGTTTGGTCTGAAAGGAATAAACTTTTAGTTTAACTTTTATTTAGGTGGTCATTTTGAGGTAGCTCTCCTCAAATGAGTCTGAGGAGGTCCTAAATACGTCGTTTGAGTTGCCGTTCAAAGGTTGTCATTCTGCCATGCCGAAAAGGTGGAATTACAATCTGGTCATTCACTTAATCTGCCCCAGGTCCCAAGCCTCGTCCTCATAAGGTATTTATTTTCTTCTTTTGTTATTTTGTTTTGTTTTGTTTTCTTAGGATTTCTTAGTTTATTATTTTCATTTATTATTTCTTTGCTTGGCATGTTTTATTGTTTTCTTTCAATATTTTGAGGCATGTTGATTAGAATTTGATTTAGTCAACTAGGTTAACGATTTAAATTATCGCATCGACTTGTTAATTAAAACATGACCTAATTAACAACTTGGTAATCAATCAATCTTATTTAATCAATCAACCCACCTTTCAATCAATGAACTGAAATATGATAAAACAGTTAGGCTAAACTAACCCCTTCACAAGAAGGGCGAACTACGTGGATCTTGATTCCCATTCAAAGGGATACATAGGCTTGCTTGTTTAAAGCATCAAATCCAATTTAAATAAACAACAATCCTTTTCTTGTGTGTTACATTATGAATTGTTTCTTTTCTTTATGATATTTACTTCTAGTTTATTTTCTTTATTATAATATTGATGTTGTCTTTCTTTTGCAGTATTTTCTTTAGTAATTATTTTAGGGAATGTGTGACTTCCCTAGAACCCATAAGGGCTAGAGGAAGTATCCCCTATTTTGCTTTTGAAATGTAAAGTTAATTCATTTACTTTATTTGCTTTATTGCTTTAAATTGAATGTTTATTTATTTGTTTATTCGTGCATTATATTATTGTTCATGCATTTTGTGTATTGTTCATGAAATTTATTTTAAGTCATTTTGTATTAAATTTGCCAAACTAATCATTTTTCTAAATAAACCAAAAAACCTAATCCCCGAATCCTCTTTGCTTTTGAAGCTAGTGATCTTTTTCCTTTAGGATATTAATTGGAGTCAAATTGGGTTTTTCCCTTAATCTTTTCCCAAATAAAATAAAATTAAGGGGGCGACTCTTTTCAAAAATCAACCAATCTGAACCTGAGGGTTCCATCGTGAGTTCAAAACAAAATGAGCATTTTGATCCCATTTAGCAGATCGGTTCGGTGCTCGAGCGAGGCCTCACACTAGGTTAAGAGGGTTTTTGGGTAGTGGGCTTTTAGGTATTTGGGTTTTTTATTTTAATTTAGGGTTGATTATAAGTAATTAGAGTAAAAATATTTTTCTTATTATTTTCTCTAATATTTCCCCCAAAAATATTTATTTAAAAGTTATTTTGAAATACTCATAAAATTATTTTATGCTTAAAAATTGCCTTTATGCATGAAAATTCATTTATTTAAATAATTTATTTTATGCAAATGCACTTCATGTAAATCATTTATTTCACAATAATAACTCATATTATGCATAATTAAATTAATTTAACATACCACATACTTATTGATCACATAGCACATAAATTTCCATGAAGCACACACTTAGCCCTAATTAGTTCTAAGTTAAGCAAATTGTCACAAAAATTTCTAGTGTAGGTGTGGGTTGTTACAATCATATAAAGTCCTATGCTGCTACACCCATTGTTACCAGCTCTTCGCTTAAGCCCCCTAGTGTCCTTCATTAGAGCAATCGTCAAGTTGCCTCTAAGGTCGAGTAGGCGAATGATCAACAGAAAAGCACTCGAGAGCAATATGACCACTACTGCCACATCTATAGCCAAGGAGATCTCTATCCTGCTGGCAATTAGTCGATGACAAGGATCTTGATGGTGAGTAGTCTTGCTCAACAATCCTAGCCTTAATCTACTCAATATCCTCTCTCAAAGTATGCACTTGTGAACCCTCAAACTTGCACCCTTATGATCCGGCTACAGCTTGACACCTAGTAAGAATAGTGCGCTATGCATACGGTGATCCCGCTAGCCAGTTAGCAAGCAGGGGTCAAAGGGGCAGCGCCCTTTGTAGGTGCGGGCAGTGCCTCATTGAAAAATAAATTTCCTGAATCTTTCACCTCTAGTCAACTGCTTTTCAGTCACGAACTTACAGGATCAAACTGAGATTGAATCATAACTGAAATGGACTCGAAATAGATGAAAAGCAGGAAACAGTTTGAACTAGCCGGCCAACGCACAAGAGGTGGTAGGGCGGCATGTTGAGTGTGCCGCTCGGATACCCAGCGTGTCACCAATGCTGCCCATGCCGCTGGCACATTGCCAGTGCCGCCACTGGTACCACCGACATCCCCTTCACCAGCTCTATAAATAGAGCCTCCTTCCAGCTCATTTGAGGAGAATTCCAATGCAGAAACTCTCTTATATTACTCTGCTTATTGTGCTTAAGTTCTGCTTGAAATTTGATACAAAAGCTATTGTTTCAATTTCTTTTTAATTTACATTCATTATGCTATTTTGCTAACCTTTTGCTATTAAGTTTTAACTTCAAGGTCCTAAATCCAAAGTGGAGCTTAGATCCAGAGTTAAGCTCACCCTATTCATCCGAAAATCAAGGAAAGCAAAGGTATAATCTTCTTTCTATTTTCAAAATTCTAAACTCAGATCTAGAATTCTCTTTAGGTCTAAAATAGAAAAGATCTAAAATTTATTAATCTAAGAATCAGAATTAAATTAATAAACAAACTAACACTTTTCCTATAACCCCTCCTTCGTAAAAAGGAAGAATTGCGTGGGGTTTGATTCTTATTCGATGGGATACACAGGCTGCCATTCTAAAAGGCATCAACTCCAAAATTTTTTTATCAATATTTTTTTCCTTTTTATTTTGATTTATTTATATTAATCTTTTATTTATGATCTTATATTAGCTTAGTTGGGGAATGTGTGTTTTTCCTAGTACCCATAGGGGCTAGAGGAAAGATCATCTTTATTTTAATTGTTTTGATCTTGTAATAATTAAGTAAGATCTATTTTGCTTGTTTGTCTACAATTGTCATTTCATCTTATCATATATATCTGTTTCCTGCATCATTATGTTCCTATTCATACATACATGAAAATTTCTTTTTAAAAGTTATTTTGCACTTTTTAGCCAAACTAAAGAAAATTATATTTTTCTCACTTGAGTAATTACCAAAACCTGATCCTCAAGCCCTCTTTGGTCACTCACAGATTAGTGCATTTTTTATTGGGATAAATCAAATATTTTGTAGAGTCAATCATGTTGGGTTTTCTTTAATTTTCCCAATTAAAATAATTAAATTAAAGTGGCGACTCACTTTCACAACTTTCAAATCACACAAATCAATTTTTTAAACTCACAGCAAGTTTCAATCATGGAGTTTCTCCTGAAGAGCATTTCAATTCCTCAGCGGATCGGACCGGTGCTTAGGCGAGGCCTCACAGCATTAGGGACCTCAAACATCGATTTTCCTTTGCCAGGTCTGAGCAATCTTCTTCCAACTTCTGAAACTTGTTATGAACCCAATCATAATCTAGGCACTCCTCGAGATCCTCCTCCTCATGGGTCTTCTCCCTCTTGAGGCGAATCATAGGTATGGCCTTCTTAAACATCTCTAGCTAGGTCCTCTTGCACATCATGCAAGGTGCTTTAGGTCGTGATCCTCTAGTAAGGGTAATCTTCTTGGTCATCTGATAAAAGAATTGTAAGGCACACAAACAATAATAAGAAGTACTATAGGTTATTAGGATTTCACGAAACTATACTAGCTATAGGCTACAAATGACATGATAGGAAAATTCCTATGCTCTAGGATTATACTTAATCAACACATTAACTAGACAAGTCTAAACTAGACTTAAAATTATAGCTCTGGTGCAATCTTTATCACATCCTAATTTTTTGAGATATGACGATCCTAGAACATGGGGAGACATAAGGTCTCCCATAGCTATAGAACCCACTCATAAACATATAAACACTGCCTAGGATCATACCTAAACCTCATACATTAACTTAAATATCCAATAATAAAGAAACTTTAACTAGCGGAAGAATAGTTTAAAATACTTTAAATACAATCCATAAGAAAATAACATTTAAGACTCCAAATAAATTATCAAATGAGTAATATTCCAAATAAAACTCTTAAAGCATCTACGAGTGACTCTTCATAGCACAATACAATAAAAGAGTTAGACAAGGAAATACCCCAAGTGGAGTAGATTGCTTGAGCTAACACCTTGCATCCCTAAAATGTTCACTTGGAACCACACAAGGAAAAGGTGTGAGATAGATGATCTCAATAAGTAAACAATAACTTATATGATAACACATATCCCTTAAAAAGTGGCTCATAACACATAACTCATAGGTCATGATTCATAATTCATGATTCATAGTTCATGGTTCATTGGTTGCAATATAGCAAGGTTTTTGTAGAAATCACACTTATTACTAGTGAGTGAAGACTCTTGCTCAATTCACTTGAATACATTGAGGAGAGGTGGCCTCAAGCTAAATTCCAACTCCTATCTTATGAGAAATGTGAAGTTGATCAGGCCTCAGGGCTAGAACTGCCCCTTCTAGCTGAGGTGGATACTATGCCCCTATCCATCGAGTTAAGACCATATGCATAGGTTCTGATAATTACTGGCATCGGTACAAAGATTTCTGCATGAAAGGATTCATTAATACCATAGCTAGAGCTAATGGCAATTACTTATAACAACATATCACATATAACATAATACTAATAGAAGTTTATCTTATGGAACAAATGATAAATAACAGTGTGGTTCCAGACAGAATACAAGTTAGGGCAACAATCGCAAAGCTTATTTATTATCATGGAATAATCAAAAATGGTTTTGGACTAATTATCCTTTGGCAACCCAATCTTAACAAGGAAATCATATAACTTTAATTGAAAAATAGAAAAGAACTTGGTTTCAAGAATGTCAAAGATTCACATATCATCGTGGCTTGTACTTGTAGCAGTAAAATAATATTTATTCACCTTGTGGTTCCTCAACTCCTAATTGTTGTAGCCCTCAAACTTCTAATACTCCTCAAGCTATAACATAACATTATAATTCAATACTTATCATTTTCTTAACATTATGCTATCCTATAACAATCCACACCCACCCTAGAAGTTTCATGACAATTTACTTGATTTTAGAGTTATTATGACAAAATGTGTGCTTGCATGAAATTTTATGTGATATGTGATTTATAAGAAAGTGGCATATTAGACTAGTTCTGATATGCATAATATGAATTATGAATATGAAATAAGTGATTTATGTGAAGTACAAAGTATAAAATGATTTATTGCATACAAAGTGAATTTTCATGCACAAAGCGATTTTTAAGCATAAAATAATTTTATGAGCATTTTAAAAATATTTTTCATTAAATATTTTTAGAGGGATTTTAATGAAAATAAGAAGCAAAATATTTTATTTTTAATTATTTGAAATCAGCCCATAAATTACATTAAAGGCCCAACTCACCAAAACTCCACTACACCAAAACATTCCCAACCTAGCTCATTAATGACAAACTTGTAATTTTCACCCCAAAACCATAAATAAACCTAAAATTTAGCCCGATAAGTTTAGGCAACCTCCATTCTATTTTTCCATCAGATTTTTATAGAAAATTCTCTCAAAAATTTCCTCTCAATCGAAATTCACAAGGTGCCTTCAAACCTTGTGATTTTGTGATCGTCTTCGTAAGTTTTTCTCTTCTTTCAAGCTACTATTTGACTTTTATAAAACTAATCATGAATAATCCATATGGGGCTGTATATTTACTATTTTTCTTGATATTTAATTCAGCCTAGGTGTTTTATTTGAAGGAGAAACTGATTTTCAACAATAAACACAACTCTTTCTTCGCAAATCCATCAAAGTTGAACCTTAAAACTTTGAAGTTGGAATCTTCATGTATATGAACATAAAAGAGGGGGGAGGGGGCAATTTGTATGTTAATATATTCTAAACTGATTTTTGTTATGTTTAGATTAAAAATATTGGTTTAAATAATGTGTTTACATATTATTGTAATGATCAGAAAGTGTGAAAAGCAAGAAAATCCATGGTTATGTAATTCGGCCTATGGTGGGATCTTGATCTATAATAACCACATCTACCTTAGGAGTTTTAGTGACAAATTATTTGAATTTAGGGTTATTGTGATAAATTATGTGACTACATGAAAATTTATATTTGACATGATTTAAGGGTTTGGGGCATGTTAAATTAATTTTAATATGCTTAATATAAATTATTATTGTGAAATAAATGATTTGAATAAATGCATTAGCATATAATAATTTATTTTTTTGTAAAATGAATTTTCATGTAAAAAGACAATTTTTTGAGCATAAAATAATTTTATGAGTACTTTTAAATTATTATTAAATAAATGTTTAGGGAGAAATTTTAATGAAAATAATAAGAAATATATTTTATTTTTAATTACCTATAAGCCACCCCTAATTTAAATAAAAAGCCCAAATACCCAAAAGCCCACTACACCAAAACACTCCTAACCTAGCTCATTAAGGATAAATTTGGAAATTGTACCCCAAACCCTAATATATAATGAGAATATTGGCCAGCCCTTGATTTCTTATAGCCACCATTCTATTTTTCGGTATTTTGCTAGAAAATTCTCTCAAAATATTTCTCTCTACTTAAATTCTCAAAAACACTTTCAACTTTGCGATTTCGCGACCGTTTCATAAGTTTTTCTTTTATTTTCAATTTGCTGCTTGATTTTTTATGAAACTAATATTGGGAAAATTATTTTGAACAAAATATTTACTAATTTTTACTAATAAAATTTGCGTTAGGTGATTTCTTGAGAGACAAATCAATTTTTCTATCGAAAGTACCATTCTCTCTACGTGATTTCTCTAAAGGTGATTCTTACAACTCAAAATTGAAATTTTCATGCATAAACATTACCAAGGGGGGCAATTTTTATATGTTGCTATTCTAAACTGATTTTTGATGTGTTTATATGAAACATATTGAATTAAATCATATTTTTACATATTTTTGTAATGACTGAAAAGTTTCAGAAAACAAGAAACTTTAAGGTTTTCGCTCTAGAACTTCAAAATTAGAAAATTCTATGATTTGACAATTCAATGGCTGCCAATTTGTGATGTTTAATATTCTAATATAATATTTGTTTTGTTTGGATGAAAACTAATGACTTAAATTATGTGTTTATATATTACTGTAATAAATGGAAAGTGCACAATGCTTTAAAACTCATGATTTTCACCCTAAACCTTGAAACTCGGAATTTTCATGCATAAATATGATAAAGGTTGCTGATTCATACATGAGGATGTTTTAAACTAATATTTGCTATGATTGAATGAAAAATAATGGTTTTAAACCATCCGTTTACATATTACTGTAATGATACCAGAAACAAGAAAACTTATGGTTTTGCATCCTAAAAACCAAAATTTGAATTTTCATGTATGAGATATACCTATTGCTGCTGATTCATGTAGATTAATGTTTTAAAATGATTTTTGTTGTGTTTACATGAAAAATTTTGGTTCAAATCATGTTTTTACATATTACTATAATCGACGAAAAGTGTGAAAAGTGAGAAAATTCAGTTTTTCCCTTTAATTGAGCATTCGGCCTACCATGGGATTTTTATCCCAATGCCTATAATTTTTATGTGATGTATTTTAATGATTATTGACATGTATGTATATATGATAAATGTTTAAATTGCATATTGGTTGAAGGGAAGACACTAGACAAGCCTAAAGGCACTTTGGTATACTTAAGGTATACTTAAGGTATCTTAACCTTATGTTGTGATTAAAATGTGAATGTGATTGGAAAATATGGAAATATATGTTATGATGACTTGATAATGAATTAATGGTCTTGAATTGGTAAAGAGATTGATTGAATGAATGGGTCATAAGAGTTAAGCATGACACTTGAAAGGCTATTGATAAGTTGACATGTATGGAAGTGTTAAGTATACTAAGATGATTATTAAAGTGAATTGATATTAAGATATTGATATTGTGTTGACCTTAGAAAGGTTTTTACATGAGTTATAATATGTTTCCATATGGGCCTATTAAGGCTAAGTGTGCAAGACTTTTAATGTTAGCCTATTATATGCAAATTATGAATGCACTTATATGTGCAACTCTAAATGTATGTGAATGTTATATGTGCATAGGGTATGAAGGAATGATGGAGCCAAACACAGTGGAAGGGAGTTGGTGAGGTGAAATTTCAAACATTTTAAAATTTCACTTCACCCATTTTGGTCCAAAATTCATTCAAGAAATCAATTAATTTGTGTGTAAAACACATATGCATATAAAGAAGAAGGAAGAGTAATCATATTACCTCTTGTAGGTTCCTTCATTCTTTATCAAAGAGCTTCCTAATTGTGAAGCCTCTAGATCATCCACACATAGCTCACCTCTAAGTCTCCTCTTGATTTCTTTGGTGTTCTTGAATCACTCTCTTAGTTTCCCAATTTGATTCAAGATTATCCCTCAAAAACCTTTAGGAAGTTTAAGGTTTCTCTTTGGTTTGTTTTACACTAAACATATTTTCAATTAACAAGCATTTGTTCTTTTATAAAGAATAAAGAAGAGAATTGAAGATTAAAAGAAAAATTGAAGAAACACTTTCTTCATTTTTCTTTCTTGCTCTTAAATCTCTCTTAAGATGCTCCAAATATGAGAAAATGATGTTCAAAACTTATGAAGAAAAATGAACATAAACTCTTTTATACTTATTTCCTTCAAGACTTAACTCTTAAGTCTTCTCAAAGACTTAATTACCCTTTTAGCTCTTCATTTGGTGGAAGGGCAAAGTTGACTTTGCATCTTTAAATGGTGAAATGACCATTATATCCTTCAAGGGTAAAATGGAAATTTCCTTTAGCTAAAAGATGTAATTATAATTTTAACATTAGTAAAAAATTCTCTAACCCCTAAACCCATCATATGGGCTTATGAATAGTGAATTTTCTCTAACCCCTAAATTGCCTCTTAACCATATCATATATGAGCTTAGGCCACATTTCATATGTTAAGGGTTTTCACTAAGCTTAAAATTAAGTCTTTGATTTAGTTCAAATCAATTTTTAATTTAATCTTTCTCATTTGCATATATACAAATTAATATTTAATTGAATCGAAACCTTTTTAGATTAAACATCAGGACATGCTAGGGTCCTTGTAAATTTAATTACATGTTTAATCATTTTACCACTGATCAATTAATTAAACACTTTAATTAATTATCACGATAAACCTTTTACACTTGGAAGGTGATCACTATTGGGTGTGTGACTTTCTAGATTCATGTCTAATTAGCAATGAGAATGAGAAAAAATTTTTCTCTACTAATGTGAAATCCCCACTTCACACTTAGTCCCATAAGTCATGAGGGACAACTAGCATTCTATATCACGACTACCTAATTAGAAATGAATGTTTATAATTGATAACTTTAAACATCACATGTTCCATCAATCATAAATCATCATACACTAGAATCCCTTCATTAAAGATTCCAATCTTGGCTAGGGTAATGTTTTATGTCAAACCCTAATGTGCCTTGATTCTATGTCCTTATCTCAGTTCTAATTCTTAATGATATTAGATTCCCACTAAAAACTCTTTCTAGTGAATTTGTCAGTCCTGACCAAGAGCTTTAGTTATCAAGAATAAGCAAATAACATAGGATCTTAACGTCGTTTACTCGAGGTAATGAATTTTTGGTGATCACTTACCTCCATACATAACGAATTAGAACCATCACATGCCATATATCCATACAAGAATAGTACGTCTATGTAAGTAGTAATAAATCCTATCCACCTATGTATGACATATCGTATCTTTCAAGTCAAAGGATTATATGCACTATTATGACCTAGATGATAAATAATTGACAAGTAGTAAAACCCCATATTGTTATCATCTAACGTCACAGTTTAACTATTCATCCTAGAATATCCACATGTTTGTATCGACATCATATGTCAAGTAGCATAAGACCAACTGCCTCTATAATCATATGTATCACATACTGATTATAGAAAATAAATAGAGGTGATGGTCTTTCAGATTAATGATGCCCAGTCATTAATCTTATGACCATAAACGTATTTAAAATATTTGTACGAGAGTGATCTGTCTCCCATATTCTCAACACTTGAGAATAGATCCTCTTACAAATACTTAAGGACTATATTCAATAATATGAAACCCTTTTCATGTTATGAATATATTATTGTGTCATTGGGAATTAATTTCTACTATTGCATAACTATTATATGGCTCCTAGGGCACATATTGCTCCTAGGGCACATATTGCTATCAGGGTAGCTATGGGATAGGATAGCATCATGATTAAATAAATACTAAGTATTGAATTAAATATTGTGTTAGAGCTTAAGGAGTTTTAGAGATTCAAAAGGGCTACATGTACTAGGAGCAAAGGAACCACAAGGTGAGTAAATATTATGTTCATTCTACAAGTGTGAGTAAACATTATAATATTGTTACAAGTACATGCTATCATATTATTTGAGCCTTTCACATTCTTAAAACCTAAGTTCTTTCTATTCTAAAATGAAACTCTATGATTTCCTTGTTAAGCTTGGGTTGCCAATGGGCAATTGGCCCAAAACCATTTTTTTTTATCCAATGATAATTCATTGTGATTATTGCCCTAACTTACATTCTTTCTATAACTATACTACCATTGTGTCATTTGTTCAAAAGTTAAACTACTATTGTTATTGCGATACATGTTATTGTTGCATTAAATTTTATTGTTATATGTGAATACCATTAGCGCTAGCTATGGTACCTTTAACCTTTTATGTAGAAGTCCTCATGCCAATGCAGGTAATCATTAGAACCTGTGCATATGGTCTTAAGCCAATGGATAGGGGTTGTGTATCCACCTAAGCTATATGGGGCAATTCTAGCCATGGGGCCTTATCAGCTTCATGCCTTCTAAGTGATAGGAGTTGGAATTTGGTTTAATGCCACCTCTCCTCTAAGTGGTTGAGTGTTAGAGCAACAGCCTTCACTCACTAAGTGTTATAAGTGTGATTTATGCAAACTTGTTAAATTGAGCCTTTGCTATATTGCAACTTGACTCATGAATTATAAATCATGAATTATGTGCATAAGCTATGTGTTTCCTTTTCAAAGGATGATGTGTTAATGTATGTGCTATATTGTTTACTCATTGAGATCATCTATCTCACCCCTTTTTCTTTCCTTGTGTGGTTTTAGGTGAGCAATATGAGGAGGCAAGGTGATAGCTCAAGCATTCTACTTTGGTTGGGAGAACCCTTGTCCAAGTTATAATAATACTATGCTATGAAGAGTTGTCATTAGATGCTCCAGGAATATTTTTTTTTTGGTTTTTATTTTTAGATGTTATTTATTAAGGTTTCGAGTGGATTATGAATATTATTTCCTTATGATTTATATGTGAAGTGTCTAATTACTGTCTTCTGCAAATAATGGTTTTTCATATAATATTTTAAATGAGTTATTGTATAAGGTTTGGTATGATCTTAGGAATGACTTATGTATGTGTAAATAGGTTTTACGAGCGTGGGTGACCTTAAGTCTCCCCGTGTTCTAGGACCGTTATATCTCTAAAGTTGGGATGTGACATGATCCTAATTTTTATAGTTTTTGCAATATATATTTTAATGATGGTTGACATATTTATATGAATGATGAATTATTTAATTGCATGTTGGTTGAAGGAGTAGCTTAAGGAAACACCTAGAGTGTTTAGACCTACCTAGGGTTTCTAAACCCTAATTGTCATGTTTGATTAATATGTGTACATGATTAAGTGACATGTGAATTAGATTTTATGATGTGATAATAGTGAATTAACAATGTTAAATTAACTATAAGAATGATGGTATGAATCGATCAAAGGAGATAAGTAGGACTCTTACAAGACTTACTTGTTAATTTGATGTATATGAAAAGTATTAAGTGTGACAAGTTGAAAGTGAAATTGAATAGATATTAACATCATGATTTATTGCATTTGGCTGTAGAAAAGTTTTGGTATGAGTTATTATATGATTTCATGTGAGCCTGAGAAGGCAAAGTGTGCAAGACTTAAAAGTCAACATGTCATGTGCAAGTGATGAGTGCACTTCTAAGTATATGTGAATGATATATGTGCATGGGGTAGTTATGGGATGGGATAGCATGATGTTAAGCAAATGCTAAGTATTGAATTATAATGTTATGTTAGAGCTTGAGGATTTTCAGAAGTGCAAGGGCTACAGGCATTAGGAGATAAGGAACCATAAGGTGAGTAAACATTATTTTATCATTACAAGTACAAGTTATCATGATATGTGAACTTTTGAGATTCCTAAAACCAAAGTTCCCTTCTATTTTCAATTATAACCATATGATTTCTTTGTTAAGCTTAGGTTGATATTAGACAATTGGTCCCAAACCATTATTGATTATTAAAGGATAAGAAATAACTTTTGTGATTATTGCCTTACCTTACTTTCTTTCTGTAACCACACTGTTATTTATCTTTTGTTCAATAAGTTAAACATCTATTGCGATTATGTTACATGTTAAAAGTTGGAACTTGGTATGATGCCACATCTCCTTTAGGAGTTTGAGTGAACACGGCAATAGCCTTCACTTTATATGTTATGAGTTATGAAGTGATATAATTAATTTAAATTAATTTTTAACATGCATAATATGAGTTATTATTGGGAAATAAATGATTTATAGGAAGTGCAATAGCATAAAATAAATTATTTTAAATAAAATGAATTTTCATGCATAAAGATAATTTTTAAGCATAAAATGATTTTATGAGTATTTTAAAATAATTTTTAAATAAATGTATTGGGATAAATTTTAATGAAAATAATAAGAAAAAATTTTTTATTTTAATTACTTATAATTAGCCCCTAATTCAAATAAAAAGCCCAAATACCTAAAAGCCCACTACCCAAAAATCCTCCTAACCTATCTCATTAAGGATATTAGTGAAAATTGCCCAAAACTCTACATTTAAATATGAAAATTTCAGCCAGCCCTAATGTTCCAACAGCCATCACTCTAATTTTTTATGTTTTGATAGGAAAATTCTCTCAAAACAATTCTCTCTACTGAAATTAAGAAAACACCTTTCAATTTTGCGATTTCTCGCCCGTATTCGTAAGTTTTCCCTTCATAATAATTTTCTATATGATTTCTATGAAATAAATTATGAGAAAATTATTTTGAACTAGTTGTTTAAAGATTTTTATAGATTTAATTCTATTTGGGTGAGTTTTTGAAAGAGAAATTTAATTTTTTACCTAAAACACAAATCTTTTCACGTGATTTCTCTAAAGGTTAATCCTATAACTTAAAATTAGAATTTTTATACATAAACACTATGGGGGGGGGGGGACAATTCCAACATGGTTGATTTCTAAACTAATTTTTGATGTGTTTTGATGAAAAGTATTAGATTAAACTATATTTTTGCATACTTCTGTAATAACTGAAAAGTTTCAAAAACCAAAAGAATTCAGGGTTTTTATGCTATAACTTAAAGTTGGAAAATTCTATTATTATTTAAAATTGTTGCTGATGATTTGTATATGAATGGATTCTAATATGATATTTGTTTTGTTTGAATGGAAATAATAATTTAAATAATGTGTTTGCATATCATTGTAATGAACAGAAAACGCGGAAAGTGCGAAAACTCATGATTTTCACCCTAAGCCTTAAAATTTGGAATTTTCATGCATAATTATTATCTCTGGCTGCCAAATCATACATGTGAATGAAAAATAGTGGTTTAAACCACTTGCTTACATATTACTGTAATGACCAAAAAATACCGAAAACAAGAAAATCCATGGTTTTGCATCCTAAAACCTAAAATTTGAATTTCATGTACATGTCACACATATGGCTGCTGATTCATGTGAATTAACGTTCTAAAATGATTTTTGTTGTGTTTAAATGAAAAATCTTGGTTCAAACAATATTTTTCCATATTATTGTAATGGATGGAAAGTGTGAAAAGTAAGAAAAATTCAGTTTTCCTTTTAATGACACATTGGCCTACTATGGTATTTTTATCCCAATGTCTATAATTTTTATGCAATGTATTTTGATGATTATTGACATGTATGTATGTGTAATAAATGACAAAATTGCATGCTAGTTGAAGGAATGACCACAGACAAGCTTAGAGGCACTTTGGTATACTTAAGGTATCTTAATCTTATATTGTGATAAGAATGTGAATGTGATTGGGAAATATGGAACTAGATGTTATGATGACTTGATAATGAATAAATAGTCTTGAGTTGATGAGGTGATTGATTGAATGAATGAATCATAAGAGTTAAGCATGCCACTTGAAAGGTTAATTGTTAAGTTGACATGTATAGAAGTGTTAAGTGTATTAAGTTGATTGTTAAACTAAATTGATATTAAGATAATGATATTATGATGACCTTAGAAAGGTATTGACATGATTATGATGTGTTTTCATATGGGCCTATAAAGGCTAAGTGTACGAGACTTTTTAAGTCAAAATATTATGTGCAAATGATGAGTGCACCTATATATAAAAGTCTAAGTGCATGTGAATGTTATATGTGCTTGGGGTAGTTATAAGATAGGATAGCATCATGATTAAATAAATACTAAGTATTGAATTACATATTATGATAGAGTTTGAGGAGTCTTAAAAGTCCAAGGGCTACAAGAATTAGGAGCGAAAGAACCACAAGGTGAGTAAATATTATATTCATTCTATAAGTGTGAGTAAACACTATGTTTATGTTGCAAGTGTGAGTAACATTATGTTATGTTACAAGTATGTGATATCATGTTATATGTACCTTGATATTCTTGAAACCCAAATTATTTTCTATTTCAAATGAACTCAATGATCTCTATTTTAAAGCTTGGGTTACTAAAGGACAATCAGTCTAAAAACCATTTTGTTATCCAATGATAATTCTTTGTGATAATTGCCCAACTTATTTTCTTTCTGGAACTACACTATTCTTGTATCTTCTATTCAAATAAATTGACCTGATATTACTATTGTGATACATGTTATTATTGCCTTAAGTTCTATTGATATATGTAAAAACCATTAGCTCTAGCTATGGTACCTCTAACCCTTTATGCATAAGTCCTTGTGCTGATGCGAGTAATCATTAGAACCTGTGCATATGGTCTTAACCTGATGGATAGGGGTAATGTATCCAGCTAAACTAGAAATGGGCAGTTTAAGCTATGGCACCTAATCAGCTCCATGTTTTTCATGTGATAGGAGTTGGAATTTGGTTTAATACCACCGCTCCTCTGTGTTTGAGTGATAGAGCAATAGCCTTCACTCTCAATGTGTTTTAAGTGTGATTTCTACAAACTTGTTTAATTGAAAGCCTTGCTAAAATGTTAATTTAATTCATGAATTGTAAATAATGAACTATGTGTATAAGCTATTAGTTTCCTTTTCAAAGGACTATGTGTTAATGTATGTGCTATATTGTTTACTCATTGAGATCATCTATCTCACCTTTTTTTTTTCCTTTTTCCTTGTGTGGTTCTAGGTGAGCAGTATGAGGAGGCAAGATGATAGCTCAAGCATTCTACTTCGCTTGGGAAATTCCTTGTCCGAAGTCTTTAATAATTCTATGATATGAGGGGTTATCATTAGACGCTCTAGGAATAATTATTTTGATGATTACTTTAAATGTTTTGTTAGGATTTCAACTAGATTATAAATGCTATTTTCTTATGGATTATATGTGAAGTATCTGACTGTTGTTTTTTGCAACTAAAGGTTTTCACATAAATGTTCTAAATGTGTTATTGTATGAGGTTTGGTATGATCCTAGGAATGATTTCAATATGCGTAAGTAGGTTCTATGGGTGTGGGTGACCTTATGTCTCCTCGTGTTCTACGACCGTCATATCTCTAAAATTGGGATGTGACAGTTAGTTAAAGATTCTTTGTTATTAGATATTTTTAAGTTAATGCATGAGATTTTGGTACAATCCTAGACAGTGATTATATATGCATGAGAGGATTCTACGGGCATGGGTGACCTTATATCTCCCCATCTTCTAAGATCGTCAAATCTCCTAAATTGGGATGTGACAAAGATGGTATTGGAGCTATAGTATTAAGTCTAGTTTAGACTTTTCTCTTTATTGGGTTGATTAAGTATAATCTTGGAGCAAAAGAATTTTCCTATCATGTCACTTGTAGTCTATCGCTAGTATAGTTCTGCAAAATCCTAATAAGCTATAGTACTCCTTGTTATTGTTTATGTGCCTTATGATTCTTTTATCAAATGACTAAGAAGAGTACCCCTGCTAGAGCATCTCACATGACTTGTAAGAGAACTTGGCAAGAGATGTTCAAGAAGGTCATACGTATGATCCACCTCAAGAAAGAGAAGACTCCTGATACAGAGGACCTCATGGAGTGTCTAGGTTATGACTGGATTCAGAGTTAGATTCATAGGTTCAAAAGAGACTCCTCAAACATTATGAAAGAAAATCGACGTCTTAGGTCCCTAGTGCATGCTTTGAGAGAGGATGTGGAACAGATTAAGGTTGAAGTTATTGAATAAATGGGAGACTCGAGCTAGTACTTGGTAACTATTAGCCTAATGGCATAGGACTTATATGATATGAATGATATTATTTGACTACCTAGCTACTTGGGTTGGATATGATTTCCTTCATTGTCTATAAGATGATTGATTTTTATATATGATAGGAGAGACCATTATGCTATAAGTTATGTGTTACATGATTATGATACATTATGCATGCCATGATATGTGATATGTGCTATATAATATGTGCCTTATGATATGATACTATACGATGTGTGCTCATGTTAGATGCATAGTAAGTATGATAATTTGATAGTGATGTTTAATGGATTAGAAGGGAGTTAGCACTAAATATACTCACCTATTATAGCAGAATATTTGATAGATTCTAGTGCTATGCACTCGTTTGTGTCTCTATGTTTTACTAAAAGTCTCGGTAGAGATAAGGAATTAATGAAGGAACCCTTTGTAGTGTCAACTCCTTTGGGAGGAATGATGGAAGTAAAGTGTGTGTTTAAGGACTGTGAGGTAGACATTAATGGATGGAAACTTCCTATGGAGTTGTTAGAACTTGATGCATTAGAATTTGATGTGATCTTAGGAATAGAATGGCTATATGAGCATAGAGCTCATATTGACTGTAAATGGAAGCAAGTAGAATTTCAAACCAAGGATGGGGAGAAATTTATGTATCAAGGAGAATAACTATAAATAAGGTCCACCAGCATAATCATGGAATGGATGAGTATACTTAGGAAGCTGAGAAAGGGATGCGATAGAAGCATCCTTAATTTTTTCGAGAATGTATGAGTAAGTATTTAAATTTGAGAATGAATTTCTTTTAAGGGGGAGAATGCAATAACCCACATCCACCCTAGGAGTTTCATGACAATTTACTTGATTTTAGAGTTATTGTGATAAAATGTGTGCTTGTATGAACTTTCATGTGCTATGTGATTTATGATAAAGTGGCATATTAGACTAGTTCTAATATGCATAATATAAATTATGAATATGAAATAAGTGATTTATGTGAAGTACAAAGCATAAAATAATTTTTATGTGAATTTTAAAAATATTTTTAATTAAATATTTTTTGGGTGATTTTAAAGAAAATAAGAAGCAAAATATTTTATTTTCAATTATTTAAAATCAGCCCACAAATTAGATTAAAGGCCCAACTCACCAAAAGCCCACTATACCAAAACACTCCTAAATTATCTAATTAATGGCAAACTTGTAATTTTCACCCCAAAACACTAAATAAACCTAAAATTTGGCCCCATGAGTGTAGCAACCTCCATTCTATTTTCATATTAGATTTTTATAGAAAATTCTCTCAAAAATTCCCTCTCAACTGAAATTCACAAGGTGCCTTCAAACCTTGCAATTTTGTGATCGTTTACGTAAGTTTTTCTCTTCTTTTAAGCTACTATTTGATTTTTATGAAACTAATCATGAGTGATCCATATGGGGCTCTATATTTATTATTTTTCTTGATTTTTAATTCAGCCTAGCCGTATGACACTATGGAGTTCTAATAGCTTTGAATACCTTATAGTATTTTGAGTATAACTAGAGCTATAGAAGTTTAATTGAGGTGATTCAAGTACCATTAGAAAGCTAAAAAAAGAGCTACAAATATTATAAAGACCAAAAATTCTAATTCCTTTATTTTTTGACCTAAAATTTGCATGCAATCTAGATAATGTATCTTGGCACCTAGCCTAGCTGTGCTGACATGGCAAAAATTGGCCAATCCATGCCTGACACCCATCCAAACATTAATGAGCCTCAAAGCACTATAAAAGGACATGGTTTACATCAAAAGGGAGAGCTCATTCCTAGGTTTTTGTCACATCCCAACTTTAGAGACATGACGGTCCTAGAACATGGGGAGACATAAGGTCACCCACGCCCGTAGAACCCACTTCCACATATACGAATCATGCGTAGGATTGTACCAAACCTTATACCATAACTCATTTAAAATATTCATATGAAAACCTTTAGTTGCAAAAAATAAATAATTAGATACTTCACATACAATCCCTAAGAAAATAATATTTATAATCCAATTGAAAACCTTAATAAATAATATCTCATAATAGACATCAAAAATAAATATTCCTGAAGCGTCTAACAACAACCCTTCATAGCATAGTATTATTAAAGACATGGACAAGGAGTTTCCCAAGTAAAATAGAATGCTTGAGCTATCAGCTTGTCTCCTCATATTGCTCATCAAGGAACTTAATTCATTAGATCGAATGGCAGAATAGTGAACTCATAATGGTCGTATTTGGTATGGAAGGTAGTCTTATAGATATCCTCCCTACGGATCTTTAATTAATGATAGCTGGACCTCAGGTCAACCTTAGAGCTTGTAATTGATCAATGAGATCATCGATCCTTAGCAAAGGATACCTATTCTTCACAATGACCTTGTTAAGCTAGCGATAATTGATGCACATCTGGAACAAGCCATCCTTCTTCTTTATGAACAGCATTAGAGTGCCCTATGGCAAGCTACTTGGTCAGATAAAACCCTTCTTAAATAGATCATACAATTGCATATTTAATTCTTTCAACTTTATTAGTGCCATATGATATGGCGGTATTGATATAGGTTGCATACCATATAACAGTTCAATGTTGAACTTAATCTCACGATCAGGTGGTATTCCAAGTAAGTCTTCTAAAAAGATGTCCATGAATTCATACACCACTAGAATGCTTTTGTCTCAAATGGCAGCCTCCTTATCAGTATTGATTACATGGGCTAGGTATGCTTGGCACCTTTTTCTTAACATCCTTGTTGCTCCTAATGCTGATATTAAGTTTGGAGGATTCTCAATCCTATCCCCTTGATACATAAACTTCTTCCCATCCTCAGTTCTAAACTCAACCAGCTTCTCTCTACAGTCAATATGAGCTTCATGCTCATATAACTTGTCCATCCTTAATATCACATCAAATTCTAGTACATCCAATTCTAGTAATTCCACAGGAAGTTTTTGTCCAATAATGTCTACCTCATAACCCTTAAACACATACTTTACTTCCATCACTTCCCCTAAATGAGTTGATACTATTAAAGGTTCACTTATTAATTCCTTATTTTTACCAAGACTCTTAGCAAAACACGGTGATACAAAAGAATGTGTAGCACTAGAATCAATTAAACATCTTGCACTAGAATTTTGAATGGAAATGATACCTGTGATAGTTGTGTGAGAAGCGCGGGCCTCTTACTGATTTAAAGTGAAGACTCAACCTTTGCCCTTATTCTCTATTTCTAGTGCATTCCTAATAGCTAACCCCTTATTCTTAGCTCCTTACCCTTGCGATTGGAATGGTCTAGACTATGGATGTGTTATGGTCCTATTCCCTTGATTCCTTATCTGAGAGTAGTCCTTAATGAAGTGTCCCAATTGCCCACACTTAAGGCACGCACTAGAATCTCTTGGGCAAATTTTGCAATGCTTTTTTCTACAATTGCCACAAGTGGGGAGTTCCTACTTAGTTTGACCACTTCACTGTCCAGACGTTGCAAATTCCTTCCTTGAGCCTTCTTCTCCTCCTTGCTATCCTTCGTGACCTTTATTTTTATTCTTCCCTTTCTGCTCCCGTTCAACTCTTTTGGCTCTCTCAACCTTATATCTCTTTTCCATTATCTTGGCCTTATCTACCAACTTGGCTAAGGTTGGAAATTTTGTTGCTTCCAATGAGTTGAATAGAGGTATGATCAGCCCTTTTAAGAAGCGGTTGATACGACTAGCTTCGATAGGAACGATGTTAACAACAAACCTGCTAAGTTGATTAAACTCCTTAGCATAATCCGAGGTTGACATTCCAAGCTTTTGCTTCAGCTATTTGAACTGTAGTGCCTTATCTTGCCTTTCGCCTTCAAGCAAGAACTGATCCATCACTTCTTGTTTGAACTCTACCCAAGTAGGTGGGTCTGCCCTATAAAGTCACTCCTTGATGTTTCTCTCATACCAGTACCAAGCTTCTTCCTAAGTTGGAGTCCTACCAACTTAATCACTCGGGCATATGAGCAAGACAATCGATGGACTAGCTTGTCCAGCTCATCTAAGAATTCATATGGGTCATCACCCTCCTCACCACAGAAGGTAGGAGACTGAAGCTTTTTCAACCCCAAAACAGTCATCCCCTTTTCAGGTAGCCATTTCCTTTCCTTTTATGTAGGTGCCTTGACAGTAAGAAGTGGAACTCCATTTCTTTCTTATGTTTGTGATGCTTCCTACCTTTGAGCTCGTAGCTCATCCAATTCCTTGCGCAAGTCTCACATTTCCTCGTGCATAGCTTACACCTCTTGCGAACGTGCTTACACACTGGAGCCCATAGTTCATGCCCCCGAATTGGATCTTTCTCTTAACTGTGCAGGTGCAAAGGTAGCATTTGATGCAATGTCTAATATGGCATCATCACTTGCCTTGATAGGCTGGGCAGCTGTGTAAACCTTCTTCTTGGGAGGCATTCTACTTATCATGATAAGGGAATTTAGTACTAACCCTTTCTATCCCATTCGTCACATCCCAACTTTAGAGATATGATGGTCCTATAACATGGGGAGACTTAAGGTCACCCACGTCTGTAGAACCCACTTACATATACATAAGTCATTCTTAGGATCGTACCAAACCTTATATAATAACTCATTTAAAATATTATGTGAAAACCTTTAATTACAGAAGACAGTAATTAGACACTTTATATATAATCCATAAGGAAGTAATATTCATAATTCACTCAAAAACTTAAATAAATAACATTTCAAAGTAAACATCAAAAATAAATATTCCCGGAGATCTAATGACAACACTTCATAGCATGGTATTATTAATGACTTTGATAAGGAATCCCTAAGCGAAGAAGAATGCTTAAGCCATCACCTTGCCTCCTTATATTTGCTCACCTGGAACCACACAAGGAAAAAGAGGTGAGATAGATAATCTTAATGAGTAAATGATAAAGCACATACATTAACACATATTCCCTTGAAAAGGAAACTCATAGCTCATACACATAGTTCATGATTTACAATTCATGAATCAAGTTGCAATTTAGCAAAGGTTCAATTTGCCAAGTTCACAAAAATCACACTTATAACACTTAATGAGTGAAGGGTGTTGCTCTATCACTCGACCACTTAGAGAAGAGGTGACATTAAACCAAATTCCAATGCCTATCACTTAGAAGGCGTGAAGCTGATCAGGCCCCACGGCTAGAACCGCCCCTTTCTAGCTGAGGTGGATACACTACCCCTATCCATCGAGTTAAGACCATGTTCACAAGTTTTGATGATTTGCTGCATCAACACGAGGATTATACATAAAGGGTTAAAGGTACCAAAGCTAAAGCTATTGGTATTCACATATAACAATAACATTTAAGGCAGCAATAACATATATCACAATAACAATGGCAATTTAACTTTTGACCAAAAGGTGCAAAAAATAATGTATTTTTAGAAAGAATATAAGTTAGGGCAATAATCACAAGGAATTATCATTGGATAAACAAAAATAGTTTTTGGACCAATTATCCTTTGGCAACCCAAGCTTCATAAAGAAATCATTGAATCATATTTGAGGATAGGAAGAACTTGGGTTTCAATGATCTCAAAGGCTCACATAACATTACTCACACTTGTAGCAAAATTATAGTGTTTACTCACACTTGTAGAATGAATACAATGTTTACTTGCACTTGTAGAACGAATATAATGTTTACTCACCTTGTGGTTCCTTTGTTCCTAATTCATGTAGCCCTTGGACTTCTATGACTTCTCAAGCTCAATCATAATATTTAATTTAATACTTAGTATATATTTAATCATGATGCTATCCTATCCCATAACTTACCCATGCACGTATAACATTCACATACACTTAGAGTTGCACATATAAGTGCACTCATCACTTGCACATAACATGTTGACTTTAAAAGTCTTGCACACTTAACCTTAATAGGCCTATATGAAAACACATTATAACTCATGTCAATACCTTTCTAAGGTCAACACAATATCATTATCTTAATATCAATTCACTTTAACAATCATCTTAGTATACTTAACACTTCTATACATGTCAACTTCTCAATAGCCTTTCAAGTCTCATGCTTAACTTTTATAACCCATTCATTCAATCAATCTCTTCGTCAATTCAAGATCATTAATTTATTATTAAGTCATCATAACATCTATTTCCATATTTCCCAATTACATTCACATTATAATCACATATAAGGTTAAGATACCTTAAGTATACCTTAGGTATACCAAAGTGTCTCTAGGCTTATCTAGTGTCTTCCCTTCAACCAGCATGCAATTTAACCATTTATCATACATACATACAAGTCAATAATCATTAAAACACATCATATAAAAATTATAGACATTGGGATAAAAATCCCTTGGTAGGCCAAATATTTAAATTTCCTTGTTTTCTGAAACTTTTCAGTCGTACAGTAATATATAGGAATATGATTTAATCTAATATTTTTCATCAAAATGCATCAAAAATCAATTTAGAATGCAATGATACAGACATGCTTATGCATAAAAATTGTAATTTTAAGTTACAAGATTCACTTTTAGAGAAATCGCATAGAAAAATTTATGTTTTCAATAGAGAATTAGATTTCTCTTTCAAAAACTCACCCAAACTGAATTAAATCTATAAATATAAGTAAATACCTAGTTCAAAATAATTTTCTCATAATTTCATTGATAGAAATCAGTTAAGGATTTGAAAGAGAAAAAAAACTTATGATTACGGTCAAGAATCACAAAATTGAAAGGCGTTTTCTTAATTTCAGTAGAGAGAATTGTTTTGAGAGAATTTTTCTATCAAAATATAGAAATAACATAGTGTGGCTTTTGAAACATTAGGGCTGGCAAAATTTTAGTGTTTTAAATGTAGAGTTTTGGGCAATTTCCACTAATACCCTTAATGAGCTAGGTTGGGAGGATTTTTGGGTAGTGGGCTTTTAGGCAATTTCCCCCAAAAACATTTATTTAAAAATTATCTTAAAATACTTATAAAATTATTTTATACTTAAAAATTATCTTTATGCATGAAAATTCATTTTATTTAAATAATTTATTTTATGCCAATGTACTTCATGTAAATCATGTATTTCACAATAATAACTTATATTATGCATATTAAAATTAATTTAATATGCCACATACATGTAATAACCCATGCCTACCTTAGGAGTTTTCATGACCAATTTGCTTGAAATAGAATTATTAAGACTAAGTGTGTGTTTTTATGGGAATCTATGTGCTATGTGATTTATAAATATGTGGCATGTGAAATTAATTTTAATATGCCTAATATGAGTTATTATTATGAAATAAATGATTTGTATGAAGTGTATTAGCATAAAATAATTTATTTTATATAAAATAAATTTTCATGCAAAACGGCAATTTTTAAGCATAAAATAATTTTATGAGCATTTTTAAAAATATTTTTAAATAAATATTTTGGGGAGAATTTTAATGAAAATAATAGGAAAAATATTTTATTTTTAATTACCTATAATCAGCCCAAAATTAATTAAAAAGCCCAAATACCCAAAAGCTCACTACACCAAATCACTCATAACCTAGCTCATTAAGGGTAAACTTAGAAATTGTACCCCAAACCCTAGTATTTAATGTAAAATTTGGCTAGCCCTTCATTTCAGCAGCCACCATTATGTTATTTCATGATTTTGGTGGAAAAATTCTCTCAAAAATAATCTCTCTACCAAAATTCACAAATTACTTTCAAACTTTGCGATTTCGCGATAGTTTCATAAGTTTTTCCTTTCCTTTTAATTTTCTATTTAATTTTTATAAAAATAATCATGGGAAAATTATTTTGAACTGAATTTTTACTGATAAAATTCAGGCTAGGTAACTTCTTAAGAGAAAAATTAATTTTTCTACCGAAAATACCAATCTCTCTACGCGATTTCTCCAAAGGTGATTCCTACAACTCAAAATTGAAATTTTCATGCATAAACACTACCAAGGGGGGTGATTTCTATATAATTGTTTTTTGAATGGATTTTGGATGTGTTTAGATAAAAATTATTGATTTAAAACATATTTTTGTATATTACTGTAATGATCGAAAAGTTCTAAAAACAAGGAAATTCAAGGTTTTCTTACGAAAACATAAAAGTAGGAAAATTTTATGATTTCATGTGTCTATGGCTGCCGAATTGAGTGTGATGGAGTTCTAATCTGGTATTTTTTTTTCTTGGATGAAAAATAATGATTTAAATCATGTGTTTACATATTACTGTAATGAACGGAAAGCAAGGAAAGCTTGAAAACTCATGATTTTCTATATAAATCCTAAACTTGTAATTTTTATGCATAAGCTTCATCTATGGCTGCCAATTTGTATATATTCATATTCTAAAATGATTTTTGTTATGATTGAATGAAGAATAATGGTTTAAGCCACATGTATACATATTACTGTAATGACCAGAAAGTATCGGAAATAAGAAAACTCATGGTTTTTCATCCTGAAATCTAAAGTTGGAAATTTTCATACATATGGAATCATATATAGGCCAAATCCTATATGTATATATTCTAAAAATATTTTTATTATGTTTACATAAAAAATCTTGGTTCAAACCAAGTTTCTGCATATTACTGTAATAGATGGAAAGTGCAAAAAGCAAGAAAATTCAGGTTTTCTCTTTAATGGGGCATTCAGCCTACAATGGAATTTTTATTCCAATGTCCATAAATTTTATGTGATGTATTTTGTTGATTATTGGCATGTATGAATAAATAATAAATGGTTAAATAGCATGTTGGTTAAAGGAATGACTCTAGACAAGGCTAGAGACAATTTGGTATACTTAAGGTATCTTAACCTTATTTTGTGATTGCAATGTGAATGTGATTAGTTAACATGGAAATAGGTTTTATGATGAGTCAATAATGAATTTATGGTCTTGAATTAATGAGGAGATTTATTGAATGAATTGAGCATAAGAGATAGGCATGACACTTGAAAGGCTATTGATAAGTTAACATGTATGGAAGTGTTAAGTGTACTAAGATGATTGTTAAAGTAAATTGATATCAAGATCATGACATTGTGCTTGACTTGAGAAAAGTATTGGTATGATTTATAATGTGTTTTCATGTGAGCCTAGAAAGGCTAAATGGGCAAGACTTTTAAAGTCAACATGTTATGTGCAAGTGATGAGTGCACATTTATGTGCAACTCTAACTATATGTGAATGTTATATGTGCATGGGGTAGTTATGGGATAGGATAGCATTATGATTAAATAAATACAAGTATTGAATTAAATATTATGTTAAAGCTTGAGGAGTTTTAGAGGTTCAAAGACTACAAATGCTAAGAGCAAAGGAACCACAAGATGAGTAAACACAGTATTCATGCTATAAGTGTGATTAAACATTATGTTTCATGTTACAAGTGCAAGCTATCATGTTTTATGAACCTTTGATATCTTGAAACCTAAGTTCTTTTCTATTTTAATGATTTTTTGTACACTTGGGTTGCCAAAGGATAATTGGTTCAAAACTATTTTTGATTATCCAATGATAATACCTTTGCGATTGTTACCCTAACTTATATATTTTCTGGAACTACACTATTGTTCATCTTTTGTTAAAAAAGCTAAACTCCTATTGTTATTATGTTACATGTGATTGTATCCTTTAATGCTACTGTTACCTTCATATGTTATAAATTATGTTATGAGTTATATGTGAACATGGTAGCAGCCTTCACTTTACATGTTATGAGTTATGTATGAACATAGTAGCAGCCTTCACTTCATATATTATGAGTTATGTGTGGACAAGGCAGCCACCTTCACTCTATATTATGTTATGAGTGGACAAGGCAGTAGCCTTCACTCTATATTATGTTACATGTGGACAAGGCAGCAACTTTCACTCTATATTATTTTATGAACGGACAAGGCAGTAGCCTTAACTCTATATGTGTTATGATTTATCAATTAATTTCTATAAACCTTGTTAAATTGCAAGCCATGAACTGTGAATCATAAATTTTGAATAATGAGCTATAAAATCTTCTAAGGGATATATGTTATTGTATAAGTTGTATTGTTTACTCATTGAGATCAACTAACTCACTCATTTTTCTTTGTATGGTTCTAGGTGAGCATTATGAGGAGGCAAAGTGATCACTCAGGCTAACTACTCTGCTTGGAAAATTCCCTTGTCCAAAATTATAATAATACCATATTATGACGAGTCTTTAAATGCTCCAGGAGTTGTTATGGGAACTTTACTTTAAGATGTTATGTTGGAGAATTTACTTGGAGTCTTATTATTGTTTTCTTATTAATTATAATAAAGTATATTTTTAGCTTCTACAGCTTAAGGTTTTTCCTTTATAAAAGGTTTTATTAAGTTAATGTATGAGGTTTGGTATGATCCTAGGCAATTTTTACGTATGTATGAGTAGGTTCTATGGGCATGGGTGACCTTATGTCTCCCCATGTTCTAGGACCATCATGTCTCCAAAATTAGGATGCAGCAATACTTATTGATCACATAGCACATAAATTTTCATAAAGCACACACTTAGCCCTAAGTCGTTCTAAGTTAAGCAAATTGTCACGAAAATTTCTAGGATAAGTGTGTGTTGTTACATTCCCCCCCCCCCCTCCCCCTAAAAGAAATTCATCCTCAAATTTAAATTGTTACCTAACTAATCTTGAAAAGCTGAGGATGCGTCTACCACATCTCCTCCTCAACTTCCCAAGTGCACTCATCTACCCCATGATTTCGCCATTGGACCTTAATCATGGGTATCCCTTTATTTCTTAACCTCTTCACTTGGTGATCCACTATAGCTATTGGTTACTCCTCATAGGATAACTACTCATCTAATGTTATATCGGGAGGTGACAGGACATAAGATGGATCTGACACATTCATCCTTAACATAGCAATATGAAACACTAGATACATATGCGCCATAGTTAGAGGCAGGGCAAGTCTATATGATACTTCCCTAACCTTATCTAAGATTTTAAAAGGACCAACAAAATGAGGCGATAATTTCTCCTTCTTGCCAAATCTCATAACACCTTTCATTAGAGAGACCTTTAAGAACATATGATCTCCCACGGCAAAGTGTAGGTCCTTCCTTTTTGGGTCAATATAGCTCTTTTGTCGACTAAAAGCTATTTTCAGTCGACCTTGAATCAAGGGTACCTTTCAATAGTCTCCTTAAGCAATTTTGACATTTCCACATATTTGTATCTAGGCTCAACCTGATAAACTGGAGAACGACATTTTCTCCCATACAATGCTTTATATGGTGCCATACCAATGGACAAATGATAGCTGTTATTGTAGGAAAATTCGATTAAAGGTAAGTATTTATCTCAACTACCACCAAAGTCCAAGACACACATTCTTAACATGTCCTCTAGTGTTTGAATCATCCTTTCAGACTATCCATCCATTTGAGGGTGAAATGCAATACTAAAATCAAGTTGTGTTCCTAAGGCTTCTTGCAACATCTGCCAAAACCTCGAGGTAAATTGAGTCCCTCAATCTGAGATGATGGAAATTGGCACTCCATATAGTTTCACAATCTCATCCATATACAACTGTACATACTGGGCTGCGGAATATATGGTCTTAACTCTTATAAAATGAGCAGACTTTGTCAGTCGATCCACTATCACCTATACAGAGTCATACCTTTTGGAGGTCTAGGTAAGCCAACAACAAAGTCTATAGTGATGCGCTCCCACTTCCATTTAGGTAGTAGAATTTCTTGCAGCAATCTTGAAGGTCATTGATGTTCGTACTTGACTTACTGGCAAGTCAGGCAAGAAGCTACAAACTTAGCCACATCCTTCTTCAGTCCAAACCACTAATAGTTAGTTTTCACATCATGGTACATATTGGTAGTTCCAAGATGAGCACACTAAGGTGTTTGATGAGCCTCCTTCAGTATCTTTTTTCGTAATCCATCCACATCAAGCACGCGTACCCTATTCCCATACTTCAAAATTCCATTGACCACTTCAAACTCAGAGGTCTTCCCTTCCTTCATCTCATCCTTCAACTTTATCATGTGTTGGTCCCTATCTTGCGAATCCTTTATTTCATCCATTAGCTTAGACCTCACTTGAAAATGAGCCATTAAAACTCTCAATCCTCCAATCTCTAACATCAAGCCTTGATTAAACAATTTTTTTTAATTCCTTCATGATCGGCCTCTTTTGTGCAGTCACATAAGCTAGGCTTCCCATTGATTTTTAACTCAAGGCATCCGCCACTACATTCGCCTTCCCCAGATGGTAGAGAATCTAACAGTCATAATCCTTCAATAGTTCAGCCCATCTCCTCTGCCTCAGGTTGAGGTCTCCTTGGCTCAAGATGTACTGAAGACTCTTATGATCTATATAGATCTCACACTTCATTTCATATATGTAATGTCTCCAGATCTTTAGAGCGAACACTACAACAATTAATTCCAAATTGTGAGTAAGGTAATTCACTTCATGCCTCTTTAGTTGTCGTGATGTATAGGCAATGACTTTACCATTTTACATCAAGACGCATCCAAGCCCTACTCTTGAAGCATCGTAGTAGATGGTGAATCCTTCTTCTCCTTTATGTAATGCCAAAACTAGGGCCGATGTCAAGTATTTCTTTAGCTTTTGAAAGCTCTCCTCATAGGACTCTTCCCAATTAAACTTTACTTGCTTTCTAGTGAACTTGGTCGATGGGGTTGCTATCTTAGAAAAGTCCTGCATGAATCTGCGATAATACCTAGCCATGCCTAAGAAACTCTGTACTTTTAAAATTGTTATAGGCCATAGCCAACTTGCTATTGCTTCAACTTTTTTAGGATCAACTTGAATCCCTTCCTTACTTACTACATGTCCAAGAAAGTTGACAAACTCCATCCAAAAATTGCACTTAGATAGCTTAGCATAAAGCTAGTGATCACGTAGTGTTTGCAGCACGATCCTCAAATGTTCTTTATGCTCTCCTTTACTCTTAGAGTAAATTAGGATGTTGTCAATGAACACGATCATGAACTTGTCAATAAATGACCTAAATACTCGATTCATCAAGTCCATGAAAACAGCAGGAGCATTTGTCAGACCGAATGGTAGAACCGTGAACTCATAATGGTCATATTTAGTACTGAAGGCAGTCTTGCAGACGTCTTCACTATGGATCTTTAGTTGATGATAGTTGAACCTCAAATTGACCTTTGAGAAATGACCAGCTCCTTCCTATTGATCAAAAAGACCATCGATCCTTGGTAAAGGGTATCTATTCCTCATAGTGACTTTGTTAAGCTGGTAATAGTCGATGTACATTTGGAACGAGCCATCCTTCTTCTTTGCCAACAGCACTGGAGCACCCCATAGTGAGGTACTTGGTCGGATAAAACCCTTGTCAAGTAGATCATGAAATTGCAGCTTTAATTCCTTCAACTCCGTTGGTGCCATACGATATGGCGGCATTGATATAGATTACGTACTAGGTAGTAGTTTAATGTTGAACTCAATCTCACGGTCAAGTGGTAATCCAGGTAAATCTTTTAGGAATACATCCATGAATTCATCCACCAATGGAATGCTTTTGTCTCAAATGGCAGCCTCCTTATCAGTATCGATTACATGGGCTAGGCATGCTTGGCATCCTTTCCTTAATATCTTTCTTGCTTCTAAGGCCAATATCAAATTCAAAGGATTTTCATTCCTATCTTCTTGATACATGAACTCCTTCCCATCCTTGGTTCAAAACTTGACAAGTTTCTCTCTACAGTCAATACGAGCTCCATGCTCGTATAACTAGTCCATTCCTAATATCACATCAAATTCTAGTACATCCAATTCTAGCAATTTTATAGGAAGTTTTTGTACATTAACGTCTACCTCACGACCTTTATACCCATACTTTATTTCCATCACCTCCTCCAAAGGAGTTGATACTATTAAAGGTTCACTCATTAATTCCTTATTCCTACCTAGACTTTTAGCAAAATAGGGCAACACAAAATAATAGGTAGCACCATAATCAATTAAACATTTTGCACTAGAATTTTGGACAGGCATGATACCTGTAATGGCTGTGTGTGAAGCATGGACCTCTTATTGATTTAAGGTGAATACTCGACCTTTGCCCTTATTCTTCATTACCAGTGTATTTCCAATCACTGGCCCTTTATCCTTGGCTCCTTGCCCTTGCAATTGGAATGGTCTAGATTATGGATGTGTTATGGTCCCATTCCCTTGACCCCTTATTTGAGGGCAGTCCTTAATGAAGTGTCCTATTTTCTCACACTTAAGGCATGCACCAGCATCTTTTTGGCAAATTCTGGAATGCTTCTTCCCACATTTCCCACAAGTGGGGAGTTCTTGCTTGGCTTGACCATTATATGGTCTAGATGATGAAAATTCCTTCCTTGGGCCTCCTCCTCCCCTATGCTGTCCTCCATGACCCTTATTCCTATGCTTTCCCTTCTTGTCCCATTAAGCTAGTTCAACTTTCTCTGCCTTATATCTCTTATCCATTATCTTTGTCTTTTCTATCAGCTTGGCCAAGGTTGGAAATTTTGTTGCTACCAACGAATTGAACAGAGGTGTGATCAATGCTCTTAGGAAGTGATTGATATGGCTAGCTTCAGAAGGAATGATGTTGACAGCAAATCGACTGAGTTGATTAAACTCCTTGGGGTACTTCGATATAATCATTCTAGGTTTTTGCCTTAGCTGCTCAAACTACAGTACCCTATCTTGCCTTTCACCTTCAGGTAAGAACTAATCCATCACTTCTTGTTTAAACTCTACCCACGTAGGTGGGTTTGCCCCATAAAGTCGCTCTTCGATGTTCCTCTCATACTAGTACCAAGCTTCCTTCTTGAACTGGAGTCCTACCAACTTGATTACTTGGGCATTTAAGCAAGACAATCAATGGACTAGCTTCTCCATCTCATCCAAGAATTCATGTGGGTCATCACCCTCTTCACCACAGAAGGTAGGCGGCTGCAGTTTCTTAAACTCTACTACAATTGTCCTTTCATCAAGTAACCACTTCCTCTCTCTTCGAGCAGATGCCACTACCTCAACTAGCGGAACTCCATTCCTTTCTTGAGTTGGTGGAACTTCCCGCCTTTGAACTCATAGTACATCCATTTCCTTGCACAAGTCTCTTATTTCCTTGAGCATGGCATGCACCTCTTACGAAGATGCTTACTCACTAGAGCCCATAGTCGGTGCCCTTAAGTTGGATCTTTCTCTTGACCGTACAAGTCCAGAGGCAACATTCAATATAGTGTCCAATATGACATCATCATTTGCCTCGAGGAGCTAGGCAGTTGTGCGAACCTTCTTATCATAATAAGGGAATTTAGCACTAATCCCCTATTCTAGTCTATTTGACCCTACTATTGTACTAGCATAATCATCATGCAGTTATCTTATCACATCACTAAGCACATATCATATATATATATCACATATCACATAGTTTTGCACATATCACATATCACAATCAAATAGCATATATCTCAAAATATGAAAATAACCTCCTATGCTCTAGGATCATACTTATTTAACCTGATACATAGACAAGTCTAAACTAGACTTTAAAATTAAAACTTTAGCACTGATACTAACTTTGTCACATCCCAACTTTAGAGATATGACAGTCCTAGAACATAGAGAGACTTAAGGTCACCCACGCCCGTAGAACCCACTTATACATACATAAGTCATTCATAGGATTGTACCAAACCATATACAATAACACATTTAAAACATTATATGAAAAACCTTTAATTATATAAGATAGTAATTAGACACTTCACATATAATCCATAAGGAAAAAATATTCATAATTCACCCGAAAACCTTAATAAATAACATTTCAAAGTAAACATCAAAAATAAATATTCACGGAGCATCTAATGACAACACTTCATAGAATGATATTATTAATGACTTTGACAAGGAATCCCTAAGTGAAGAAGAATGCTTAAGCCATCACCATGTCTCCTCACATTTGCTCACCTAGAACCACATAAGGAAAAAGGGGTGAGATAGATGATCTCAATGACCAAACGATAAAGCACATACATTAACACATATTCCCTTGAAAAGGAAACTCATAGCTTATACACATAGTTCATGATTTTCAATTCATGAATCAAGTTGCAATTTAGCAAAGGTTCAATTTAACAAGTTCACAAAAATCACACTTATAACACTTAGTGAGTGAAGGTTGTTGTGCTATCACTCGAACACTTAGAGAAGAGATGGCATTAAACCAAATTCCAACTCCTATCACTTAGAAGGCATGAAGCTAATCAGGCCCCATGGCAAGAATCATCCCTTTCTAGCTGAGATATATACACTACCCTTATCCATAGGGTTAAGACCATGTACATAGGTTCTGATGATTTCTAGCATCGGCACGAGGATTCTACATAAAGGGTTAAAGGTACCATAGCTAGAACTATGAGAATTCACATATAATAATAACATTTAAGGCAGCAATAACATGTATCACAATAACAATGGCAATTTAACATTTGAGTAAAAGATGCAAAAAATAGTGCAGTTTCTAAAAAGAATATAAGTTAGGGCAATAATCATAAGGAATTATCATTGGATAAAAAAATGGTAATTGTCCTTTGGCAACCCAAGCTTTAGAAAGAAATCATTGAATCATATTTGAGAATAAGAAGAACTTGGGTTTCAAAGATCTCAAAGGCCACATAACATGATATCACATATTTGTAACGCAACATAATGTTACTCACACTTGTAGCAAGATTACAGTGTTTACTCACACTTGTAGAATGAATACAATGTTTACTCACCTTGTGGTTCCTTTGCTACTAATTCATGTAGCCCTTGGACTTCTAAGACTCCTTAAGCTCTATCATAATATTTAATTCAATACTTAGTATTTATTTAATCATGATGCTATCCTATCCTATAACTACCCTATGCACATATAACATTCACATACACTTAAAGTTGCGCATATAAGTGCACTCATCACTTGCACCTAACATATTAACTTTAAAAGTCTTGCACACTTAGCCTTAATAGGCCAATATGAAAACACATTATAACTCATATCAATACCTTTCTAAGGTCAACACAATGTCATTATCTTAATATCAATTCACTTTAACAATCATCTTAGTGTACTTAACACTTCTATAAATGTCAACTTATCAGTAGCCTTTCAAATGTCATGCTTAACACTTATGACCCATTCATTCAATCAATCTCTTCACCAATTCAAGATCATTAATTCATTATCAAGTCATTATAATATCTATTTCCATATTTCCCAATTACATTCACATTCTAATCACAACATAAGGTTAAGATACCTTAAGTATATCTTAGGTATACCAAAGTGTCTCTAGGCTTGTCTAGTGTCTTCCCTTCAACCCACATGCAATTTAACCATTTATCATACATACATATATGTCAATAATCATTAAAACACATCACATAAAAATTATAGACATTAGGACAAAAATCCCTTGGTAGGACAAATGCTCCATTAAAGGAAAAACTGAATTTTTCTTACTTTTCGCACTTTCCATCTATTATAATAATATGTAAAAACATTGTTTGAATCAATATTTTTCATGTAAAGACAATAAAAATCATTTTAGAATATTAATCTACATGAATTGGTAGCAATGGGTATGTCTCATACATGAAAATTCAAATTTTGGGTTTTAGGATGCAAAACCATGAGTTTTCTTGTTTTCAATATTTTTCAATCATTACAGTAATATGCAAACAAGCGGTTTAAATCATTATTTTTCATTCAATCATAGCAAATATCAGTTTAGAACATTCTTATGTATGATTCGGCATCCATTGATCATAATTATGCATGAAAATTCCAAGTTTCAAGGTTTAGGGCGAAAATTATGAGTTTTCGCGCTTTCCATTCATTACAGCGATATGTAAACACATGATTTAAATCATTCTTTTTTATTGAAACAAAAAAAATATCAGTTTACAATACTAAACATCATAAATCAGCAGCCATTGAGTTGTCAAATCATAGAATTTTCCAACTTTCAAGTTCTAGAGCGAAAACCTTGAATTTCCTTGATTTCTGAAACTTTTTGGTCATTACGGTAATATGTAGAAATATGATTTGATCCAATATTTTTTATCAAAACACATTAAAAATGAGTTTAGAATGCAATGATATAGAAATCACCCCCTAGTGATGTTTATGCATAAAAATTACAATTTTAAGTTACAGGATTCACCTTTAGAGAAATCGCGTAGAAAGATTTGTGTTTTCAATAGAGAATTAGATTTCTCTTTCAAAAACTCATCCAAACTGAATTAAATCAGTAAAAATTAGTAAATACCTAGTTTGAAATAATTTTCTCATAATTTAATTCATAGAAATCAATTAAGGAATTGAAAGAGAAGAAAAACTTATGATTACGGTCAAGAATCACAAAATTGAAAGGTGTTTTCTTAATTTAGGTAGAGAGAATTATTTTGAGAGAATTTTTCTATCAAAATATAGAAATAATAGAGGGTGGCTACTGGAACATTAGGGCTGGCTGAATTTTGGTGTTTTAAATGTAGGGGTTTGGGCAATTTCCACTAATACCCTTAATGAGCTAGGTTAAGAGGGTTTTTGGGTAATGGGCTTTTAGGTATTTGGGTTTTTTATTTTAATTTAGGGCTGATTACAAGTAATTAAATAAAAATATTTTTCTTATTATTTTTTTGTGATATTTCCCCCAAAAACATTTATTTAAAAATTATCTTAAAATACTCATAAAATTGTTTTATGCTTAAAAATTGCCTTTATGCATGAAAATTCATTTTATTTAAATAATTTATTTTATGCAAATGCACTTCATGTATATCATTTACTTTGCAATAATAACTCATATTATGCATATTAAAATTAATTTAATATGCCATATACTTATTGATCAAATAGCGCATAAATTTCCGTAAAGCACACACTTAGCCCTAATTAGTTATAAGTTAAGCAAATTGTCACGAAAAGTTCTAGGGTAAGTGTGGGTTGTTACACCATTTAATCCCACCATTATTCTAGCATAAACATCATGCATTTATCATAAGTATTTATCACATCACCTCACTAAGCACATGTCATATATATATATATATATATATATATATATGTATGTATATATACATATATATATGTATGTATATATATATATATATATGTATGTATATATATATATATATATATATATATATATATATATATATATATATATATATATCACAAGTCATATAGTTTAGCACATATCACATATGATCCTATCATGATAAGTTAATCATACCATAATAATAAAAGAAATCATTTCATACTAAGTAACTAGGTAGTCAAAGGGAAATATCATTCATATCATATAAAGTACTATGTTGTTACGTCAATCTTTACCAACTACTTGTCCTAGCCCCTCGTGTGTCTTCCATTAGGGCAGTCGAGAGCGACATGGCCACTACTACCACATCAATAATAGAGGAGATCTCTATCCTGACGGTGACTAATCAAAGATAAAGACCTCACTAGTGAGTAATCTCCCTCATGCTATATAATCCTTATCTTAAGTTGTTGCACATCCTCCCTCAAGGCATAAATCAAAAGCCTAAGATGTTGGTTTTCCTCCTTCAAGTATGACTAGTCATCCTCCAATTTTTGAATCTTACCATATACCTAATCATGATCTAGGCACTCCTCAGGGTCCTCCTCTTCATCAAGGGTCTCCTCCCTCGTAGGGCGAATCATATACACGACTCTTTCAAACATCTCTAGCCAAGTCCTCTTACAGGTCACATGGGGTGCTCTAGGTCGCGGTCCTCGAGCGTAGGTAATCTTCTTGGTCATCTACCAAAAGAATCCTAAGGCAAGTAAACAACAACAAGGATTACTAAAACCTACTAGGATTTTGCAAAACTATGCTAACGATGGACTACAAATGACATTACAGGAAAATTCATATGCTCTAGGATTATACTTATTTAACCCAATACATAGACAAATCTAAATGAGACTTTTAAAACTACAATTATGATACCAACTTGACACTGGTCAAATAGCAACAAAGGAAAACCTATAGCTCTGATACCAACTTTGTCACTAGTCAAATGGCAACAAAGGAAAAGCTATAGCTCTGATACCATCTTCGTCCTATCCTAACTTTAGAGACATAACGGTCCTAGAACATTAGGAGACATAAGGTCACCCACGCCTATAGAACCTACTTCAACATATACAAATCATGCATAGGATCATACCAAACCTTATACCATAACTCATTTAAAACATTGATACAAAAACCTTTAGTTATGGAAAACAAATAATCAGATACTTCACATACAATCCCTAAGAAAATAATATTTATAATCTAGTTGAAAACTTTAATAAATAATATCTCATAATAGACATCAAAAATAAATATTCCCACAGCGTCTACCAATAACCCTTCATAGCATAGTATTATTAAAGATGTGGACAAGGAGTTCCCCAAGTGAAATAGAATGCTTGAACCATCACTTTGCCTCTTCATATTGTTCATCTAGAATCACACAAGGAAAAAAGGGTGAGATGGATAATCTTAATGAGTAAACAATATAGCACATACAATAACATATATTTCTTTAAAAAGAAAACTCATAGCTTATAACACATAGTTCATAATTTACAATTCATGAATCAAGTTGCAATTTAGCAAGGTTTTCAATTTAGCATGTTTGTAGAAATCACACTTATAACACATAGAAGTGAAGGTTGTTGCCCCAATCACTTGAACACATAGATGAGAATTGGCATTAAACCAAATTCCAACTCCTATCACATAAAAAGGCATAAGCTGATTAGGTCCTATAGCTAGAACTGTCCCTTCTAGCTGAGATGGATATACTACTCCTATTTATCGGATTAAGACCATATGCATAGGTTCCGATGATTACCTGCATCGGCACGAGGACTTTTACATAAAGGGTTAAAGGTACCATAGCTAGAGCTAATGGTAATTACATATGACAATAACATTTAAGCCAACAATAACATGTATCACAGTAACAATAGCAGTTGAACTTTTGAATAAAAGATACAATGATAGTGTAGTTTTAGAAAGAATATAAGTTAGAGAAATAATCGTAAAGGTGTTATCATTGGGTAACTAAAAATGGTTTTAAATCAATTGTCCTTTAGCAACCCAAGCTTAACAAAGAAATCATGAAGTTTTATTTTAGAATAAAAAGAACTTGGGTTTTAAGAATGTCAAAGGTACACATATCCTAATAGCTTGTGTTTGTAACAATATCATAATGTTTACTCACCTGATGGTTCCTTCACTCCAAGTACACGTAGCCCTTTTGAGCCTCTAAAACTCCTAGTACATGTAGCCCTTTTAAACCTCTAACATAATATTTAATTCAATACTTAGTATTTATGTAATCATGATGCTATCCTATCCCATAGCTACCCCATGCATATATAACATTCACATACACTTAGAGTTGCATATATAAGTGCACTTCATCACTTGCACATAACATGTTGACTTTAAAAGTCTTGTACATTTAGCCTTTATAGGCTCATATGAAAAAACATTATAATTCATGTCAATACCTATCTAAGGTCAACACAATATCATTATCTTAATATCAATTTACTTTAACAATCTTCTTAGTACACTTAACACTTTCATATATATCAACTTAATAGATAACCTTTTAAGTGTCATGCTTATCTCTTATGACCAATTCATTCAATCAATCTCTTCATCAATTCAAGATCATTAATTCATTATGAAGTCATCATACAACTTACTTCCATATTATCCAATCACATTCACATATTAATCACAACATAAGGTTAAGATACCTGAAGTATACCAAATTACCTCTAGCCTCATCTAGAGTCATCCTTTCAACCAACATGCAATTTAACCATTTGTTGTCACTCATATATGTCAATAATCATTTAAATTCATTACATAAAATTATAGACATTGGAATAAAAATTCCCAAGTAGGTTGAATGCCCTATTCAAGGTAAACCTGAATTTTCTTACTTTTTATACTTTTCATTCATTACAGTAATATGCAAAAATATAGTTTGAACCAAGATTTTTCATGTCAACATAACAAAAATCATTTTAGAACATTAACCCATAGGAATCAACATCAATAGGTACAACAAATACATGAAAATTCCATTTTTTGGATTTAGGATGCAAAACAATGCATTTTTCTTACTTCTAGTACTTTCCAGTCATTACAGTAATATGTAAATAGGTTTTTTAAACCATTATTTTCATCCAAGAAAAACAAATATCAGTTTAGAACTGCATCATACACAAATCAGCAACCACATACATATGTAGTGATAGAATTTTCCAATTTTTAAGTTATAGAACGAAAACCTTGAATTTCTTAGTTTTTTGAAACTTTTCGGTCATTACAGTAATATGCAGAAATATGTTTTAATTCAATATTTTCCATCTAAACACATCAAAAATCCATTTAGAAAACAACTATGTAGAAATCCACCCCCCCCCCCCCCCTTTATAGTGTTTATGTATGAAAATTTCAATTTTGAGTTGTAAAATTTACCTTTGGAGAAATCGCGTAGAGAGGTTGGTGTTTTCGGCAGAGAAATTAATTTCTCTTTCAAAACTCACCCAAAATAAAATCAATCTATACAAATCAGTAAATACCCAACTCAAAATAATTTTCTCATAATTTATTTCATATAAATCAGATAAGAATTTGAATGGAAAGAAAAAATTGCAAATATGGTCAAGAAATCTCAAAGTTGAAGGTGTTTTGTGAATTTTGGTAGAGAGAATAATTTTGGGAGAATTTTTCTCCCAAAATAATGAAATAATAGATTTTATTCAAATCATTTATTTCACAATAATAATCCACATTAGGCATATTAAAATTAATTTAACATGCCTCAAACTCATAAATCACATCACACACAAATTTTCACATAGTCACACAATTTGTCATAATAACCCTAAATTCAAATAATTTGTCACTAAAATTCATAGGATAGATGTGGGTTGTTACATTCTCCTCCCTTTAAAAAAAATTCATCCTTGAATTTTTAAATCTAACAGCACAAAACACTCTGCTTAACTTCTCTACCACGCTTTTGCTGCCCCACTCAAACTCAATATCTAACTACAATTGACATATCGAATACAATAAGGCATATACTCATAATATATCAAAAATCACACTGATAAACCTTCAGTTTAAACTATACCTATGTTAATCTCTTGTTCAAACAAATCTTAAACAGATCCTTAATAATTTTGTATCGCCTAACCTTGAACAAAAGTAATAGAACCTTTAATTTCACCTTCAATCAAATATAATCCCAAAGCATTTTTTTCCTTATATCTCTATTAATATTATCATCTATACTAATACCTTAGTCACTAGTTCCATTCATTATTATCACATTAGTCATATAAGAATCTAACAGATAAATTCCAAATTAATAACTCCAATTGATATTCAATAATTCTCTTTTCATATTAATAATTATTACTTAATCTATTATATCCTTAATTAATATTTTCATGTTTAATACCTTGCTAACTTTATGATTTCTACACCTGATCATTCATCAATTAAACATATTTAAACTTAACAAACATTCCTATATATATCATATCCCAAATAAACTTAAATATTTTTTTGTAATTTACAATCCCTAATAAACTTCTCATAACTATTTCAGGCTTATTATGTAATATATACATCTTTATCATGACCTAATTACCTAATGCCTCCTAATTTTTGTACCTTTAGCTCATAATATCATCTCACTTTAGATTTTCCACTTAAATCTTGCTATATTTCATTTTCCTAATCATTTAATTTATCCATATTAAAATGATAGACCTTCTAATACCATCGATATTCAATGAAATCTCTATGCAACTCTTATATCTTTGCAACTCTATGCCATTCTAGGTTATCTCAATAAAAATTCTTTCCGTACTAAAGATCACTACCAAATTTTCTAGTAACTTCAATCGCACAATATTGTGTCTAGCACCTTAAAACATTTTTCATCTAGGGGACTCAAATCCCTTTCAGGTATATTCAAAACTATTAAATTTTTAAAACTACGTAGCATCATACTTATCCTTTTATGTCTCCCCCTTTTAAAAAATTCATCCTCGAATTTTACATACTTATTTATTCCCAAAAACTGGGAATGCTTTTGCCCTTGAGGTTTGAATGGCTTAGGTGGTGGAGGTTCCAAGGTCACATTTTCTGACTCTCCCTTCTGTGAGCAGTCTTTCTGGAAGTAGCCCATCTGACCACATCTTAGACATGCACCAGAGACTTTCCAGCAAGCTATAAGATGCTTCTTACCACACTGGACATAAGTAAGGAAACCTTGCTTTGGTTGACTATTACACTATATAGGTGTTGAAGTTATTGGTGACAGTTCCTTGGACCTCCTCCTTCTCTATGCTGGCCTCCATGTCCCTTGTTCTCATGCTTCCCTTTTTGCTCATGTTCCATACACTAAGCTCTTTTAGCCTTATATCTCTTTTCCATTATCTTGGCCTTATATATCAACTTGGCCAAGGTCGGGAACTCAGTTGCTACCAAGGAGCTAAATAGGGGTGTAACCAGTCCTCTCATGAAATGGTTGATGTAGCTAGCTTTAGTAGGCACGATGTTGACAATAAACCTGCTAAGTCTATTAAACTCTTTAGCATAATCTGATACTGACATTCCAAGTTTCTACTTTAGCTGCTCAAAATGTAGTGCTCTATCTTGCCTTTCACATTCAGGCAAGAATTGGTCCATCACTTCTTGCTTAAACTCTGCCCATGTAGGTGGGTCAACTCTATAAAGTCATTCCTCAATGCTTCTCTCGTACCAATACTATGCCTCTTTCTTGAGTTGGAGTCCTACCAACTCAATCACTCTAGTGTCAGAGTAAGACAATCGATGGATTAGCTTGTCTATCTCATCCAAGAATTCATATAGGTCATCACCCTCCTCACCACAGAAGGTAGGTGGCTGAAGCTTCTTGAACTCTAAAATAGTCGTCCCTTCATTAGGTAGCCGCTTCCTCTCCCTTCGAGCAGGTGCCACTACCGTAAATGGTGGAACTCTATTTCCTTCTTGTGTTGGCAGCATTTCTTGCCTTTGAGCTCTTAGCTCATCCAATTCCTTGCGTAAGTCTCTTATTTCCTCATGCATAGCGTGAACCTCTTGTAAAGAGGCTTGCTCATTAAAACCCATAGTTGGTCCCCTTGAATTGGATCTTTCTCTTGACCTTGCAGGTGCAGAGGCAACATTTGATGAAGTGTCTATGATGGCATCCTCACTAGCCCAAACAGGTTAAGTAGCTATGCAAACCTTCTTCTTAGGCGGCATTCTGCTATCATGATAAAGGAATTTAATGCTAACTCCCTTCTAACCCATCTAACCCCATTGTCATATCATACTAACCATGCATCTTACATGAGCACACATCATATCATATCATATCTTATATCACATATCACATAGCATATACCATATAGCATATATCACATATCACTTATCATATAGCTGTAACAACCCACACCCACCCTAGGAATTTTCATGATAAATTGCTCGAATTAGAATCTATAAGGTTAAGTGTGTGCTTGTGTGAAAATTTGTGATCTAAGTGATTGATGAGTAGGTGGCATATTAAATTAATTTTAATATGCATAATAAGTGTTGCCAATGTGAAATAAATGATTTATATGAAGTGCATTTGCATCAAAGAATTTATTTTAAATAAAATAAATTTTCATGCATAAAACAATTTTTAAGCAAAAAATAATTTTATGGGTATTTTTAAAATATTTTTAAATAAATAGTTTTGAGGGAAATACTCCAGAATTAAAAAGAAAAATATAATTTTTAATTTAAATCCTTTCAGCGAAAATTTTTTAAAGAAAAAGACCAATTACCCAAAAGCCCACTACACAAAAATGCTCCTAACCTATTTCATTAAGGGTAAAAGTGGAAATTCCACTCCAACCCTAATATATATTCAAATTTTTGGCCAGCAAGGGTTTTCCAGCAGCTATTCCCTTATTCTTTCTATATTCTGGCAGAAAAACCTCTCAAAATAATTCTCTCTACTGAAATATCGAAAACACTTTACCGTTCGCAATTTCGTGACCGTAATCGTAAGTTTTTATTCTCCTTTGATTTCTAAACTGTTTTCTATGAAATAAATTATGGAAAAATTATTTGAACTATTTGATTACTGATTTCTACATATTCAATTCTGTTTTAGTGAATTTTTGGGAGAGAAAATTTATTTTCTACCGAAAACACGATTCTTTCCACAAGATTTCTCCAAAGGTGAATGCTATAACTTAAAATCACAATTTTATAGCATAAACATCATAAGGGGTGGATGATTTGTACTTGTTTGCATTCTAAACTGATTTTTGATCTATTTTGATGAAAAATATTGCATGAAATAATATTTCTGCATATTTCTGTGATGACCGAAAAGTTTCGAAAAATAAAGGAATTCAAGGTTTTCATGTTAGGACTTGGAAATTGGAAAATTGTATTCTTTCATGAATACATGGCTGCAGATTTGTGTGAATTTATTTTTTAATATGATATTTTTTTTGTTTAGATGAAAAATAATGACTTGAATTATGTGTCTGTTTATCGCTGAAATGCGCGGAAAGCACGGAAACTCATGATTTTTCACCTAAGCCTTTGAACTTAGAATTTTTTTGTATAAACTTTACCTATGGCTGCCAATTCATTAAGGAATGTGTTCTAAACTAATACTTTCAATGATTGAATGAAAAATAATGGTTTAAACAACATGTTTGCATATTTCTAAAATGACTGGAAAATACCGAAAACAAGAAAACTCATGTTTTATGCACTATAATGCAAAAGATTGAATTTGTATATATTAATGGCACCAATAGTGGCTGATTCTTATGGATTTAAGTTCTAAAATGATTTTTGTTATGTTTACATGAAAAATCTTGGTTCAAACCATGTTTTTACATATTTCTGAAATAGACGGAAAGCACGAAATGAAGAAGAATTTGGTTTTCACCTTAATGATGCATTCGGCCGACATGAACAATTGTGTCCAAATGATTATAAATTTGAAGTGATATGTCTTGGTGAATGTCGACATGTATGTATGTGTAATAGATGATGAAATTGCATGTTAGTTGAAGGTATGATCCTAGATGAGCTAAATGCATTATGTTATACTTAAGGTATACTTAAGGTATCTTAACCTTGTATTGTGGTTAAAATGCAATGTGATTGGGAAATATGGAACTAGATGTTATGATAACTTGATGATGAATGTATGATTATGAGTTAATGAAGAAAAAGGGATCATAAGAGTTAAGCATGATGTTTGAAGGATTAATTGTTAAGTTGACATGTATGGAAGTGTAAAGTGAACTAAGATAATTGACAAGTGAATTGATATTGGGGTAATGATAATATGATGACCTTACAAAGGTATTGATATGATTGCAATATGTTTTCATGTGAGCCTATAAGGCCTAAGTATGCAAGACTTATAAGTCAACGTGATATGTGCAAGTGATGAGAACACCTATGAGTGAATTCTAATGTGTATGCTATATGTGTATGGGTAGTTATGGGATAGGAACATCATGAGTAAATAAAATACTAAGTATTAAATCAAATATTATGTTAGAGTTTGAGGAGCCTTACAAGTGCAAAGGAGACTATGAGTACTAGGAGCAAAGGAACCCCAAGGTGAGTAAACACTATGTCCATGCTACATGCGTGAGTAAACATCGTATTCATGTTATAAGTGTAAACAACATTTTGTTGTGTTACCAGAATGTGATATATTGATATGTGAACCTTTGTGATCATTGAAACCCAAGTTCTTTCTATTTTAAATTTTATGATTTCTTTGTCAAGCTTGGGTTGCCAAAGGACATTTGGTCCAAAACTATTTTGTTTATCCAATGAGAACTTTTTGTGAATAACACCCTAACTTGTATTCTTTCTGGAACTACACTTTCATTATATTATTATTGAAAGCCAAACCACTATTGTTATTGAAATACATGTTAATGTTGCCTTATGTAATATTGTTAATTGTGCGTACCAATAGCTCTAGCTATGGTACCCTTACCCTTTATGCAGAATCCTCATGCCGATGCGGGTAATCATTGGAACCTGTGCACATGGTTTTAACTCGATGGATAGGGGTAGTGTATCCACCTCAGCTAGAAGGGGCGGTTCTAACCATGGAGCCTGATCAGCTTCACGCTTTCTAAGTGATGGGAGTTGGAATTTGGCAAAGGCCACCTCTCCTCGATGTGTTTGGAGTAAATTGAGTAGCGTCTTCACTCCATAAATGTTATAATTGTGATTTCTGTAAACTTGCTAAAATTGCAACCTTGTTCGTGAGTTATAAACCATAAACTATGTGTATAAGTTATGTGTTTCCTTTCAAAGGAATATGTGATAATCTATGTGCCTTTTCATTTACTCATTGAGATCATCTATCTCACCCCTTTTGTGTGGCTCCAGGTGAGCAAATGTGAGGAGGCAAGGTGATGGCTTAAGCATTCTACTTCGCTTGGAGAATTCCTTATCCGAGTTATCAATAATACTATGTTTATGAAGTCTTGTCTTTAGATGCTCTGGGAATGTTAATTGATACTTATAGAGACTTGTATTATTTTCCTTATGGATTTTATATGTAATGATTTACTTTAAGTCTTCCGCAAATTATGGTATTTATCTAAATGTTTTAAATGAGTTAATGAAGAAGGTTCAGTAAGATCCTAGGCATGATTGTTATATGTTAATGGGTTCTACGGGTGTGGGTGACCCTAGGTCTCCCTATGTTCTAGGACCGTCGTATCTCATAAGGTTGGGATGTGACAAAGGTGGTATCAGAGCCATAGTTTTTTTTTTAAGAGTCTAGTTTAGGCTTGTTTTATTTGAGTTGCTTAAGTAAAATCCTAGAGCATAGGAACTTCTTGTCATGTCACTTGCAGTCTATCGCTAGCATAGTTCAGCGAAATCCTAGTAGATTAGTAATCCTTATTATTGTTTGCTTACCTTACGATTCTTCTGACAAATGACTGAGAAGATTATGCCTGCGCGAGGACCGCGACCGAGAGCACCCCATGTGACTTGTAAGAGGACTTAGCCAAAGATGCTCGAGAAAGTTGTAACTGTGATTCGCCCTATGAAAAAGAAGACCCCTGATGAAGAAGAGGACCCCGAGGAGCGCTTAGATCTTAATTGGGTATATAGTAAGGTTCAAAAATTAGAGGATAACTATTCATACTTGAAAGAGGAAAATCGACGTCTTAAGGTAATGATTCAAGCACTAAAAGAGGATATGGAGTAGCTCAAGTCAAGGATTGTTGAGCATAGAGGGGACTACTCACCAGTGAGGTCTGCATCTTCAGCTAATCGCCATCAAGATAGAGATCTTCTTTGCTATCGATGTGGCAGTAGTGGCCATGTCGCTCTTAATTGCTCTGGAGGTGAACATGATAATTAGGTCGAGTAGATATGATGATCGATGTAATGGCATAGCACTTTATATGATATGAATGATTTTTCTTGATTACCTAGTTCCCTAGGATGAGATGATTTCCTTCATTATCATGCTATAGTGTGATATTATGAGATATATGTTATATGATTATGTGCAAAACTGTGTGATATGTGATTCATATATGATATGTGCTTAGTGATGTGACATGGTAAATGCATGATAATGTGTGCTAGGATAAGGGGGAGGATAAATGGGTTAGGATAGGGGATTAGTACTAAATTCCCTTATTATGATAGACAGAATGCCTCCCAAGAAGAAAGTTCACACAGTCGCCCAATCCGTTAGGGCTAATGATGATGTTATATCGGACACCGCATCGAATGCTGCCTCTATACCTATGTGGTCAAAAGAAAGATCCAACTCAAGGGCACCGACCATGGGCTCTAGTGAGCAAGCGACTTCGCAAGAAGTGCATGCCATGAGCAAAGAAATAAGAGATTTGTGCAAGGAACTGGATGAGCTATGAGCTCAAAGGCAAGAAGTGTTGCCTACTCAAGAAAGGAATGGAGTTACGCCACCTGCGGTGGTGACACCTGCTCAGAGAGAGAGGAAATGACTACCTGATGAGGGAATGACCATGGCAGAATTTAAGAAGCTGCAACCGCCTACTTTTTGTGGTGAGGAAGGAGATGACCCTCATGAATTTTTAGATGAGATGGATAAGCTAGTCTGTCATTTATCTTTCTCAGATGCTCAAGTGATTGAGTTGGTAGGACTCCAACTCAAGAAAAAAGCTTGGTACTGGTATGAGAGGAATGTCAAGGAATGACTTTATAGAGCTAACCCACCTACGTGGGCATAATTTAAGCAAGAAGTAATGGATCAGTTCTTGCCAGAAGGAGAAAGGCAAGATAGGGCGCTACAGTTCTAGCAACTGAAGCAAAGGCCAGGAATGTCTGTGTTGGATTATGCTAAGGAGTTTAATCGACTTAGTTGTTTCACTGTCAACATTGTCCCTATCGAAGCAAGCTGCGTCAATCGTTTCCTTAGAGGACTGATTATGCCTCTATTCAATTCATTGGCAGCAACCGAGTTTCCAACCTTAGCCAAGCTCATAGACAAGGCCAAAGTCATGGAAAAGAGATATAAGGTGGAGAGAGCCGAACGAGCCAAACGAGACCAGAAGGGAAGGCATAAGAACAAAGGACATAAAGGACAACATGGAAATGGAGGGGAGCAAAGGAAGGAGTTTCCACTATCTAGACCACAAAATGGTCAAACTAAGCAAGAGATCCCCACATGCGGCAAATGTGGAAGGAAACATCCTGGAGTCTACCGGAAAGATATTGGCACTTGCCTTAAGTGTGGGCAAATAGGGCATTTCATAAAGGACTGCCCTCAGATGAGTAGCCAAAGGAGTGGGACCATGGTGTGACCATAACCCAAGCCATTCCAAATGCAAGGACAAGGAGTCAAGGACAAAGGATCAACGGTTGGGAATGCACCAACAACAGAGAATAAAGGCAAAGGTCGAGTCTTTGTGTTAAATCTGTAAGAGGCTCGCGATTCGCACATTGCCATCACAGGTATCATCCCCATCCAAAGTTCTAGTGCAAAATGTTTAATTGATTCTAGTGCAACCCACTCATTTGTGTTGCCTTATTTTGCTAAGTATTTAGGTATAGATAAGTAATTGATGAGTGAGCCATTAGTAATAGCAACTCCTTTAGGGGAAGTGATGGAAGTGAAGTATGAGTATAAGGGCTGTGATGTAAACATTAATGGATAAACACTTTCGATAGTGTTGCTAGAATTGGACGTACTAGAATTCGATATGATATTAGGGATGGACTGGTTGTATGAGCATGGAGCTCGTATCGACTGTAGAATGAAACTATTCGAGTTTCAAACTAGAGATGGGAAGGAGTTTGTGTACCAAGGAGATAGGAATGAGAATCCTTGGAACTTGATATCGGCCTTAGGAGCAAGGCGAATGTTAAGGAAAGGATGCCAAGCATATCTAGCTCATGTAGTCGACACTGATAAAGAAACTACCATTTGAGATAAAAACATTCCAATAGTGGACGAGTTCATGGATGTCTTTCTAGAAGATTTACCCAGATTACCCCTTGATCATGAGATTGAGTTCAACATCAAATTGCTACCTGGTACACAACCGATATCGATACCGCTATATCGCATGGCACCAATGGAGTTGAAGGAGTTAAAGATGTAATTGCATGACCTGCTCGATAAGGGCTTCATTCGACCAAGCAGTTCACCATGGGGCGCTCCAGTGTTGTTTGTGAAAAAGAAAGATGGATCGTTTCGAATGTGCATCGACTATCATCAACTTAACAAAGTCACTGTGAAGAATAGATACCCGTTGCCAAGGATTGATGATCTTTTTGGCTATCATCAACTAAAGATCCGAGGAGAAGATATCTACAAGAGTGCTTTTCGTACTAGATATGGACACTATGAGTTCACGGTTTTGCCATTCGGTTTGACGAATGCTCCTGCTGCTTTCATGGACTTAATGAATCGAGTTTTCAAGCCATTCCTTGACAAGTTCGTGATCATAATCATCGATGACATCCTGATCTATTCAAAGAATAAAGAGGAACATGAGGAACATCTGAGGATCGTACTTCAAACATTACATGATCACCAACTCTACGCCAAGTTATCTAAGTGTGAGTTTTGGATGGAGTCGGTCAACTTTCTTGGACATATAGTAAGTAAGGAAGGAATTCAAGTTGATCCTAAGAAAGTTGAGGCAGTAGCGAATTGGCCAAGGCCCACAACAGTTTCTAAAGTACCAAGTTTCTTGGGCATGGCAGGATATTATTATAGATTCGTACATGACTTTTCTAAGATAGCAGCCCCATTGACCAAGTTGACAAGAAAACAAGTTAAGTTCAATTGGGAAGAGTCCTGTGAGAAGAGTTTTCAAAAACTTAAAGAGTGTTTGGTATCGACACCAGTCTTAACATTACCTAAAGGAGAAGAAGGATTCATGGTCTATTGTGACGCTTCGAGAGTAAGACTTGGGTGCGTCTTGATGCAAAATGGTAAAGTCATCGCCTATGCATAACGATAACTAAAGAGACATGAAGTGAATTACCCTACTCATGATTTAGAATTAACTGCGGTAGTGTTCGCTCTAAAGATCTGGAGACATTATATGTATGGGACGAAGTATGAGATCTACACGGATCATAAGAATCTTCAATATATCTTGAGCCAAAGAGACCTCAATCTAAGACAAAGGAGATGGATCAAACTATTAAAGGATTACGACTATCAGATTCTCTATCATCCCGGGAAGGCAAATGTAGTGGCAGATGCCTTGAGTCGAAAGTCAATGGGAAGCCTAGCCCATATGGATGTGCGAAAAAGGCCGATTGTGAAGGAGCTAAAGGAATTGTTTAATCAAGGATTGAAACTGGAGATTGGAGGATCAAGAGTTTTGTTGGCTCATTTCCAAGTAAGATCTAAGTTAATGGAAGAAATAAGGAATGCGCAAGAAAGAGACCCATACTTGATGAAGTTCAAGGATGAGATGAAAGAAGGAAAGAATCCTGAGTTTGAGATAGTCAATGGAGTTTTAAAGTGTAAGAATAGAGTATGCATGCCTGATGTGGATGGACTAAAGGATAGGATATTGAAGGAAGCACATCAAACACCTTACTGCGCTCATCCTGGAACTACCAAGATGTACCATGACGTGAAAGCTAATTATTAGTGGCCTAGATTAAAGAAAGATGTAGCTAAGTTTGTAGCATCCTGCTTAACTTGCCAACAAGTCAAGTACGAACATCAACAACCCTCAAGATTGCTACAAGAGATTTGATTACCCAAATGGAAGTGGGAGCGCATCACTATGGACTTCGTTGTTGGTTTACCTAGAACCTTCAAAGGATATGATTCTATATGGGTCATAGTAGATAGATTAACAAAGTCTGCCCATTTCCTAGGAGTTAAAACCACTTATTCTGTAGCTTAGTTTGCACAGTTATATATAGATGAGATCGTGAAACTACATAGAGTGCTAATTTCTATCATTTCTGATCGAGGAACGCAATTCACCTCAAGGTTCTGGCAAAAGTTGCAAGAAGCATTAGGAACACAATTAGATTTTAGTATGGCGTTTCACCCTCAAACGGACAGCCAATTTGAAAGAATGATTCAGACACTCGAGGACATGCTAAGGATGTGTGTCTTGGATTTTGGTGGTAGCTGGGATAAGTATTTACCCCTGATTGAATTCGCCTACAACAATAGCTATCATTCGTCCATTGGCATGGCGCTATATGAAGCGTTGTATGGGAGACAGTGTCGTTCTCCGATTTGTTGGAATGAACCTGGAGACAAGCATATAGAAATGCCCAAATTGCTTAAGGAGACCACCGAGAAAGTACCAATAATTCAAGATTGACTGAAGGCGGCATTCAGTCGATAAAAGAGTTACGCAGACCCTAAGCGAAAGGAAGTCCAATTCACCGTGGGAGATCACGTATTCTTAAAGGTCTCGCCAATGAAAGGAGTTATGAGATTTGGCAAGAAAGGGAAATTATCACCTCCTTTCATAGGTCCTTTTGAAATCTTAGATAAGGTTGGAGAAGTGTCTTATAGACTTGCCCTGCCTCCAACTTTGGCGCACACCCAGTGTTCCACATTTCCATGTTAAGGAAATATGTGTCAGATCCATCGCACATTCTTTTACCTCCAGACATTACATTAGATGAACAACTATGTTATGAGGAGTCACCAATAGCTATAGTGGATCGACAAGTAAAGAAATTAAGAAATAAGGAGATACCCATGATTAAGGTTCAGTGGCGAAATCATGGGATAGATGAGTGCACTTGGGAAGCGGAGAAGGAAATGCGACGAAAGCATCCTCAACTTTTCAAGAATAACTACGTAAGGGTTTAAATTAGAGGATGAATTTCTTTAAGATGGGGAGAATGTAACAACCCACACCCACCCTAGGAATTTTCGTGATAAATTGCTTGAATTAGAATCTATAAGGTTAAGTGTGTGCTTGTGTGAAAATTTGTGATCTAAGTGATTGATGAGTAGATGGCATATTAAATTAATTTTAATATGCATAATATGTGTTGCCAATGTGAAATAAATGATTTACATGAAGTGCATTTGCATAAAAGAATTTATTTTAAATAAAATGAATTTTCATGCATAAAACAATTTTTAAGCATAAAATAATTTTATGGGTATTTTTAAAATATTTTTAAATAAATATTTTTGAGGGAAATATTCCAGAATTAAAAAGAAAAATATTATTTTTAATTTAAATCCTTTCAGCCAAAATTTTTTAAAGAAAAAGCCTAATTACCCAAAACCCACTACACAAAAATGCTCCTAACCTATTTCATTAAGGGTAAAAGTGGAAATTCCACTCCAACCCTAATATATATTCAAATTTTTGGCCAGCAAGGGTTTTTCAGCAGCCATTCCCTTATTCTTTCTGTATTCTGGTAGAAAAACCTCTCAAAATAATTCTCTCTACCGAAATATCGAAAACACTTTACCGTTTCGCAATTTCGTGACCGTAATCGTAAGTTTTTATTCTCCTTCGATTTCTAAATTTTTTTCTATGAAATAAATTATGGAAAAATTATTTTGAACTATTTGATTATTGATTTCTATAGATTCAATTCTGTTTGAGTGAATTTTTGGGAGAGAAATTTTATTTTATACCGAAAACATGATTCTTTCCGCAAGATTTCTCCAAAGGTGAATTCTACAACTTAAAATCACAATTTTATTGCATAAACATCATAAGGGGGGGACAATTTGTACTTGTTTGCATTCTAAACTGATTTTTGATCTATTTTGATAAAAAATATTGCATGAAATAATATTTCTATATATTTCTGTGATGACCGAAAAGTTTCGAAAAACAAAGGAATTCAAGGTTTTCGTGTTAGGACTTGGAAATTAGAAATTTTTATTCTTTCATGAATACATGGCTGCCAATTTGTGTGAATTAATGTTCTAATATGATATTTTTTTTGTTTAGACAAAAAATAATGACTTGAATCATGTGTCTGTTTATCGCTAAAATAAACGAAATGCACAGAAAGCGCAGAAACTCATGATTTTCCACTTAAGCCTTTGAACTTGAAATTTTTTTGTGTAAACTTTACCTATGGCTGCTGATTCATTAAGGAATGTGTTCTAAATTGATATTTTCAATGATTGAATGAAAAATAATGGTTTAAATAACCTGTTTGCATATTTCTGAAATGACCAAAAAATACCGAAAATAAGAAAACTCATGTTTTATGCACTATAATGCAAAAGGTTGAATTTTTATATATTAATGGCACCAACAGTGGCCGATTCTTATGGATTTAAGTTCTAAAATGATTTTTGTTATGTTTATATGAAAAATCTTGGCTCAAACCATATTTTTACATATTTCTAAAATAGACGGAAAGCACGAAAAGAAGAAGAATTTGGTTTTCACCTTAATGATGCATTCAGCCTACATGAACAATTGTGTGCAAATGATTATAAATTTTATGTGATGTGTCTTGGTGAATGTTGACATGTATGTATGTGTAATAGATGATGAAATTGCATGTTAGTTGAAGGTATGATCCTAGATGAGCTAAATGCATTATGGTATACTTAAGGTATACTTAAGGTATCTTAACCTTGTATTGTGGTTAGAATGCAATGTGATTGGGAAATATGGAACTAGATGTTATAATGACTTGATGATGAATATATGATTATGAGTTAATGAAGAAAAAGGGATCATAAGAGTTAAGCATGATGTTTGAAGGATTAATTGTTAAGTTGACATGTATGGAAGTGTAAAGTGAACTAAGATAATTGACAAGTGAATTGATATTAGGGTAATGATAATGTGATGACCTTACAAAGGTATTGATATGATTGCAATATGTTTTCATATGAGCCTATAAGGCCTAAGTATTTAAGACTTATAAGTCAACATGATATGTGCAAATGATGAGTACACCTATGAGTGAATTCTAATGTGTATGCTATATGTGTATGGGTAGTTATGGGATAGGAACATCATGAGTAAATAAAATACTAAGTATTAAATCAAATATTATGTTAGAGTTTGAGGAGCCTTACAAGTGCAAAGGGGACTACGAGTACTAGGAGCAAAGGAACCTCAAGGTGAGTAAATACTATGTCCATGCTACATGCGTGAGTAAACATCGTATTCATGTTATAAGTGTAAACAACATTTTGTTATGTTACCAGAATGTGATATATTGATATGTGAACCTTTGTGATCATTGAAACCCAAGTTCTTTCTATTTTAAATTTTTTGATTTCTTTGTCAAGCTTAGGTTGCCAAAGGACATTTAGTCCAAAACTATTTTGTTTATCCAATGAGAACTTTTTGTGAATAACACCCTAACTTGTATTCTTTCTGGAACTACACTTTCATTGTATTATTGTTGAAAGCCAAACCACTATTGTTATTGAAATACATTAACATGTTGCCTTATGTGATATTGTTAATTATGCTTACCATTAGCTCTAGCTATGGTACCCTTACCCTTTATGCAGAATCCTCGTGCCGATGCAGGTAATCATCAGAACCTATGCACATGGTCTTAACCCGATCGATAGGGGTAGTGTATCCACCTCAGCTAAAAGGGGCTGTTCTAACCATGCAGCCTGATCAGCTTCATGCTTTCTAAGTGATAGGAGTTGGAATTTGGCAAAGGCCACCTCTCCTCGATGTGTTTGGAGT